>LPNX011155226.1:444634-515590 GCA_001517045.1 Pseudotsuga menziesii | reverse complement strand
CCCTGCAATATACTTCAAGCTGCTTGATCCAATTGTCTAATTTTTCAGCATCTAAATCTCCATTATAAATAGGTAATTCAAATTTTACATCCAATTTGACATAAGGAATATTAGGACTTGCATTATTTGAATGAGAAGTATGAGAAGAAGAGAAAGTTTGCTGAGTTTCAGGAGGATCACCATCACCTCCTACTCCTTTACCCTTTTCTTCCGGCTTCACTTCTGCATCTCTGGATGAAGATCCTTCTTCTTTCTTCTTCCTTTCTGCTCGCTCGTCGAGTAGAATTTCCATCATGGATTTCATGCTCATAAAATCCTCTAGAAACTCAGTTTCATAAATAACAGGTTTTTCCCGTTCGGTATGTTCTTCTTCTTCCCCTCGTGGAGAAGACATGGTTCTTGAGAATGTTCTCCTGGAGCCAATCTCAGGATCTCCTTCAACTAATTCTCCTTCACCAACCTTTGACCTGGACCTGGTAAGAATTCACAAACTTGCACAACAGTCAACCATCTCTGATACCATAATATGATCCGTTGGACCTCAACTTGAGTGCATTAAAAGTTTGTTGTAAAAGAATGTGTGCAACAGGTTAATTAATGGGGCAGCATTAACAGAAATTAAATGCTCAGAATGGAAAACAACACTGACAAACAGATGCAAAGAAGAAAACATAGAAACAGAGAGTCATAAACATAAGTTGATAACGGAGTTCACCCCCTTCACCGGGCTACGTCTCCGGGTCCCTCTCCAATTAATGGCTTTAAAATGGTACAAAATGATTCTGGAAACAACTTCAGCAATTGTAAACAGAATGCTGTACAAAGTCTTTAAGACCTTTCTCTGGAAATTACAATCAGCCTTCGTAAGGCAAAGAAAGCCAAAGTATGACAGAGAATGTCGACTTCCACAGTAACAACATCGGAACACTTTACAACAAACTCTCCAAGGTTCGCGTAAGAGAGAAACGATGTACTGCGCTCGGACCGAACTATTTTTCCTCCCCCTTCACTAGTGGCCAACCTCCTTTATTTAAGCGTTTAGTGGGAGGATAAGTAACGGACTCGCCTCCCTCTTTCACACAGCTGTTACCATATCTCAAAACTGAATCATGCCATTCGGCCAAATCGAGGCCCAAGTGTTATGGTAACATGACGTTCGACGTTCCATATCCCCAACAGGCTATTCTTCTCCCGCCAAATAGGGTTGTTCCCATCTCATAGACTGTTCCATACCCAAATGTCACATCCAATTGAGCACCAAACCAAATACAGCAGCGGATCAAAATGTTATAACCACCAAAGAAAGCTCTGCCAAATGGATAGTAATAAGCCAAATGTTATATGGAACCATATTAGACTCTGCTATATCTGTGATCCGCCAAATATGGATATAAAAGGAGTCCCGCCAAATGTTTCGCCAATCAAACTGCACAATAAACATTTTGTTGTTGGGGCCGTGCCATCGAACGCATTGCGGAAGTTCTAGTCATCTGCGTTTCCGCTATTGCGGAAGAGTGATGAGCAACTAGCTCCGATGAACTCTGTCTCAATCGACTACCATCGGGTTTTCCATCGGGAAGTATTGTCTCTAAGTCTTCCGTTTCCGTCGATTTACTTCGCCGATCCTTAAGATTTAAGTTTCCCCGTTGCAGCTCCTTATCGCTCTGACTTTCGATCCGTTTTGAACATGATTTAAGTTTCCACCGTTGCGGAAAGAGATCTTCTTCCGACCTCCGATGCTTGTGTGCTCCGACGTTTCAGAAGGAGATCTTCTTCCGACCTCCGACGTTGCGAAAAGAGATCTTCTTTCGACCTCCGACGTTGCAGAAAGAGATCTTCTTCTGACCTCCGATGCTTGTGTATTTTCGCCGTTTTTATTTCGCACGCCGCTTCTTTGAACCATTGTACCATATTCCTTTATCTTGGATCAGTGTAACTTTGAAAAGGAATAATCTGCCAGATCATGGGCTCACAATTCTCACGACTCTTCTATTCTCTCTACTCACGACTGATCAATGAACTCATTGCCTTGGAGCAAGAGGTTCAAAGGCGAGTTTTAATAGTGTATGTTGGTTATATGTTATTATATATATATCTATATTTGTTATTTTTTATAAATTTGTTATTATATATATATATATATATATATATATATATATATTTTAAAAGTGGTTCACCATGGAAGCCCAATTTTACATCATGGCTTCACCATGAAAATATCTTATACTCACTAGGAAAGTATACATGAACTTGGGAATCATTAATCATGATAAATGGCTCACCAACCTAATATTTCATTACATACAAGGGCTCCCAAGGAGCAAATCCCCGGCGAGATTCGAACTCGGGTGGGGATCGCAATAAAAAAATATCCCAACCACCCGAGCTACGCGCAATGGACTATATATATATAATTTTAAATATTTAACAATATACATTTATATATTTATGTATTTTTTAATATATACACATATTGGAAAATGAATTTTAATAAAAAAAATTAAATTAAAAATTTAATGAGGATGTCAACGATGATAAAGTTAGTGACATCAACTTCGATAATGATAATCATCATCACCATCACCATCACCACCATCATTATCATCATTGTCTTTGTTGCCATCAAAATCATCATCATTAACCTCGTCATCGTTAGTAATAATCATCATCATCGTAATCATACACAACACCATCGTCATTGTTGTCATCATCGTTGATGTCATCACTATTCATCACCATAATCATAAACAACAACAACATCATCATCCTCTTGATAATCATTGCCATCAACATCAACAACATCATCATCATCATAAGCATCATCATCATGGTCATTGTCGTTGTCATGATCACAACCATCATCATACAGATGATCATCGTCACCATCTTCATTATCATCATCATCGTCGTCATCGTTGTCATCATGATCGGGATCATCATCATGATGATCAATATCATCATCATCATCACCATCCCCATCCCCATCATAATCGTTGTCATCACTATTTATAATCACAATCAACATAAACAACAACATCATCGTTGTCGTCATCGTCGTTGTTGTCATCATCGTCATCATGATATTCATTGTCATCAACATCAACATCATCAACATCAAGAACATCATCATCATCATAAGCATAATCATCATGGTTGGCATTGTTGTCATCATAAGCATCATCATCATGGTTGGTAATCTACATTTCAAACCCTCCTTATATAATACTCTCTTGAAACTTAATCATTAATGAAGGGGGGAGAATTATTGGCTCACATGAACTAAGAGAGAGAATTCTCAACTAAAGTGGAAGGAAACTTAGAGTTGTAGTGTTGGAGCAGGGTCCTGCAGCTACAGCAAAAGCTGCTACATCAGGACAGAGAAGTCAAAAGAAGATAGTACCTGAGCGGCCGAGAAGAGAGAGCTCAATCACTGCACTTAAGGCAACGACGAAGACAGGAGGGCTCAACTACCCTCATAAAGGAAAAGGAGCAACGGGTCGAGGTATTGAAGACAAAGGATAGTAGGAAGCAACGTCCATACCCACGATCAGTGCCGGAAAGCGTGGAAGACTGCAGGAAGCTGTGGTGTGACGGTAAGTGGCAGCCCACAGTACAGACGTGCCGACTGTCGCAGTTAGGGTTTTTGGGTTACTGTTGGGAAAGGCCCACAGTTTTGTAATGGCGAGACCTTCAGGCCGCCTATATAAGCATGTATTTTATAATGTAAAAGGTTAGACAATTGGGTAGCTGCTTAGACAGTCAGACGTGAGGTAGCCTTTGATTCATTTAGCTAGCCAAGTGTCTTTAGAGTCTCAGTATTGTAAGAGTTAAGCTCTGGTTCTGTTATTCAGTCTGTAGTTATCTTACTGTAACCAGTAGCTAGCTCCTAGAGCATGTATGTAATAATCCGTAGGGATTGAGCAATCCACGGGGATTGAGAGAGAGAGAGGAGGAGTATATTGTAAGAAGGAAATATAAAGATGAAGAAGAGATCTAAGAGAGAAGGGCTCTCGGTTGTGTGTGTGGAGTTTCCCAGAAGATCTCAGGCTGCATAATAGGTTGCAGCGGAACTGTGTTTACTCTCTCAAGATATAATATAAAAACCAGTTCCCATGGACGTAGCTTCCCCCCTGGAGGTGAACCACGTAAAATCCGTGTGTTGTGCGACTATTTCATGTGTTTGTGCTTTACTTATGTGTTATCTGTTACCTGTTACATGAATGTTGCTTATCAGTTGATGGATGTATGTATGTTATGCTTCAGTTATAGCGCATAGAAGGTTAACTGCAAGTTGAATGTATCAAGTAGCCTGTATATGAGTTTATTAGTACTTGGTTCATGTTAGTTGATAGTTATTGTGTTAAGTGACTCTGGTATATGAGTTCTGCGAGTTCAGTATAGTTTATGTTAAGCATATTAGACTATAGGAGTCTAAGTGAGGCTATTTAGCTTAACTAGTATACTAAGAGAGGAGCCTTTGGACCGTGAGAGCCATATTGAAGTCTTACCATAAAGGATACCGCAGTATAGTTGGAGATATCGCACTGTCGGAGGAACCACGGTGTGAGATATCGCAGTATAAGAGGGTAGCTGAGGAGATAGTTTGCGCATCGCTCTAGAGGCAGCGATTCGATAAGAGACCACTCCCTCCTAGGGCCAGACAGTAAGAAAGGTCGCCATCGCAGAGAGAGATCCCGCTAGCTAAGAAGAGTCACGAGACCCTAGGATGCTATAGAACCCGGTTGAAGACACTTGAGTCTTCAGCCACCCCATCTAAGATTGCTTCGGGTGAGACTTCATGCTGCTCTACAGTCTGTCACTGAAAGGGCCAGTGAGATAGGGGTTTTGTTGGTACAGAACAAGTAAACCCGGGTCTGCCCCGCAGAGCCAACAAATGGTTTCGTTTCCGGCTTTGAAAACATTGACGAGCTAATGTTCTGTTGGCATCCTACTAAAGAAGAACTCAACCAGTGGGTTGAGTCTAAGGAGAAAGAATTTGCTGAAAAATAAAACAAGAGTCCTAGACTGAGTACAGAGGACTGGTTACAAAAACATATCTTCACTGATCTGCGTACGATATTTTTTGCGACCTATGCAAATGAGTTGTACGACTGGTTATCAAAGTTGACTGATAAGAACATATTCAAGAAGAAGAGGAACATTGTCTGGACACCAGAGCTGATTCAGACCGTGAAGAGTATAGATAATCCCATTTCACGGGCAGTAGACTTCTGGCTTGCGAGTTTGCTGGAAGGCTTCATTATAGAGTTTGTAGTTGATCAAAGAAAAAGTTTCAGCGAAGTAGAGAGGTACCTCTTCAAAGGATACCGTGGTAAGTACCTAAGCTCTTTAAACTTGTTCATTAATATGTTATTACATGAAAAAGGAGTAATGGATTTATTCTCAGATGAATAAGCTAAGTCAGTGTAATGTCACAAGAGTTTGAGAGTGATTTTGATGAAATTGGATGTACATGTAGTGGTAAGAAATATAAAGTAGATTTCAGATATTCTCTCTTTGAAAATAGTTCAGACAACACTAGAGAACATAGTCACAGTAATACAGAGAGACCAGTAGGAGGTATCCCTTACCACCCTTATACCCTGCAGAAAACAACCGGGACTCAGAGTAATCCCATAGGAACTACATCTAGTAGTTCACATACAGTACCTACTACCGCTACATCACCTACGCCTACACTGCCGAGTGGTAGTAATACAACAAATCAACATCCACCATGTAGAAATAGAATGGGGGATGACATGAAGTTACCTACCTTCAAGGGTATAGGGGCAGAAGACTCAGAATAACATTGGTTCCTATGTGAAGCCGTATGGACCATTAAACAAATCCAGGATGATAACATTAAACTTGTCCAGTTGGTCACTACACTTAGAGACAGAGCCTTAACATGGTATATGAAGTATACAACAACACCAGCTAGAACGCTCGTACAGATCAAGACCTCAATGATTAAAGAATTTAAGAAACCTAAGTCTGAGTCACAGTGTATCACAGAGCTTAAAGACATTAAACAGTTACCTACAGAGTCAGTATGGGACTTTGATCAGAAATTCAAAGCTCTCATAGACCAGGTTATCTTTGAGTTTGCGCCAGAGAAGCATAAGGAATGGTTCATCGCAGCACTGCTTCCTCACATCAGACTTCCATTAATGCAACAGAGACTCCGTATGCAGGATGAAGCGTTGGAGATGGAAATGAAACTAGAGGCTTCACCTCTAGCTGAGCCAGTACAGGAATGACAAGCTTACAGAACTAGTTAGCCAATCTCACGTTACAGATGCATGAGATTAAGAAAGGAAAAGAGATTGCACAAGAACTATGGTGTATAAAGTGTAAAGGACAAGGCCATACTAAAGATAATTGTCCAGTATTTGTAGAGTATTTAGCAAGTGGGGCTCCTAACCCCCTATTACAGACTCAAGGGCCGTGGTGTGAACTCTGCAGAACAAGAGGACATCGACCACCGGAATGCCCTTTACTTCAGAAGTATGTACAAACCCATAAGAACTTATATTGTAACTTCTGTAAGTTAGTAGGTCATGATGAACATAATTTCCGAGCTTATGATATTATGATAGAAAGAAATCATGACTTGTATAGAGTCCAGTCAGAAACAACAGGTCCAGCAGCAGGACCACAACATGAAGAGGCTCATGTTGGTCGTGGAGGAGGATTTAGAGGACGAGGCCGTGGAGGAGGCTTTGGCCGTGGAGAAGGATTTGGCCGTGGCCGTGGAACTATTACTTGTTACAATTGTGGAATTGTAGGACATTATGCTAGGGACTGTCAGAACCCTAGTACAACATGTAAGTATTGCAAGTCCTATGATCACCCTATAGAAGAGTGTCCGATCTTGATAGCCAATATTAGGGAACCTAAGCCAGCAGTACACCAGAACATCCAGATTATTGCTGCTGAGCAGAAAGAGCTAGAACCAAGAGTCAATATAGTGACTCGCAGCGGTGCTTCTACTGGTAGAACATCATAGGACTATACAAAAAATAATATAGGTCCGCAGTGGGTGCGCAAAGCGACTAATAAATCAACACCACTCGACCTGCAGAAGAACAAAGAAACGTTTCAGCAAGCAAAAAATTTCTTTACTGAATCTACAACATTGGGATCGTAGGTATTGCCATGCAGGGGCATACCGCAGCAAGAACCTTGTGGCATTAGTCCTGTGTAGATATCGCAGGCTACCACATCGAGAAGATGCGAAGAGGATGAGTCGACAGGAAGTGTACACTCCTTCCTGTGGAGCTGCTTGAAACTCGTTAGAAATGAGAAAGCTATCGGACAGCTTCAGCGCATCATAGATTAGTGTCAGCCATCTTCTTCCGTGAGCAGTGCGCAACATGCTATTCATAATATTATGGGACATACAAGAACAGGAAGAGATATGAGACTCACAGCACAAGTTGGAGAATTTGAAATGGATGAGGTAATCCTAGATTTACGATCAGAGGTAAATGTTTTGACTAAGAAGACATGGGAACAGATGGGTAGCCCTAAGTTAGCCAGATCGTCTATCCATCTGTGCTTAGCCAATCAGCAGCGGGTATCACCACTGGGTCGATTACTGCAGGTACCAATTGATATTGACGGAGTTCACAGCTTTGCAGACTTTGAAGTTATAGAAATCATTGGCGATAGTAGACCATACCCAGCTTTACTAGGTATTGATTGGGAAATCAATAACATGGCTGTTATCGACTTAAAGAAAAGACAAATGACCTTTGAGGATAAGCAGATCCGGGTCATCACACCGTTGGATCCTTTCCAGGGTCCTCGCTACATTGAACCTATTAGGGCAGAGGAGGAAGTGCGCAACATGGAAAGCCTTTATCAGATGACTGCTAATCAGAGTGATTACATCAACCCTACCACAGAAGGAAACATTGGTTGGCGATGCGACATCTCATGCGCATCAGACTCGGATGTTGGTCTAGAGAACTGGCAGAACAGACTTTACGAAGTCTCAGCTCGCAGATGTGCATTTACGACTAAGTCATTGCGATGGATTGGTGCGGAGATCATTGATATTCCGTCATTTCATGGATTAGCGGATGTCAATGACTTTTTACAGCAGTTTGAGCAGGAAATTCCTCAGGAGTAGAGGATGACAACTATGGACCTTGCAGTAAAAGCCACACCTGCAAGATGGTGGCATGCACATAAAGAACATATCGTATCATGGGATGATCTTAAGAGAATGATGGTGATCAAATTTTCTAACAACAAGGGGCTGTTACAGCAGAAATACACAGGAGAGAGTGACCCCAGGTCACATATTCATATTTGTGAACAGAGTTGGTTGGATATTCCAGAGGATGAATGGGTTCACTTATTCATTCACACTTTAGACACAATTCCAAGGAATTGGTACACTGAGACAGAGTTGCGCAGAGGAACCATCACATGGACACTTATGATAGACAACTTCCTACCCACTTTCACTTTTGAATATGAGTACCCAAGCATTGATCAGGCTCTAGATGTAATAAAGACTAAGGTATTTGACGACTGTACCCCATCAGTGCCTGCTCATCCTGATTGGGCTAGCCAGTTGGAACATGCACTAGAATGTTACAACTTCGCAGTAGAACCAGATGATGAGGATGAGAATCCTCGCAGGTCAACATTCCCGAGTCAGAAGGGACTCGCGACGTTGATGGACCTAGACTAGAAATTCCAGCTCTCACAGAACCTATCAAGATTAAAAATATCAATATTGGCACAGAAACAGAACCTAAGTTTGCCTCTATTGGAAACTATTGGGATGATGAAACAGTAGGACACATCGTAGATCTCTTACATGACTATCAGGACCTATTTCCCACTAAGTTCATAGAGATGAAGGGAATAGTAGGAGATTTGGGAGTCATGCGCATACCATTGAAAGAGGATGCTAGGCCAGTTAAGCAGCGTCCATACAGATTGAATCACCGCTATAAAGAAAAAGTTAAGGATGAAATTGATAAGATGCTAGCAGCAGGCATCATTGAGCCAGTAGAAGAAAGCGAATGGGTTAGTCCCATGGTCGTGCAGGAAAATAAAACCAAAGGAGAAATCAGGATTTGTGTCGACTTGCGCAAACTCAATGACGCATCACTTCATGACCCATTTTTGACACCTTTCACTAATGAAGTGTTAGACAATGAGGGAGGACAGGAGGTCTACTCCTTCACTGATGGCTTTTCAGGCTATCACCAGATCAGAATCCATCTAGAGGATCGACACAAGACCACTTTTGCGATAGAATGAGGCTCATTCCAGTACATGGTAATTCCCTTTGGTCTTAAAAATGCACCAGCTATCTTCTCTAGAGTAGTAGTTGCTGTATTCAAGGAATACATCCATAAATTCTTAGAAGTCTATTTTGAAGATTGGACTATATTTGGATTAATCGATAAGCACATAGGATATTTAAGGCTCATGTTAGAGAAATGTAGGCAATATCAGATTTCTCTTAACTTGAAGAAATGTATATTTTGTGCACCATTTGGTATTCTGTTGGGTCATATTGTTTGCAGACAAGGCTTGATGGTAGATCCTGCAAAGATTGCCATCATTGTACATCTCCCAGCACCCAACTTAGTCAAGCAATTGAGAATAGTGCTCGGTCATACCGGGTACTATAGAAAATTCATCAAAGGTTATGCAAAGATCACAGCATCTATGGAAAAGCTGTTAAAGAAAGACGTGAAATTCCTATGGAATGAGGAATGCCATCAAAGTTTAGACACACTTAAAGAGAAGATGGTTACATCACTCATCTTAGTATTCCCAGATTGGAACAAGCCATTTCATGTACATGTGGATGCATCTGGCATTGCACTGGGGATTGTCTTAACACAGCCAGGAGAAGGAGGTATTGATCACCCTATTGCGTACTCAAGCAGAAAGCTATATACCGCGGAAAATAACTACACCACCACAGAAAGAGAAGGATTAGCTATGGTGTATGCTCTACAAAAGTTCAGGCACTACCTATTGGGTGCCCCATTCAAGATGTTTATTGACCATTCTTCTTTAAAGTATTTGGTCAATAAACCAGTATTAGGAGGAAGGATTTGTATATGGTTACTCTCATTTCAGGAGTATGATTTTGAAATTATTCTAAAAATAGGAAAATTAAATGCCGGACCTGATCATCTGTCGTAGATAGATTCAGGAGAAGAACCAAGTAATTTAGAGGATAATCTGCTAGATGCGCAATTATGCTCTATCCAAATCGCAGATGAGTACTATGATGATATTATTCACTTTCTCACTACAGGGTGGGCACCAGTTGAATTTACTAAACATCAAAAGAAACAGTTAGTTGTGAAAGCAACAGACTTCACTTTGATCGCAGGACATCTATATAAGTTAGGTCCAGATGAATTTCTGCGCAGATGCATGATGCCGCATGAGAAAGAGACCATTATCAGAGAAGCACACTCAGGTACCGCAGGAGGTCATTTCGCAGGAAAGCCGACTGCTCAGAAAATCCTGACTGCAGGGTTATGGTGGCCTACTGTGCATAAAGACACTAAGGAGTTTTGCAGATGTTGCGATATCTGCCAAAGGGTAGGAAAACCTTCACGGAGAGATGAAATGCCACTGTGACCACAGATTACACTGCGAGCATTTGACAAGTGGGCTATAGATTTTGTGGGTCCTATCAACCCACCAGGGAAACGAACTGGTGCGAGATACATTATCACAGGAACATAATACCTCACCAGGTGGGCAGAGGCTAAAGCAGTAAGGAATTGTGATGCTGCTACAGTTGCACAGTTCATTTTTGAAAACATCATAACTAGATTTGGATGTCCAGTAATTTTGATGAGTGATCAAGGCACACATTTTCTGAACCACACTATTGAGGCCTTGATGGAGGAATTTCAGATCCAGCACCATAAGAGCACTCCCTACCATCCTCAAGCTAATGGTACAGTGGAGGCATTTAACAAGATTCTAGAAAATGCTCTTACTAAGATCTGTGACAGCCAAAGAAATGATTGGGAGCTCAGGGTTAATGCTGTATTATGGGCTTATAGGACTACATGCAAGAAACTTATAGGACACACACCTTTCATCTTGGTGTATGGACAAGAGGCTGTTATGCCTATGGAATATATTATTCCCAGTTTAAGAGTTGCTCAAGTTACCGAGATAGCTGATACAGATACGATGAATGAAAGGCTAGCGCAGCTGCTTGCCTTAGAGGAAGACAGATTCATCGCAGGATTTCATCAGAAAGTGCAGAAGGCATGAGAAAATCTTGGCATGACAGGCACATCAAGAGAAAGATTTTTCAGATAGGAGACTTAGTGCTCCTATATGACAATAAGTTTGTTAAGTTTCTAGGGAAGTTCAAGATGCATTGGTTGGGGATATATCAGATTCAGTATGTTACAGAAGGAGGTGCCGTTCAGCTCAGCAAACTGAATGGGGAGCTTCTTCCTACATTGATTAATGGTAGTAGGCTTAAGCTCTATGGTGATAGCCACTCCACCCCTCCGCCCTAACCCAGACAGCTTTGAGAGTGCAGATGCCCAGTGTAGTTGAAAGGAGGCATCGCACCGGTAACTAGTCTACACCGGCAGGTAAAGAGTTCTAAGTATTATAAGTATAAGGAATCACATGAGGAAAGTTTATTTTGCACAAGTCATAGGATGCTTGCGGAGCAAAAAAAAAAAAAGAAAAAGAAAAGAAAAAGAAAAGAGAGGTGTATGTTGCGCAAGTCATAGGACGCTTGTGGAGTTTTTGAAACGTTGCGGAGTTTCATGCCAGCATGTTGGTTCATAACGATGTGGTGTTACATTGCAGCAATGTGATGCTCCCCGTGCCACGTAGACAAGTTCGAACAGAGACAGAGGGCCAGTCACTTCGCCTTCTGACAATTAGTTAATCCAGAAATGACCGATATACGTTACCCTATATTTGGCAACAATATAATGATTTTCCAGATTTGCTAAATCTTGGTCGAGACCGGTGCCTATACACACGTTTTGAGGGAAATTTGATCGGATTTTCAGCAATTAATGAGGATCGAAACGACGAGTATTGTCTTGTCCATGCAATTAATACCGCCAATGGGTCTAGCCTAGATGACCGTTGCTTCGAAGAGTATCAACTTCGTTATAAATTCAGAGATCATGCATATAGAAGGGTTACTTTTGCGATTTCTGAGAGTTATAGAGCAATTTGTAAGAGTTTCCCCCATGAAGAGATACTGCGGTTACGTAGTGCTGGTTTTCCCCAAATTCGTAGCCATTTCCAGTTCAAAGTATTGCACTGAGTGGTTTCTGTCCGAGACGGAACCTTTAGAAGACATTGTGCAAAGACTCCAGCGTGGTGGCCTTGTGTCTGCTATGACGACGCCCCCCAGGGTTGAGAAAGTAGGTACATCACAGGTCAGACAGCCGCCAAGGATGTGGAGTCAAACCCAAGATGTAGAAGATGTCATCAAAGTCTTTGCTGCAGAGAAGCAGAAAGACGACCAGATCACTGAAGATAAGAAAATAGAGCAGAAGAATGATGAAAAGAAATCTCCAGCCAGGAAGAAAGTAAAAATGAGAAAAATATGGAAACAGGAGAAGGAAGATGACCTATCTCATTCCCTAAGAGAAGAACAAGAGATTGCAGAGGCAAAGAAACGAAAATATGAAGATCAAGGAAACATGAAAACCTGGAGCGATTTGCTGAGGAGAAAAGTGAAAGGGGAAAACAAACCAACAAGCAGAACTTCAGAATGCAGACAATGGCTTGTTCTCGAAATGGAATTCATGGTTTGTATAGTTTTCATATGAAAGGATCCAGACCGAGTGAAATGTTTAAGAAGGCTGGAAGATACAGATTTATATTTTCTTTGGAATACGAGTTCTAAATCCAGCTAGAGAGGAGTTCTCGTGATACCAGGGATTTGAATTCTTGTGATGAACAAATGGATGGTAGGTCTTGCAAGCGACGAGAACGAGAGCATGAAAATAAGGGAAGGAAAGCTAAGAGAGACCGACGAACTAAGTTTACAGAATATTCCAGCATTAGTCAAGCTATGCTTGAAATGGCACAAGAGTGTGTCGAGGTTATGAATAAAGAAGTCGCAGGACTTCGCGAGAGACTTACAAAGACTTTGCAGGAAGCCAAGGAGAAGCTATAGCAGGAGAAGCTAGTTGTTAGTGGCTCAGGGACGAGCCACAAGTAAGTGTTAGGGGATTGTTGGAGCAGGGTCCCGCAGCTACAGGAAAAGCTGCTACATCAGGACAGAGAAGTCAAAAGAAGAAAATACCTGAGAGGCCGAGAAGAGAGAGCTCAACCACTGCACTTAAGGCAGCAGCGAAGATAGGAGGGCTCAGATATCCTCATAAAGGAAAAGGAGCAATGGGCCAAGGTATTTAAGACAAAGGATAGTAGGAAGCGGTGCCCATACCCACGATCAGCGCTAAGAAGCATGGAAGACTGCAGGAAGCTGTGGTGTGACGGTAAGCGGCAGCCCACAGTACAGACGCGTCGACTGTCACATTTAGGGTTTTTGGGTTACTGTTGGGAAAGGTCCACAATTTTGTAATGGAGAGACCTTCGGACCACCTATATAAGAATGTATTTTGTAATGTAAAAGGTTAGACAATTGGGTAGCTGCTTAGACAGTCAGACGTGAGGTAGCCTCTGAGTCATTTAGCTAGCCAAGTGTCTCTAGAGTCTCAGTATTGTAAGAGTTAAGCTCTGGTTCTGTTATTCAGTCTGTAGTTATCTTACTGTAACCAATAGCTATCTCCTAGAGCATGTATGTAACAATCTGCAGGGATTGAGCAATCCGCAGGGATTGAGAGAGAGAGAGGAGGAGTATATTGTAAGAAGGCAATATAAAGAGGAAGAAGAGATCTAAGAGAGAAGGGCTCCCAGTTGTGTGTGTGGAGTTTCCCAGAAGATCTCAGGCTGCATAATAGGTTGCAGTGGAACTGTGTTTACTCTCTCAAGATATAATATAAAAACCAGTTCCCATGGATGTAGCTTACCCCCTGGAGGTGAACCACGTAAAATCCATGTGTTGTGCGACTATTTCATGTGTTTGTGCTTTACTTATGTGTTATCTGTTACCTGTTACATGAATGTTACTTATCAGTTGATGGACGTATGTATGTTATGCTTCAGTTATAGCGCATAGAAGGTTAACTGCAAGTTGAATGTATCAAGTAGCATGTATATGAGTTTATCAGTACTTGGTTCATGTTAGTTGATAGTTATTGTGTTAAGTGACTCCGGTATATGAGTTCTGCGAGTTCAGTATAGTTGATGTTAAGCATATTAGACTATAGGAGCCTAAGGGAGGCTGTTTAGCTTAACTAGTATACTAAGAGAGGAGCCTTTGGACCATGAGAGCCATCTTGAAGTCTTACCATAAAGGATACCACAGTATAGTTGGCGATATCACACTGTCATAGGAACCACAGTGTGAGATATCGTAGTATAAGAGGGTAGCTGAGGAGATAGTTTGCGCATCACTCTAGAGGCAGCGATGCGATAAGAGACCGCTCCCTCCCAGAGCCAGATAGTAAGAAAGGTCACCATCGCAGAGAGAGATCCCGCTGGCTAAGAAGAGTCACGAGACCCCAGGATGCTACAGAACTCGGTTTAGGACACTTGAGTCTTCATCCACCCCATCTAAGATCACTTTGGGTGAGACTTCAGGCTGCTCTGCAGTCTATCGCCGAAAGGGCCAGTGAGCTAGGGGTTTTGTTGGTACATAACAAGTAAAACCGGGTCTTCCCCATAGAGCCAACATGTAGGTTAAAATTATATTAATAATAGACTAATTCTTCCATGTGCATGGACCTATGCATGCCTTATTTAGCATATTCACACATTTCTATCAAATATGTGGGTCATTGACCTTGAAATTGTTCTCAAGTCCACAAGTTTTGATGAGAAAGTTGTAGATCCAAAGAAAATCCATAGATCAAGGACCATAAATAGGAAAGGGGAGGGGGAAACACATGAACATATAAGGAAATCAACCTAAATCTTAGTCCCATAGTGGGAAATCCACAATCATGCACCCAAGCTAAGGAAAAGGCTACTTATGTAAAGAAATTCAACATGTTCCATAAACGATAATGGGAGGTTATGATGGCATCAATGAATATGGATTGCATGGTTCTATCACACATAAAACTAAGTGTGGCACTACCATGTTGAATATATGTGCATAATTAGCCTTGTGTGTGAAAATACATGCACTACAAGTGTGCCTTGGTATACAAAATGGCCTTTATTGGCTATTATGCCATGAATAAACTATGAGACCCAAATAACTATTTTATTCATGGCCTAATAGCCAATAAAGTCTGTTTTGTATACCAAGGCACACTTGTAGTGCATGCATTTTCACACTCAAGGCTAATTATGCACATATGTTCAGTATGGTAGTGTCACACAGTTTTATGTGTGATAGAACCATGTAATCCATATTCGTTGTTGTATCAAACCATAGTTCTTTCATTCTGTTGATTTCTCTCTTTTTTCTTTCCTAAAGGAACATAACCCCCAATGCAGTACTCCATTTCATATTCCAAGTAGCCTAAATATGTCTTATAATGAAATATTTAAAACCAAAGGTGGACACCAAATCTTTTCAAATTACTTGGAACACCTATTTTATGTAGGATAAATAGTTTCAAAAGATACTATATATTGATACCCAAATAAATAGTTCCTTTCAAACAACAATAGTTAGTATTAAATCAAATCCTAAATCAATAAAATTACATGTTGAAAACCTATATATATATATATAGCATTCAACGATAGTTAGTGATTGGCAATGATGAATATGAATAGAGAAACAATGTTGAACATTGCCATAGTTATAATTTTCCGAAGGGCTTATAGGAGGCCCATGAATTATTCATTGAAATTGTGGGACCTAGATGTCTAATCATTTGAAAATATCCCTTCATGTGCACTAGTATTGGTAAGTCCATCAAGGACACCCTTATTATTATTATGGAAAGATTTATTGTCACACATAATTGGAAACCTTTAATAACCTTAATCTATGATGGCCTTCAAGGTCACTTTAAAGTACACCAACTTGTCATATATTGCATGACTATGCATAGATATGGACGTTAAGAAGTTACTTCCATCCTTTGGGAATGTAGAGTCGATGGGTTTTATGTATGGCAGCAACCTTTGGAATATGAGGAAAATTACTTTAATTGCAATGTTTACTTTAATCATGTTTTCCTTGAACACCACATTAACTAAGAGAGAGCATTGTCAAAGTCACCTTGCCACACTTAAAAATTGACAATGAGACATCTAGAAACGCGATATTTTCTTGCAAGAAAATAAGATTACTTCACTACCAATTTTATGATGGTGTTTATTTGAAATATGATGCACTACATCATAGAAAACACATTAAATCAATTTTAATCTTATAGTCAATAAACTACAACCAATAACCAACAACATAAATGTGAAAATCATTAAACTGCCACTCTTCCGGTCAACTACAAGAAATATGAAATTAAAATTAGAATAAAAATGTAAACCATGATTTCACTTGATGCAAAGAATAGAACAATATGCATTCAAAATCATAAGGGAAAATAAATCCATGCTCAATTATAAATACAATCACCAAGTCATAATCTTCTTAATCATCCAAAGTGTTCTCAATCAATTTCTTCAGTTATTCAAATTGTTGTTCTTGCGGCTTTCCCCAATATAAGCTCTTTTCTTTAGCAATCAATGGCATGAAATGATGATGAAGTATGTGCAAATTTTTCTGAAATAAATTCAAGGATGGGATATGGGATATCAATATTATACCCATATGGAGTTCAAATTAGGAAGTTACACCACTTCTAGATATATCGCCTACTACTTGGTCACCTTTTATAATTGCCACATTTTAATAAAATTATCTACCACTTGAGTCTATTGAGTCTCCCCTTGGATACCATGTGGAATCATGCCACATCACCTACAACATATGTCGACATACAAAATGGAATAAAACTTAAGAACAATTAATAATTACCTACCATTATAATAAGTAGACTATAATTTTATTAATAAATCAATATAGAATAGATATAACTACATACCTCATACACTTGAATGCCATTTATCATATTATTTATCTAATCCCACATATGTATCATCCAAACCAGATCCAACATTGTTTGATTGTCGAATATTTGTTTGTGTGAGTCATGTTTGAGTCTCGTGTTAGGATTAATTAATCTTGCCTTGTCCATATATAGTATACTTGATCATCTTGCCTAACTTAGGGAGACATTATGACTGTACTACAGTGTGGGGAACACATATATAGGTTAATTTCCACTTATTGCATGTTCATGCATGAGTTTATGTGCCTCTAAGACCAATCCCTACATTATAGGAGCCCACTTTGAGTGCCACCCACATCCTCCATTAGTTGGTTGTGGTAGGTAAGCAATTATGCTTAGTCAACCTCCAGTTACAATTAGTTAGATAAATCTGAGTTAGTCTATTGCCAATTTTGCAAGGTTGCATGGGGAGTTTCTCCTTTTTCCACCTACCTCATCATTTTAACTGATTGTAGACTAATTTAGACATCTAGAGTTAACCAGTGAGCTTCGATAGTGGTTTAGACACATTGATTTAGCCACTCAGTTAGGTTTAGTTGGTAGATTCGAATCCTATCCACATTATTTGAATTCTTCTTATTGTAGTACCCTTGTATTACTCTGGAATGAATGAATATTAATGTTTTAATTAACTGAGCAATTCTTATCAGATTTGTCTCAAATTTGTTTTGTTCAATGTACATTGTCTGTGATATTCCACTTCATAATTATATTTCTCAATTGCTCTCATTTTACTATATATTAATGGTTCACAAATTTAACATGGTATCAGAGCCTTGTTCAGACTAGAAACATGTCTTGTCTGATCTCCATTGTGCACCAGAAGCAGCTAAGTTTCCATATAAATCCTGCAATTTTTTCCTTGCCAACTCTGGATTCATCCAGAGAAGTCTTTGTAGGTGTGGCAGACTATGAGAAAGTGCACATGTCAAGGTGGAAAGGATTTACTTACATATGATTACGAATTGAATTATTTTTGTAGTGTTACTTGTAGGTACATACGTATATTCTTGAGGAATTGATTGTTCATCATACAGAAAGATGGATTCTTCAGCTCTTGTACCTCGAATCCTTACACCCTTCAACTATGTTGATTGGATGGTATATATGCATGTATCCTTGCACAATATTGGCCTGTTTAGGATGACAATGGGAAGAGAAACTGAGCCCCAACAACATGTTGAGAAGAATTTTTTTTTGAATAAGCTTGATGAGGCCTTTGACTTCATGTGCACTCATATCTCCCAGGATATTTTGTTCCACCTTGAGGGACTAAGGACTCCAAAGGAAGCTTGGGAATTTTTTTTGTTAGCACTCAGAATTGTACCCAAGGTTGTGGAAGGTAAATACCAAGGTAACAGTAGAACCACTTTAAGAGAGGAAGCTGGATTCCTCCTTTATAGAGAGGGATCTCTCACATATTTTTAACAGGTCCATATATAAAAATCAAACAAAGTTCAGATTAAGTTTGTGGTTGAAACAAAGCAATCATACATTGGGCTATGGAGTCAAAAATATTCATGAATCACAGAGATGCTTACAGGTGAAATTAATACAAAGGCAAGGTAGCACTCGGTTACAGCCATAATGTTGTTGGTCTGGTGATAAAGAATAAAGAATGACAGTCCATTAACACAGAGCATCAGAAAGATGAATTTTGCATTAACTTTGGTTGGAAGGGTTTGTGGATATCTGAAACAATAGCAAGAGAATAAAGATGTATGAATTCTGAACTATTACACACTCATTCCATATAATAAAGAGAACATAATGACAAGCTTAACAAGAAGACATGCACATAAGAAATGAAATTATAGACTGTAACTACGAAATACACAGGAACCTTTGCAACAACAAGCCAAGATTCGGCTCTGTCAAGTTTATTAAGGGCATATCTCAAAATACATAACCCATAACCTCACATGTTCCAACTCTGTCTTCCTCTATTGAGGGTATATTTATAGAATCAATAGGCTCCCGCGACCAACCTCGAAAACCTAAAATCAGTTACAAAATCATGAATCAATCCTAACAAATTCTAATCTATCTGATTCGCCATGATCATAAAAAAAACAAGAAAGCATGCTAAGACGTGCATGATGGAAAAAACTGGCTGAATTTTATTTTTGGAGCACCATGATCAGTGGCTAAATTTTATTTTTGGAGCACCCTAAAACTGGTGTTTTTGGTCCACACAAAAAATATCTCGATTTCCATGTATAGGGCCTAATATATGTGGGAAATCCTTCTATTTGAGAAACAACTGCGTACAAGGCCGGGCATGCCAATTTTGGGAGTGAAAACTCATGAAACTCGTGTTTTTGTGCAGGATGGTTTTGGAATGGTGTGAACGTGAGCATGAAGATGTGGAAATGGATGTACAAGTTTTGGGGGCTTGCGTCTTATATAAGTTTTTGCGTCTTGGTAGCTTAAGAGCAAAACCAAGACTACTCCAGATGCTGGTGGACTATTGGCATTCGAATACGAAGACCTTCCAAATCGATGGGATGCCCCTCAGCCTTGAGGTTGAGGATATTTACTTTATTATAGGACTATCTTGATGGGGCAAGGTAGTCAATCTGCGAGCTCGTGGGGTTGGAGGCGGCCTCACAATCGTGGAGTACATAGCTGTATATTGCCTCCTAGACATAGAAAAGGTTGGGAGTTAGGTCCCAGTAAACTCTATCCAGAACCTTGGCCTCAAGACCATATTACTAGCACTAGGAAGGATTGCAGGGTTGGCATCTATCCATCAGGATTCCATGCCATTGAATTTTTATGTGGTGCAGTGCATGAGGTCCACCATCTATGACTTGAGTACCTTGCTATTGGGTAACTTGAAACACCAGTTTTCAGACTGCAAGATGGGTAGAACGTGAAACTTTGGTTTTTCCAGCATCTTGAGTACATTCTTCTTCGAGCATGTATCGGGGCTAAGCCCAAGAGTGGATATCACTCCTCATGGTGCTCGGGATCCAGCTCAGCTGTGCTGGGAAAATGTGATGCGGAGGCTAGGAGGAGGGTGAGTGGCTACTCCCTTCCCACCAGACGTTTTCCACTGGTGGCACATGTAGATCATAACTATAGACGAATACCCCTATGAGGGGATAGACTTCCTTGGTGATCCAGACATGCCTATTCCACAGGGATCCACATATGGTGACACAGGTGAAAATCCCAACTTTATTTTTTTTTTGAATTATTTATTTTTTTTGTATTTTTTGATATAGTGAAATCACAAAACATGTTTTTGGGTGGAGACACATATTGATACTGGTCATGTATATGAAGATGTTGGACCTAGATGACCAGACAACTTCCCTCGACTTCATCTAAGGGGGAGAGGTGATGATATAGTGTGCGTGGATGCGGAGCACACGCTCCAAAACATCCACACAAACTTTGTTTGATTGAAGCACATGGTGCCCATGGTGTAATTCGAGGACTAACCTAAGTCGATGCAACGACAGGTGGTGGGTGTACCACGTGCATGGATTCAACTATTTAGATGGATAGCTAGAGATGTCATGTGTTTTCATGATTAGTACCCTGATCTATAAGCTTATAGGCATAGATGTACTTTTTTGTATTGACCGTGTAGTATATTTTGGTGGGTCGGAAGCCCCGCTTTTGTATAATGACATTATGTATTATGACACCACTTTTTGGACTATATTTTGTATAAAAAATAATTATGATGATCGGTTATTTATATTTACATGTGTGAATATGATGTGAATGCTTCATTATCTATGTATCAAATTCCAATCTAGTACGTAATTTGCATATGAATCAACAACATGATTGTAATTTCTTGGAATGTGAATGTATGTAATGTTTTCAAATTGTATTTCTAACAACCTTACTTGCAAGAATCTTCATAATAAAGTCGAATCTCTAATACAATACACGCCATTTAACTGTAAGAACACTAACTATGAGTCAAGGCGTACCTCAAGAGATTGAATACCATTAGATATGGCATCACATAATAACTCAATCATGACACTATATCCAACAATATTGTTTGATGAAGGTTGGAGACATACACCTCCTGAAGACAAAACTTGACCCGTAGGATTATAGATCACCCAAGCAGTCGAAGATGAATTCTGGGCGTGGTGGCTGGCACCGTTAGTGTATCCTACATTTACTGAAGACTTTGTCGACATCTGCCACAACAAATGGAAGCAAGTCAATAAACCCGATCACCATAAGGATACCAAAACTAAACTATGCAACTGTACAATAATATACAAAGTATCAACCTCGTTTGAGAATTACACATAGTATTTTTTAAGATAGAGCCCATTTCTAGGCTCTACCAAGGCTGTCCCCTCATAATATACCAGCTCTTAATCCCCTTTCTCTAACACTTGCTTGAATATGTAATGCCCATGCCACATAGGGTTGAACTTTCCTGCCCCTAACGGTTCACTAGCTTAGTCATACAAGAGGACCAAGTCACTTTCACAAAACTTCTGAGGACAGACATAATTATCATACTGAGCCTTAACATGACACTTGTTTACTTCAAGATCCACTACTTCATCTCGAAACTGCTCATCAAGTTGCTCTAATTGGACTAGACGTTCCTATAACTCATAATTTCTGGAAAACATTCTATGGCTAGCTTCAAAGAAGAGATTTCACATTCAATCAGTAAAATCGACTCCACCCCATGCACCAACTGATCTGGAGAAAATATAGTGGCAGTCTTAACCACGGTTCGATAATCCCACAAAGAAGGATACAACATGATATGCCAATTAGTCTTGCTTTGTGTGATGGTTCTTTGGATAATGGACTTAATTGAATTATTCACTACTTCAACCTATCCATTCGCTTGTGGGTAATAAGAACAGGAATGATCTTGCATACATCCCAACTTCAAATATAGTTCAGCCATCATCTTGTTTTGAAAGTGCATGCCATGGTCAATGAAAAACTCCCTCGGGATACCAAACCGGGTGATAATCTGCTTGAAAATGAAATACGTGGATGTATTACGATCATATTTGATAGTGGGCATAGCCTTTGTCCATCTCGCGAAGTAATCAACATCCACTATAATATGATGATGCCCCCCAGTCGAAGCTGGGTTGAAATGCATAAAATCAACCCCCCACTTAGTGAAGGGACCAACGGTAATAAATGGATGTAACGGGGTAGTATGCGAGTGCATATTCTGTGCAAACACCTGGCAAGGGTGGCACCGCTTGACTGCATTGACACAATCTTTGAAGATCAACGACCAAAAATAACCTGCTCTCAAAATATTTTGGGCTGTAGCAAGATCAGATAAATGACCACCAAATTCACCTTCATGGAAATCATTCAACACAACCTCAGCCTCCTCATGAGTTAAACACCGACGTAAAATGGAATCAACCTCGCGACGATACAAAGTGTCAGCAACAATGAGGTGATTCTTAGCTATATGACGTAACCATATGAGCTCATCCCATGAGAGGTGAGGAGGAACCTTCAAAGTTTGAAAATAGATGATAATATCCACATTCCATGGGTCCATAGTCGAAATGCGAAAAATGTGCTCATCCACGAAAGAGTCTTCATGAACCTCGACTTCATCCAAACTAGGAAAATCTCATATGAGCTCCGCAAAAATCAACGATTTCTTCGACTTTGCCAAAACAATATTGATATTGAATTCTTGCAAAATTACAATCCATTTATTATATTCCCCCCTACCATCCATCTAGGGAGGACGAACTGAAATGGATTGATGTGAGCCACAACCAAAGTCTGGCGATGGATTATGTAATGTCTCAATCGTTGAACTACATGGATGGTAGCTAAGGCTAGATTCTTGACATGAGTATAACAAAGTTCCGTATCAATGAGTTCGACTAAGATAATAGATAACATGCTCTTGGATTCCTTCATCCTCTTGAACCAAAGCCATACTAATCGTCTCTTGATACACGACCACATATAATAAGAAATTGCGGCTATAGTCGAGTGGACTAAGCACGGGGGCCGATGCAAAGGCTTTCTTCAATGCATCGAAAGACTCCTAGGATCACTCATCCTAGATAAAAGGTGTCTCTTTATTGAAAAGGTGCATGAAACCCTTGGTCAAATTGGAAAAATTGACAACAAAAATTCATATGAAATTAGCGATCCCTTGCAAACTCCAAATATGTCTAATAGTGCGCGGGGGAGACAATCAAAGTATTGCCTCAACCTTAAGACGGTCGACCCTAATGCCCTCCTTAGAAATGATAAACTCAAGTAAGAGACCTAATTTCATGCAGAAGATGCACTTTTGAGGATTTAACCAAATTTGATATCGGCGACATATTTTCGAAAACCAAGCATAGATGGTCGGGATGATCCACTCTTAAATGAGAGTGAGCAACTAAATAATCAAGATACACTTCGATAATTTGCTTAAGGTCGTGAAAAACAAAGGTCATAGCCCGTTGAAAAGTAGCTTCGGCATTTTTAAGGCCGAAAGTCATTTTCTGGTATGCAAATGTACCCCAAGGAGAAATGAAATCCGTTTTATGTTAATCCTCAAGTTTGATCTGAATCTGATTATACCCTGAAAATCCATCCATGAACGAGAACACCTCGCTTCCTGCACACTCATCCAAAATATGATTTATGAATGGCATGGGGAAGTTATGTTTAGGAAAATCTCTATTCAGGTCTCGAAAATTAGTGCACACATGGATAGTCCCTTGTTTCTTATCAATTGGAACAGGATTGGATACCCATTCAGTCAAGGGAATGGGATAGATAAAGCCAGCTTTAAGCAACTTCTCTATCTCTTCCTTAATAGCGGGTTCCTTGCAAGGATTCATCTCTCATAAGAATTTTCAAACAAGTCCAGCATCCAAATAGGTCTTAATCTCATGTTCAACAACACAAGGTTCTATTCCCAACATTTCCTCATACGACCAAGAAAAACCATCTCGAAATTCCTTAAAAATCTTGGTGTATGCTTCAATTTCATTAGGGGAACAATCCGCCCCAATGTAAACATTTTCAATTTTTCCAGGAGTTCAATAAATGTTGATAGGGATGGTTGGTGACAAATTATCCATGTTCCCTTTGGAAAAATTTCTAGGAGCACCTAATGGGACCATGGGCTTGCCAAATTTCTCGCTAAGGATCGCCCTATAGTCATCGCACTCAATACGTTCAAGCTTTGGGAGAAAGTAAGATCGATGGTGTAAATCCTCCCAAGGCCCATCTAAACCATTCATGGCTTTAAGGATAGCTTCATACGAAGGAAAATTATCATTAAAGCAATCATGAGAGTGTGATGAAGCCACCTCCCAAGCAGGCAGTGCATATGGGTCCTCCTCCTCCGTCCGCGAAGAAGAAGGACTAGGATATACAACAGAATAAAGAGTGGCTTGATATGCAATCAACGCTATAGATACTGACATGTCCATCTTGGTAGGTCTAGGATCTTCATCCAAAGTGCTCAAAGAAGGGAGAGTCCAAGGGTCCTCCAAATTCAAAATAGCCTTATAACTCAACGATGGTGAATCACTACCAAGGATGGATCCTATAGTAAGAATTGGTGCAGAAATATTGAAAGTTCCCATCATTGATGGACACCTTCCCACTCCAACATTCTCAGTTGCCAACTGATAATTATCTATGACCGAGATAGTAGATCCAGACGATTCTTTCATACTGGAATTATCAAAATATTTTTGCGAGACCGTGACGATCCTCCCTTCAAAAGGGAAACAAACAACACAGAATACAGACGACGCGACCAATTTCATGTTATAAATCCAGTTATGACCCAGTAGAATATTATAGTCAAGGAGCGCATCAACCACCTCAACCTTAATCGACACAGTCTTTCTTCCCAATTGGACCTCAAGAGAATGAATTATCCCATGCGGTTGAAAATATATCCCATCAAAAGTAGTCAACATGATCCCAGATTTTGACAACATAGGAGAACCTAAACCCTTCCAACAGGCTAAAGACATCATAGAAGCCACAACACGTTCATCAATCATTGTGCATTTAACGGTGTTGTTCATACACTCCATGTGGATAAGGAGAGCCCCATGGTAAGGAAAGTTAGGTTGGAATTCATGAGTTTCAAATTTAATCACTGAGTAAGGATATGAATAGACCACCCCAAGGGAAAACAACAAAGCTTTCCTATGTGAAGGGAAAGTCTGAAGGGCTTCTAAGAAGGACATCACACAAGGAGTCTGGCCCAAATCCTCGACACTGGAATAATTTGGGGCATCTTTGCCATTAGGATTGTGCCCTGAACACTTTAAGACTCCCTTAGGAATGCAAGGTGTAACTTCAGGCTTGTCAAGAGGCTTGTCAATATGCAAAGGGGCCTCGATGGGAGCAGGTTCTTTTCCTAGGTCAGGTTGCGATGAACCATAATATTTAGCTCGCATCACAACATTCTTGATGAACATCATGTTGATGCATCCATGGCCACTTTCGGTGTTCGACAGGTTTTGATTCCCACTAGAAGCACTTATGGATTCCACGGTCCTTGAATTCATATTTTGATTGTGCAGTAAAGGATCCTTCAACACAACTGGGTTCTGTGCGATGAATTTTGAGGAATATTCCATACAAGGGCACAAATGAGAGAGGTGATCTGCCCCACAAATCTTGCAAGGGAACTTGAACTTATGTTTAGACTTCTTGTCCCCCCCAACATTGCTATCGTTAGAATTTTCATTCCTATTCCCACCCTTATGATTATTTCTTCCCTTTTTATTGTTCCTTTCGGGATGCTGGTTACCCTTCTGGTTCGACGATTGCACAGTATATACATCCACCATTTGAGTGGGATGAGATGAAGCCGTATCTTGTCCCAAAGCAGGCTGATTAATAGACAAAATTTTCATTTTATTTGTAATCGAGTTTGTGGGTTTATAACTTTCAGATCCAACCATGCCATTAGCATGTGGCCTAGGTTTGATCTTAGGATCGAAATTGGACAGCGGTGCATTCGAAATAATCTCATATAAGAGCCCAAACTAAGCGTAAATCAAGTCTACTTACTGAGCTCGAAAGATATCCTGTTCCTCATTCATCACTCTGGATGTGGAAACATCCTTAGATACATATGGAAATAACGACTTGAGGAACCACTTCAAAATAAAGTTTGGTGAAATGTGAGCCTTAATCAACCGCATTCATCTATGCCACTCTTGAATATGACCAGAAATATGCATGGATTTATCTCGCTGAAATGTCGACAAGAGATCAATACCGACATTGTAACACACAGGTAGCTGAAAGGGGTTGAGAAAGGTCATGTCTAAGTCATTGAATTCCCGATATGTGCCCTGCAGCAACTCTATATACCATTTCATCGCAGGACGCGTGAGGGTGCGTTGAAACAATCGTAAATGAACGAAATCATGGTTCAAAAAATTTGAAGAGAACCATAGGTGGAAAGTCGTAACGTGTTCACGAGGGTCCTCACCACTCTTACCTTTGAATTTTGGAATGTATGAAGGAAGCTTGGAGGGAAAAACCGTGCATGTCAGATCATGAGATATCGAATCATTGGTCAATATTGATAAGTACAGAAAGTTAAACGTAGCTAGAAAAGGGAGCCTAGGTTGTGCCATTTGGTTCCATGCCCCCTGATAAGAATGATTCATGTAATTCTGGTTGTTGTAAATACCATGGACTTGGCCAGTGGGTTAATAAACTCCTCCTGCTTGACCCATAAAAGGGTATATGGGAATGTTGTAATTCAGAATACCTTGAGATTGGGGTGCTACAAAGCCATAATTGTAGGACTGATAAGTAGGCCGACCCCTGGACACATAAGGTGGTACATAACCTACTCACACGTAAGGAGGCACGTAGCCTTATGATCCTAAGGTGTGGGAAGACAAGGGAAGAACATGGATAGAGGTAGTACTCCAACCCGAAGGACCATGTGAGATATGGGGAGGATGCGACATTAAAAATGCATTCGAAGGAACAGGTGCAGTAAACATGGAGCATAAGATGGAATATAAGTTGTTCTTCCAATGTTCACATGTCTAGGGCCATTTCCATGAATGGAGACATCAGTATTGTGCCTAGGTAGCGGGTATGAGGACCCTCCCACCACAAGTGTGGAAGGTGCAATATGACCACCACCAAACCTATCCGCATGGAAAGGGATGGTAGTTCCCCCAGGCATAGTACTAGGGTAAAACAAAAATTCGACATTAAATGACGAAACGACCTCCGGGATGTATGGCACGCCAAATGTAAATGGGCTAGTGCTAGAGGGTATTGAATGAGTCTCACTGCCCAACCTATGTGAAGAAGATCGACGGTCCATGTTTACATAATCTGGAAATTGTGATTGCACAGTATATGACGTACCAATCTCAAAGATATCGGCTCCTTTCGGAGTCCCATATACATTATGTTGGTTGTGAAGCCTAATATTCCAGAACCAAAGATATTATTCAGTCGTGTTTGTACCCTAGGTGTACTGTACACTCGTTCCCCCACTTTGGGATGTTTGTTTTCCAATAGTTTTGTGGACCCATGGTATTGGGTTAACCGTAGTATTTTCCCATGGTATTTCCCCTATAAAAGAAAATCATTGTAATACGACTGTGTATGGTATTGTATTGTATTGTAAACAATCTCTGTGATTGTGTGAGAGAGACTGTGAGAGCATGAAGAGGGAGTGCATCGGTATTGTTGCAGGATGCATCCCTTCATCTTTCTAGATAGAAATAAAAGGACTGGAAATTTCTATGTGGAGGTAGCCCATTGTTTGGGTGAACCACATCATATCTATGTCTCTCTATGATGTGTTTAATGTGTTTTGCATCTTTTTTAATGATTTAGATGTATACCTATTATTTATCTGCAGTCTTGTTTTCTAACACATTATCAGGTGTGTTCTTGACCCCCCAAGGGGTGGAGAATGAGGGCCCTCCATGATCTCATATGTATGATTCATGGTGAGATCAATGTGTGAATCAAAGTGAGTATGATTTCTCTCAGACTGTCTAGCTCTCTTACGTGAAGGAGGAGGAAGCATAGAAGGTGGAAGACTCGTTAAACATCGAGAACGGAGAAATTATTTTCCTAGATCCATGATGACTCAATAAAAATAAAGAGACTCAAACTAATTACGAAACCTAAAGTAATCTAGTGCACACAGATCACACTCCTAAGAGAATATAAGAAAAAATGCAAGAAATCCAAGGGTAGGATAAATGAGCTCCCGAATGCAGTAGGTATGTCTCTCCTAGGAGAGGCTTAAGACTCCCATACACTACAAGCAGAGGTGTGTAACCAATTATAGTGTCCCTCATTTTCAACACGTAAAGTGACTGTGCTGTCCGACCCCTACCTGGCCAAGACACTCAGAGAATAACATCTGCAAGTACCCCCTACGATACCTAGGTAAGGAAACTAAGGTCACCCCAATATAACCAATTCTTAGGAGGACATTCGCAGGTCAGATCTATCGTATGGGTAGGGTAGAAAACCCCGAAGCTTGAAAGCACCAACTGATACCTCAAAAGACCCCATATACGAATAAGATCCTGGATAAATCTTCGGTGCAACACAAAGAGTGGCTAGGGGCTATCCCAACAACAAATGTGTACGCTGCCTCGTGTTTAACTCCTGTGTAAAAGGAGCCTCCTGATAACACTAGTTATACCAAGGATTTCACTCTCTCACCTAGACAGACACCTACTTGTTTTGTTTAGTAGTCTTGGAGAATTTACTCACAATGGTATATTCCAAGACTCTAAAACCTAAGCTTGTTGATGTACCCTTTCAAAGAAAAATGTGTAATTCATTTTAAATTAAGTGTTGATTTTAGGGGCGTGATTACTCAAAGGAAATGACTGTGCAACCAATGATGTTATGAATCAACATTGAAATTAAATATGCACACCTAACAAACAATGCCAAGTGAAATTTTGTCTTTAAATGAGCCTAAATGGGGTATGCCACTACATGAGATGCATATTTTCCTTCAAATGACAATGCAACCATTCCTATATGAAATCCTAACTATAACTTCATTAAGCAAGCCTAATTCAAGTACCATGCAAGTAAAAAATGCAAAAATGCAAAAATATGCCAAAAATAAAATATTTTTGTATTTTTGAAATAAATAATATGTGAAAGAAACAAAAGAATCTACAACTCTTAGACCCTGCAGTACCTCTCAGACATCATCCAAGAAAGACACCAAGATAAAATAAATCTAATGCACTAATACCAAAACAAAAAGGAAATAAGATGACAAGAAAAACTTCTAATTAAAAAGCAAATAAAAAGGGTCTCTAGTCAGAAACATAGTCAGTAGCCATACACCAACAACATGCAGGAAGAGTCAACAACATTCAAACTTCACCCAACAACTCTCAATCATCCAAATCAAACTAAAAAAAACATACATGACTATTCGCAAAAAACCTGCTTGTATACATGGCTATCCAGGAAAAACCCGCGTGTATACGCAACTATGAAGCCAAAACTCATGTACATGAAGAAAGAGGGGGTAAAATGATAATACAGGATCAAAATTACTTCGACAAGACACAAATGGGAAAACATACTTCTGGACCCAACATAAAAACAGAGAAACAAAGAGAAATTCAAGCACATTGTGCACCCAATCCCCAAAGAAAAACAAGGAACCTCCCCTTTGGAGTCGCCAATTTTGTTATGGAGAGAAAATTTGTATGGCTTGGGGCAAACCACAATAGACTGAATGACACCAGAAATCATTCCATTCCAATATGCAAGAGAAATAAATGTCTCTTACACTAAGGGATATGAAGCGTACCTTATTTTGGACGGTTGATGTATATCCCCGTTG
The DNA here is from genome assembly GCA_001517045.1 of Pseudotsuga menziesii. NCBI lineage: Eukaryota > Viridiplantae > Streptophyta > Pinopsida > Pinales > Pinaceae > Pseudotsuga > Pseudotsuga menziesii. Next base: position 485,596 of record LPNX011155226.1, on the reverse strand, counting down.
AGTTTTTCCAACATTCTTGTATTCACAATTCGCTCTCAACAACAACAAACAAGACAAGCATGCTATATATCAAAGTGTTAGGCCTACTCTAGCATATATAAACCATCATGTATAAGCAGATATAACTACATCCATGGACAAAATATTCATAGTTATGCACATGTACTGGACTGGAAATGGATATTTCTATTAATAATAAACATAAATAGAACATTGACAAACTCTGTCAGCACCTCGTTGAAACAAAGAAATCGAGTCCTCCACCTAGGCCTCCACCACTTCAATCCTCCATCTGAATGGAAATCTTGGGAAGAACATCATGGTGTGCTCCAAAGGGACAAAAGGATGCAGACTCAAGCATAAAAAAGTGAGGCAACAATTAGCTATAGTTTCCTTTCTCTCCAAATTCTTTTCCTTCAATGCATCAAAGAGGCTCAATATATAGCCCTCCAATAGGAAATGGAGGGTTGATTCTGAGCGTTTTCTAGGAATATGGAAGGCCAAGAGTAAATTTATTGGGGAATCTATGAATAAAACTCCAAATCCTTTTGTTTTTATGTACATTTCCCTATGTATGCAGGTATTGGCTAAAAAGTTGTGTGTACTCACAAGTATTGGTTTAAAAGTCGTGTATACACATAAACATGTGTTTCTTAGGGACTTTCTTGGTTGATCAAAGTATAATTTGAGAAAGGGGGGTCCAAGGAGTTTGTAGAGAGACATGGAAGGCCATAAAGGTGTGATCTACCAAGTGTGGTAAAATCAGCTATAACAACTAGCAACTTATGATGCAAGTCCCCCCTAGGGTGTGGGAAGAAATGGCTCTCCAACTCCTAATAAACCCTCCCAAATTTTAGAAAAATGTATGGGTACTATAATTAGACTTCATTTACTGTCATTATATTTGGTTAGTAGTTATACAACATAGGATTAAAGTTTCATATTCGAATGCACAATTTCAGTGATATTTGCTTAAGGGAAATGACACAATAAAGCTCAACTTCGACTCATAAATGGTGCATATAATGGTTTAGATCAACAAAGAAAGATGAATATAGACCATTGAAATAATTTCAATAGCTCACTAACATCATATAAAATTGACCCATGTCACAATATACATTTGATACACAATCTCCATTGAAAGGAAAAATCATCACATGGAAACTAGTCACAAGAAAGCTTGAAAATCTGTACATTTGCATATGTATTTCTTCTAATTTAGACTTACAGAACACGTGAACATGATATTACATACATTAGAGGAAATTTCAAATCAAATTGGGCCTTTCACCCTAATTCATATTCCATGTTATCATGTGTTATCCAATGAAATTTCTTTAAATTTGAAATACCGTATAGGTCTTAAACAAATTTTTAATATAAATTTGGGGATAGGTATCATAAAAAACTACTTTTTATGTTCGTATTTTTGACATATCTCCCTGAGTTTTTACTCAAATTTCACATGGGAGAGCTCCTTGGATGCATAATTAAATTCTGCATCTAACGAGTTCTCAATCTGCATACTTTTGACAAACCCCGCTACCCCAAAAAAGAGAAATACCTGAAAAACATGATGATGATGTCATCATCACATTTTTTTTTCTAGGTATTTCTTGTTTTGGGGGTAGAGGGGTCTATAAAAAGTATGTAGTGTGGGTAATTGTTGGATGTAGAATTTAATTTCTCATCCAACAAGCTCTCCTGATCGAAATTGAGTAAAAACACAGGGAGATATGTCGAAAATACAAACAAAAAAGTAGTTTTTTTCTTTTCTTCCTCCAAAATTAATAAATGATATTTTATTATTTTAACTATTATTTTATTATTTTCCTTAGAAGGCTCATTTTGAGTAGAAATTTCCTCTAATGGCCATATATCATACATTAGATCCCGGGCATCAACTTTACCCAATGGGGCACAACCACCCGGTTCACACTAGTGCACCTTCATAGAAAAACATGGAAATATGGAAGTGGAAATTGATAGAATGGGAGGAGAGATGGGTCACGAAAAGAATCAGCCTCCTATATATAATAAAACACTCCATGAAGTTCTAAATTATAGTTCTAATTGGTCTCTCCCATGGCCAACTTGTATTATAATCTAACTCTCTCGAAATTGGCTCACTAGCAGGGTACGTGTGCAGTCACCGTGCAAAGGACAAGATAATGCTCTCCAAATGCCAAAGAAAAACTAAAAAATGATAAAAATCAATTTACATTACTCATGACATATTTAAATCACCCTCATAATCTCCACCAAGGTTGAATTCATTCCCATAGGCTTCCTCCACCTCATCCTTGATGTTTAGTAACCTCCATGCCACTTGGCCTTCTCCTCAACCCTTCATCTTCCACCAAATTCGAATGGTTTCCTCTAAATCCCAAATTTGATCTCTTGATGGATATTTTTATCCTTTTCATGTTATATTTGTCATATGTCATCAATAAGTTCTGCAATCAGGTTTGACTTGTCATAGAATCTTCCATCACCGTTGTCATAAAACGTAGGGAATCTAGCTCCACATGGCACCTAGTTTCTTCCTAGACTCCTCCTCTTCTATGGGGATTTAATCATACTCACCCATTCAAATCCTTGGGCTCATGATATTTAATTTTATGAATCTTCACCTTCCAAGAACCATCCATCACTCATAATTTTGAATTTCGAATTAAGTCATGACATGTGTAAGGAGGAATCTAGCCACCCAAGGCCCCCATGGACCTCGAAATGTCCTTACGAAGAAATGCCACTTTATTTTCATGACCCAAATTAATGTGAAAATGATAAACTAATGTTCTCTTTAGTCCCATAGCTCCCTTATTGCAATATTTAATTCCTCCTCCCCCAACCTAGGGAACTAGTATGTGGGTTAAACATTGTCAACTAGTAGACCTATTGGAATGGGGACATGAAAATCCTCCCCACCGAATATTTCTTGTCCTCAAGAAATTACAAGTTTGGATGCTGCAAAATTTTCTCATCTTCCCAAGTGGCCTCCTCACTAGGGAAATCCTTCCATTGTACCAAATATTCTTTTAGTGTTCTGCTTCGTAGTATTCTCTCCCTTGTTCTTAAGGTTTTGTTTGGAATGAGAACAAGTTTTCCTTCATCATCCAAAGGTGGTAGAGTATCTTAAAATGAAACATGTTTCCCTATACCCTTATTTAGACAAGAAACATGAAATACATTATGAATTTTTCTTCCCATGGGAAGCTCCAATTGATAGGTCACTTCCCCAACTTTACGAATCACCTTGTAGGGACCATAAAATATTGGTTTGAGTTTTTCTGAACCTTTACCTTTTATGTTGGTTTGTTTGCAGTGCTTCAAACTCAAATACACCAAGTCATTCACTTGGAATTGTCTCTCCATTCTATGTTGATCTGCATATTGTTTTTACTGATTTTGAGCAACTTGAAAGTTATCTCTCAAAACCTTAAAAAATTCTTGAATTTATTCAACCCAATCCTTAGCCTTTAGAGATCTACTATCACAAAAAATGTGGTCAATAAAAGTGGATGCATCATAATCATAAAGTGCTTTAAAAGGAGACATGCCAATGGAAATCTGGAAAGTAGTATTGTAACAAAACTCACCCAAATGAAACCATTTTATCCATGCTTTTTTCTGCCCACTAACATAGTTCCTCAAGTATCCTTCCAACCATTGATTCACCCTCTCTGTTTGGCCATCAGTTTGGGGATGATATCTTGTGCTAGGTGTCAAAATGCACTAAAAAATATGCTAACTTTGTCACTAATAATGCTCTTAGGAAGCCCATGCAATCTGAAAAAATTCTTTAAAAAATAGTTCAGCCACTTGTGCACCAGTGAAATTGGTAGTAACAGAAAAGAAATGAGCAAATTTAGTGTGTCTATCCACCACCACAAATATTCAATCCTTACCAAATACTTTGGGCAAACGAATGATGAAGTCCATGGAAATGCTCTCCCATTTTTGTGCTGGAATTGGAAAGGGATGTAAGAGACCAGATGGATGAGTGTGCTCCACTTTATTTTGATGACATGTGGGGAATTCATTAACATACTTCAGAACATCATCCTTCAACCCTTTCCATGCAAATATTTCCTTCAACATTCGGTATGTTTTGAAGAAACTAGGGTGATCTGCTAGAGGAGAATCATGAGCTTTTTTTAAAATTCCCTCCTTCAAACCTGAATTAGGGACCAAATATATTCTACCTTTGTAGTAGATGATTCCTTCCAATACCTTATACCTATCATCAATGTTAGTCCCATCAAAAAGTTCATAAGAAAATTTATCTTTGGCATACTCTACTTCTAATGTGGCTTTCCAATTTTTTGCTACATCCATGAGATAAATAGAAGGTCTTCTAGATAAGGAAACAACTACCACATTATGTTTCCCCTTCACATATTCAATATCAAATTCAAATTATTGAATCTTACTCACCCACTTTTTCTGCCTTTCATTTAAATCCTTTTGAGTGAGGAAGTACCTTAAGTTGTTATGGTCAATTTTGACTACAAATTTGTCTCCCACCAAGTATTGTCTAAACTTGATCAGAGAATTCATGATGGTCATCATTTATTTATCATATATGGAGTAAATACTCTCATGTGGCCGTAAATTCCTACTCTCAAAAGCTATTGGGTGTTGTCCTTTTTTTAGGGCTGCTCCATTTCCTTCCCTTGATGCATCACATTCCAAGACAAATGGTTTAGAAAAATCAGGCAATGCTAGAATAGGACAATTGGTTATTACCTACTTCATTATTTGGAAATATTTTTCAGCCCCTTCATTCCATTGGAAAGCATCTTTCTTTGTAAAATCAGTGAGAGGTGAAGTGAGTTGGGAGAACCCCTTCAAAAACTCCCTTCAAAAACTATCTATAGTAGGTGCAAATTCCAATGAATCCTCTTAATTCAGTGAGACTTTTGGGACGAGGCCACTCTAAAATGGCTCTTATTTTCTCCATATCCACCTTCACACCATATTTACCAATGATGTGTCTAGGATAGAAGAGCTCTGTCAAACCAAACTCACATTTTGACAGGCTTAGCAAACAAAGATCGATCATGCAGAATCTTTAATACCTCTTCTAGATGATGCAAGTGTTCCTTCCAAGTTTTACTGTAAATAAGAATGCCATAAAAGAAAATAAGTACAGACTTACGAATATGGTTGTGGAATATGTTGTTCATGCATTATTGGAATGTGTCTGGTTCATTTGTCAATCCAAAGGGCATGGCAACAAAATCAAAGTGACCATAGTGGCATCTGAAAGTAGTCTTTGGTATGTCTTCTTCTCTCATTCTAATTTGATGATAACCTGATCTAAGGTCAATCTATGAGAAGAAATTGGCCCCATGGAGCTCATCCATGAGCTCATAAATCCTTGGGATGGGGTATCTATTCTTTATTGTCTTCTTGTTTAATGCTCTGAAATCAATGAACATTTTCAAGGTTCCATGTTTATTTTTTACCATAACAACTGAAGAAGCAAATGGGCTAGACCTAGGACTTATGAGACCCAACTCCAAGAGTTATTGAATGGCCTCTTAAATGTCATATCTAATCCTTTTGGGATGCCTATAAGGCTGCATTTTTATAGGTTGTGCTCCTATCTCTAACTCAATTCTATGCTCAACACCTCTATTTGGTGGTCTTCCTGGGGGAACGTATCCAAAAATATTCTCATACTTACTCAATAGTTGCTATATCTCCTTAGGATGCTTGGAAATGTTCAAGTGGGGTTTAGGAGATGTAATTAAAAATTAAGCAACCAAATCTATATCTTCATGCCTCAATATAGTCCTCATGTCGTGAGAAGACACTACTTGATTTGGGTAAGTGTGCATTCCCCTCAACAAGATTGGTTTCCCTTATGAATTTTTGAACCTTATTTCAAGGACTTAATAATTCACTGTATGTTCCCCTAGAGAATACAACCATTGTACTCCTAAAACTACATTTGTATCATCCACTTTCACTACATAAAAATTATCAGTGATAGTATGATTTCCTAGAGTAACTTGAAGATTTGGAATCCATTTAGTGCAGTCCATAGAATTGTTACCTGGGATGATGTCTGTGAAACCATAAAAAATTTCAGCTTGTAAATTTCTCCTCTCCACCAAGGATGCATCTATGAATTTGTGAGTGGCTCCACCATCCACTAGAACCATGACCTTTTGGCCTTGTATGCTTCCCTGTAGCCTTAAGCTATGGAATCTAGGTACACCTGAAAGTGCTGCAATTTTTCCTGTATCAGGAGTGGGTTGTTCTTATTCTGCTGTTTTATACCCTTCTTCTTGGGTTGAAAGTTGTTCCTCTTCCTCCTCCTCCTCCTCTTCATCATCTATGTCCTGGGACCCAAGGTTGTTGGCATGTAAAACATAGCTTCTTTATTCTAAGCTCTTCTTTGCTTGGTCCTCCTTTATTTTCTTTGGTATAGAATTCCTTTTGCCATGTATTCTTACCTTCCTTGAACTTGGAAGGGAAAATTGGGTTAGGAGGATATTTGGTTCTTGGCAACACATTATGCAAATCCCTTGCCAAATTCATGGAATCCTTCAATGTGGATGGCTTATGGGATTTCACTAGCCTTCTCAAAGGTTCTGTCAATATTTCAGTAAAAAAAAAACTAACCTAGCCATAAATACATCAGAACCCATTACTAAAAGATTTTGAAATTCTAACATATATGCTTTAGGAGTTCCTACTTGTTTCAATTGTGCTAGTTCTTTGAAAGGAAGTTCGAGGTCTTTCCTCTCAAATATCTCCATAAATGCATTAGAGAAACCCTAATAAGATAAAATATGATCATGTCCAAAGGTTCTAAGACCATGGAACCACCAATCACTAGATTCCCCTTCAAGATGTAGAATGGCCATTTTCAACACATCTTCTTCAACCATAGGATTTAATTGGAAATATATACTTAATTTATGCAGCCAAGCACTAGCAGACATTTGTGAGGAACCATCAAAGAAAGGAATGGTTACTTTTACCATGGTGTATTTTAATTCATGGTTAATATGGGATTCCCTATTCCCATTTATGCCTTGTTTGAACTGCAGAGAAGCTATAATGAATTGATCAAAAGGTAGGATTTTCCTACATTCATCACTTAATTGTTGCCAATCATTTTGCTACTTCTCTAACATCATAGGTGGTGTAAGGGCCTTATTTGGACTCTAAAAAATTAGGTATTTCAGGCCCACTCTGATTTTTGAACTCATGAGGTCTGTTATGAGGTCTAGTCTTCAAAAAAATGGTTTCTCCATTGGTCTTCCCCTCAACATGGGGTGCACTACTACTAATCCTAGGTACGTCTTGCTACCAAATTGGATAGCCATCAATTCGAACCCTTGCATGAGATGTTTTGTCATAGTGTCAAAATATGATGTAATGAATGTATTAAGGTCCTCATTGTTTTATTTTTCATCCATATCTTCCAGTTCTAGTTTTTCCTTAATCTTCTTGTAAAAATAACTAACCTCTCCACTTCCTTCCTTTTCACTGTTAGGGTTTCTAGTCTCAGTTTCTAATATAAGGAGGTCAGAATCATAAAAAAATGAATAAATATCTCTATCAGATGCCAATATCAATATCTGATACTACTTGTAATGTCCCAATTCAAAAATCCCCAATAAAGGCAGAATTTTGGAAAAATTGTCTTGACTAGTTGTGATCGAGGGGGATTCGAATGGCTCAAGAGGGTCTCAAATTTGGCAGGAAATGATGTGGGGAGTATTAGGAATCTTAAATTGACTCTATTGAAGTTTTATGACAGGTCATATAAATCTGAAACTTGAATTTGGCATGATGGGAAAAAGGGAAAAATTACTAGCAATTTATGATGCAATTCCCCCTAGGGTGTGGGAAGAAATGGCTCTCCAAATCCTAATAAAACATCCTGAATTTCAGAAAATAGTATGGTTACTGAAATTAGGCTTAATTTATGGTCATAATATGTGGTTAATAGTTCTGCAACAGAGGATAAAGGTTCGTATTCGAATGCACAATTTCAGTGATATTTGCTTAGGGGAAATGACACAATAAAGCTCAACTTCGACTCATAAATGGTGCATATAATGGTTCATAACAGATAAATATGAATATGTAACATTGAAATCATTTAAATATCTCAATAAAAACATAAAAAATTGAACCAAGTCGCAATATACATAAGGTACACAATCTCCATTGAAAGGGAAAATCATCACATGGAAACTAGTCACAAGAAAGCTTGAAAATGTGGACATTTGCATATGTATTTCTTATGATTTAGAATTATATAGAATTTTAAAATTATATTAAAGAGACATACATCATACATCATATTTTTGGCATCAAATTAACTTAATGGTTTGCAACCACCATTCACACTAGTGTGCCTTCATAGAAAAACATCGAAATATGGAAGTGGAAATTGATGAATGGGAGGAGAGATAGGTCACGAAAAGCAGAAGCCTAATATATGAAATAAAACACTTCATGAAGCTCCAAATGATATTTCTAAGTGGCCTCTCCCATGGAAAAATTGTATGAGAATCTCACTCTCTCGAAATTGGCTCACTAGCAGGGTAAGTGTGCACTCACCATGCAAAAGACAAGCTAATGCTCTCCAAATGCCAAATGAAAATTCAAAAATGATCAAAATCTATTTCCATTCACAATGAAATATTTTTATAACCCTCATAAGTTCCTCCAAGTTATAATTCATTCCCATAGAATTCCTCCACCTCATCCTTGATGTTTAGTAACCTCTATGCCACTTGGATTTCTCCTCAACCCTTCATCTTCCACCAAATTTGAATGGTTGCCTCTAACTACCAAATTCGACCTCTTGGTGGCTATTTTTAGCCCTTTCATGTCAGATTTTTCATATGTAAGCAATAATTTCTACAATAAGGTCTGAATTTTCATATAATCTTCCATCATTGTTGTCATAAAGTGTAGGGAATCTAGCTCCACATGACACGTAGTTTCTTCCTAGACTCTTCCTCTTCTATGGGGAGTTAATCCTACTCAACCATTCAAATAATTGGGATCATGATATGTAATTGGATGAATCTTCACCTTCCAATAACCATACATCACTCATAATTTCTAATTTAGGATTAAGTCATGACATGTGTAAGGAGGAATCTAGCCACCCAAGGCCCCATGGACCTACAAATGTCCTTACGAAGCAATGCCACTTTATTTTATCCATATTTATTATTTGTATGACCCAAATTAATTTGAAAATGATAAAATGAGGTTCTCTTGGGTGCCATAGCTCCCTTATTACAATATTTAATGCCTCCTCCCCCAACCTAGGGAACTAGTAGATGAGTGAAACATTGTCAACTAGTAGACCTATTGAAATGGGAACATGGAAATTCCATTCCGGAAGAGATTCCATCCCTAATTGGAAGATGCATTCTCTAGATGCTTTTGCTGAGTCCTTAGTACTAGAGAAAGATAAATTGGTTCAAATGGGAGTGATTCAAACCTCCAAGAATCAAGAACTCTTAGTGATAGACTCAAACAATGCACAAGAAAGAGGGAAGCATAAAGGGAAGGAGACCAAAAAAACTGATTCAAAGCCAAAGGAGAATCAAAAATATTCCGATGGAGCCTCGGGTTCAAGGAAAACGAAGAAATTCAAGAATACTAAGTGTCCATATTGTATGAGAGGCTTTAGTCCAGAGAGACAGTGCATGAAGAAGATAATTGAGCAACTATCAACACTCCTTGAACATAAAAATATTTCCCTTCCATAAGGATCAATGAAGTCTGATGCTCGACAACCGACAGAATATCATGAGATGTTCCATGCCTTGAAGGTAGACCTCACTCAATTGAAAGATTATTTGATTAATTCTAGAGCATTCAACCACATGGTTTCCTCTAGGGAATCCTTCACCACTCTCACTCTATTAAGAGGACCTAGCATTCATATGGGAGATGAATCCCAAATCCCAGTTGCTGGGAGAGGTTCTATTAATCCAGAATGGTGAGTTCAAGAATGTACCCTAGGTGCCCTCTCTTGCAACAAATCTATTGTCTATTTATCAGATAACTCATACATGATCTCCCAAGAGAGTTACATTCGAATCTGATTAAGTAGAAATCACTAAAACATCTACAAGAAATATTATAGCGAAAGGGTTTACTAACCATGCCTCAAAGGCATATGAGTTCTCCCATTTCCTTCCTGCTTCAAATACAACAACTTTATTGACTCATTCCAATAACAGTAACAAGTTGTGGCATGAGATATTTGGGCATATCAATTTCAAATATCTCCAGCAACTCCACAATGAAAAAATGGTTGAGGGCTTTCCACTCATCCAAACATCAGATGGAGCATGTCCTGGTTGCTTGGTAGGTAAGAATCAAGAGAAGAGGTATGAAGTTGGGAAGGAAACTAGAGTTGCCTCTACACTTGATATGATACACTGTGATGTTTCAGGACCAATGCCTACAACGTCAATCAATGGTTCTAGGTATTTCCTTACTTTTATTGATGATTATTCAAGGTTCTACTGGGTATATTTTATGAAACAAAAATCAGAGGTAATCAAAAATTTTAAAGTTTTTAAAGCCTTGGTTAAAAATAGTTTCGAAAAGAAGATCAAGTACATTAGATCAGATAATGGAGGTGAATACATTAACATATATTTTCAGCAGTACTATGATTCAGAGGGGATTCGAATGGAACACTCAGTTCCATACTGTTAGATTTTTATCATTCAAGCTAGCATTATGATCTTAGGATCTTTAACTGAGAGAATAACATGCACAACAATAAAACACAAGAGACAAGAGACACAAAGAATTTTCCTCGGGTAAAACATAAAGGAGAAAACCCCACAACTCCTTCAGAGATAGAATCAACACCAAAAGTAAAACCCGAAAACATAAAGATGATCTCCCGACAGCAGTAGTCTCTCTCTCTAATCCCAGTGTCTTCTCTCTCTCACTCATGCGCCCCAATGAGTGTGTGTGTGTATGATAAATAGAGAGGCTCACTCTCTATTTATATTCTTTTGTTCACTTGAAACCCACTCCAACATGTCGGCCTCACTTAACAATTACTTACTAGAGCCGACATCTCTAGGAGTGTCTAATAACCCTAGTGCCCCACAAACTTGTGGGGACTTTGCCTCCTCCAACCAATAGGAGGTTAATGCAATGGTGGGGACTATTTCCCCAACTTACAATGACTCACCTAGGGTCAACTTCTCTAGGATAGTCTAATAACCCTAGGGCCCCACAACTGTGGGGACTTTAACCCTTGACCAATAGGAGGGTTACCCACAATGACTTGACATGACTTGTTACATTATAGAACCTCTTGATAGGAAAATCAGAGCATCACATGACTCAAATACATTACAGACACATCCCAGAATAAACATCGGGGTACAATACATAAGATATACGGATGAAAACATTCCAAAGTTACAGATACATTAATACTCCCTCTTAACTAAGACGGTATTATCTCGACACAATTTATTAGCACAAGTCTTCTTCTATGTATCATCTGGATCATCATTGAGTTCTCGCCATCTTCATCTTCAAGTCATCTTCATCTGGTTCTGGATCATCACTCGATCTGGATCACTAGATCTAGAACATCACTCGATCTGGATCATCATCACTGGATCTGGATCACTACTCGATCTGGATCATCATCATTGGATCTGGATCATCACTCGATTTGGATCATCATCACTAAATCTAGATCATCACTTGATCTGGATCATCATCACTAAATTTGGACCATCACTCGATTTGGATCATCACTGGGTCTGGATCATCACCCGATCTAGATCATCATCACTGCTGGATCATCATCACGGGTGCTATCTCATGATTCTCCTCATCATAGGAAGTTCTACAGAGCCAACCCTTTTTCATGCTGGTTGTAGGCCTAGCCTCCATGTAAGTCTTCTTCAGCCCTTATATCTGACCTACTCGTCAGAATGGCTCGCCCAGAACTTACATCTGACCTACTCGTCAGAAAGGCATGCCCAACACTCACATCTGATCATGTAGGAATCACATCAGAAAGGCCCATCACTCACATTCACCAGCATGATAGGACAAAAATAATATCATTTGGGAAAAGGCTCAACACTTACATATGACCTACTCGTCAGAAAGGCACAACACTTACATCTGACCTAATTGTCAGAAAGGCACAACACTTATATCTGACCTACTCGTCAGAAAGGAACTGCACTTACATCTAATCTACTCGTCAGAAAGGAACAACACTTACATTTGACCTACTCATCAGAAAGGCATGCACTCACATCTGATCTTGTAGGAACCAATCCTACAGTCATATTATAATGGCCCCTAGTCCTAGACTGAGGTACCTGGTTACTGACTAGGTGCCTCTATTTTCCCAGAGAATGGCAGTTGCCCTTACATCTGACCTACTCGTTAGAATGGCCAGCACTCACATTTGACATGGAAGGAACCTAATCCTTTAACCATGACAGAATGGCTCAACCCTTACATCTGATCAAGTGGGAACACATCCCTCTATCATATCAAAATGGCTCTCAGTCCTAGACTGAGGATTCCTGGTACCTCACCAGGTAGCTCCATTCCAAGAATGTCAATAGCCCTTATATCTGATCATGTAGCAACCAATCCTATAATCATATCAAAATGTCTTAGCATTCATATCTGACATGGAAGGAATCAATCCTCTCACCATGACAGAATGGCTCAGCCCTTACATCTAACCATGGAAGTAACCAATCCTCTCACCATGTTAGAATGGCTCACGGACTCATCCCTTCCCTTTGGAGGGAACCTCAATCTGGAGAACACCAAGCTTCTCCCTAAAGTACTCAAAATTCACCCTAGCCAATGGCTTCATCAATACATCAGCTATCTATTTGTCCGTCGCAACATACTGGAGCTTCACTGCTCCCCTCTGCACCATATCCCTGATATAGTGATACTTGATCTCAATATGCTTTGACTTGTCATGGAACACTGGGTTCTCTGACAACTTCACACAACTTTGGTTATCACAATATATATAAGTAGCATCTAACTGGAGATCAAATAAATCGGATAGTAGCTTCCTTAGCCATACTGCCTCACAACTAGCTGAACAAGCTGCGACATACTCTACTTTAGTTGTACTTAATGCCACACATGATTGCTTCCTGCTAAACCAAGAGATCACACCTGATCCCATACTGAAACAACATCCTGAAGTGCTCTTCCTATCGATGGCACTGCCTACCCAATCTGAATCAACATAACCCTCCAGGTTAATCTCTTGATTCGACTCATACTTGATCCCATAATCAATTGTACCCTTCAGGTACCTCATTGCATGATTTGCAACCATTAGGTGAACATGTCTCAATGTGTTCATAGCAAAGAAAATATATGGTCTCATATTTGTCAGGTACATCAAGGACCCAATCATCTGACGATACATCATAGCTTCAACCATCTCTGGTGAAGTGACACTCAATAGATTCATGTTCGATGCCATAGGTGTGGTCATGGCCTTACAGTCCATCATCCTGAACCTCTTCATGATCTCTACTGCATACTTCCCTTGTCCGAGGAATATTCCATCCGCATTCTGCCACACCTCTATGCCTAGAAAATAGTGCATTGACACATAACAGGGGCATCACTGATCTTCCGCCTTCAACCTTGAAGCAAAGGTTGAAATCCACTTTATTCTTAGTAAAGCCTAGAGTCATTAGTAATCTATCCATCCTATCGTACCATGTCGAACCTCAAGATATTTTGTAGTCACTCCCTATGAAGCGGAGCATCATACTCCCTCTGTCTTCCGTACTCTATGCACTGAAACATTCTGTACCGGAGTGACAAGTAGCTTCCTATGCTACTAATATTATATGTATCCCTCTAGTGTATAGAATTTCATCTTCAACCTTGTAGCAAAGGTTAAGATCTTCATCAAGCTCATCATGTATGTGTTTCAACTTCCATTGGCTGCAAATGTCTCTTCGTAGTCTATGCCTTCTTTTCGTGAGAAGCCTCGTGCTACGAATCTTGTCTTGTATCCCATGATGTTTCCATCTACTGCATGATGGAGCTACGAACTTCCCTTCACATATCGATACTGCATTCTAGACATCATTCTTCTTGAACTGGTCTTCCCTTTCTTCTTGGTTACTTCTTCATAGCTGGAAGCTTCTGCATCAATGATGTCGATGCATTTGTCATATTATTCTTCATCTTGAACTGTCGTCACTTGTTCTCCGGAACAAGTTTCATCCTTCTTTTCTTGCAGGCGATTATGTATGTGATCTTTCCTACAATTCAAATGCATTAGTTGTATGTTTAGAAACATTTCATAAGGTATATTCATAATGAAAACTTCTTATGCATAAATATATGATCATGCAACTATTTTAGCCAATACAACATTCATCCATATCTCACGGAAACTTTTCTAGATGCCTTCCATCTCTACTAGGACAACATTGATATTGTGCACTAATCCAATATGTCAGCAAAGAGGTTTCATTCTAGATAAGTAGCAATGGAGAGTTTTATAGCACCATGACCTACTTACCCATCATATGCATATTAGTAGTATACTTTCATTAATGCAAACATTATCAGCATGCATAATACATTAACCGAATATAAACAAATGCATAACAAAACAATATCATGAAATGACAATTGGATACTTATCTTTATTTGTTTCGTGGGTAGACTCCTTCTTGAGCCTTCAACTTCATCGTCTTCTTCATTCATAATAGCATCATTTCTTATCCAAATGCTAAGGTGGATAAGAGGTTTGTCAAGAGTTGAGTTCTTCATATTCCTCATCACTTGAGGGATCTTTTTTGGATGGTGAGAGATTGATCTTCAGTTGCTCCCATCTTCTTTTCTCTTATTATTAGTTGAGCTTCTTCTTGTGTGTGCTCTTCCCAGAGTCTGCTGAAAGTAATCACTTCCTTCTAGCACACATTATTCGAATGAATGAATCCCATGATCCTGGGAGGCCATTCAAGGTGGCTATCACCACTTCTGCATTCTTCACTTCTTCTTTTACCGCTTTCAATTTGTTCTTTGATTTGAGAGACCCTTGTAAAGTATGACTGTATGGTTTCTGCATTCTAGATCTTCACATTCTTCAACTGGTTTCTTAAGGTCATATTCCAATGTATGCTATTCCATTCAAATAGTTGGTCAAGGAATCAAACATCTCTTTCGGTGTCTTTAGGGAAGACACTTGTGGTACAATGTGATCCATGATTGAATCAACAATGATCTTCTTGGCCTTGACCAAGTTCTTCTGGTGTAAGGCTTTTAGCCTCATCTCCCTCTGGAACTAGAACCTCTCTACTCATGTAGGTGTCCAATTCATTTTCTTTAGAGAGATCAAATACTTCCATGTGTGGAAGTTGTCAACTTGACCAAGCTTATCATCAAGCTGATGTGATATATCACTTTGAAATGAGAACCTCAAATGCAAATAGCAAAAGATTAGATCTTACCGATTTGAGGTGTCCGTCCTAATTCCGGAGGTGGTTGATCTAGGGTTTGTCAGAGAAACCATAATTTTCAAAACCTGGAATCTTTTAGATATGATTGGATAGAAAGATAGATCTCTTCAAGTTGAGCTGTTCAATTTACTCCTTTTCTGAAAACAGTGGAGGGTAGCTCCAAGAACAGGAAGCCCTAGTTTTCCAATTTCTTCTGCAGACATTCCTGTTATTGTTTCTGTGGTATCTCTGAAATTACTGCTCCTATGTGTCTAAAACTTTGTACTGAGGTATCCTCACATATCCCTGATCCAACACCATATATTTCATTAGAATTAGTTTCACCAATTGGGACTTATGATCATTTTCCCAAGGTGACATGTTACAGGACTGTTCAGAACAGTGAAGTTGTATGGACTTCCACATGTCACTGGTTCATCCTATGAGTCTAAAAATTGGACCAAAGAATGTACAGTCCATGCCCTTGTTGTAACATCTTCAAAAATATAATTTGGACATGTGTAGCCCAAGATATAGAAATTCTTCCCAGGTGTCCTGTTTAGGGATGAATCCTGGAAGAGGCTGGAACCCTAACCTAGAGGGATCGTATCTTCCAGAATATAGCGAATCCGAGGCTGAATTTTGGATACAATGTAAATCAGGATTGTATCATCAACCTATGCCATTTTTAGCTCCTGATCCTTCTTCAATCTCAGGATATAGCGAATGTACCAAAACTTAGAAGTTTTAGTATTTAGGGTTTTTCTAGCTCGGGGTCAAACTAGGGTTTGACTTTTCTAGAGTTTCAACCAACCAAAAATATTGATCCAGGTCTCTAAAGTTTGATTTTAATGAGGAGATAAATCCTATTCTGGGCTCACTCAAAATTTCCTCTTCTGTAGAAAGCCCTAATTTCCCGCACCGAAAACTGAAAATGCTCGGAATCAAATTCCGCTTCGACAGAAAGATGCGCCCTTCAATGGAGAGTCAGACTAGCATACTTTTGCTGATAGATTGTGGAGAGAGACACAAAAATTAAGAATCCATAGCTTCTATAGCTGCACAATGTCTTCTTCTCAGGTTAGCTCTGATACCATGTTAGATTTTTATCATTCAAGCTAGCATTATGATCTTAGGATCTTTAACTGAGAGAATAACATGCACAACAATAAAAAACAAGAGACAAGAGACAAAAATATTTTTCCTCGAGGAAACCATAAAGGAGAAAACCATGCAACTTCCTTAGAGATAGAATTGGCACCAAAAGTAAAACCCGAAAACATAAAGATGATCTCCTGACATCAGTAGTGTCTCTCTCTGATCGCGGTGTCTTCTCTCTCTCACTCATGTGCCCCAATGAGTGAGTGTGTGTATGATAAATAGAGAGGCTCACTCTCTATTTATATTATTTCATTCACTTGAAACCCACTCCAACATGTAGGCCTCACTTAACAATTACTTACTAGAGCCGACATCTCTAGGAGTGTCTAATAACCCTAAATCCCCACAAATTGTGGGGTCTTTGCCTCCTTCGACCAATAGGAGGGTAACACAATGGTGGGGACTATTGCCCCGACTTACAATGAATCACCTAGGGTTAACTTCTCTAGGATAGTCAAATAACCCTAGGGCCCCACAATTGTGGGGACTTTAACCCTTGACCAATAGGAGGGTTACCCACAATGACTTGACATGACTTGTTACATTATAGAACCTCCTGATATGAACATCAGGGTATCACATGACTCAAATACATTACAGACACATCCTGAAATAAACATCAGGGTACAATACATAAGATATACGGATGAATACATTCTGAAGTTACAAATACATTAACACATACACACCACAATAGAATGGTGTGTCTGAGAGGAAAAATAGATCATTGAAGGAGATGAAAACTTGTCTTCTCCAAGACAAGGATATTCCTCCTTCTCTTTGGAATGAAGCTGTAAACTGTGATTCATACATATAGAATAGAGTGCCTCACAAATCAGTGATTGGGGCTACTACTTTCGAAGCACTACATGTGCATAAGCCTGATGTCTCTCACTTGAGAGTCTTTAGTTCCAAATCTTGGGCCATAATACCTATGGACAAGAGAAAGTCTTTCCAAGCCTAGAGTAGCAACTGCATACTACTGGGATATGTTGAGGATGAAAAATCATATAAATTGATGGAACTTGCAACTAGGAAGTGCTTCATTGTGCGCAATGTTCATTTTGAAGAAGATCAGTTGCTTGATCCACCACCATTCGAAGCAAAAGGAGGTATAAACACTCTTCCATTTCCTTTTAATGATGATATTTTTTCTTATGTTTTAGATTCATATGAAGAGTAACAAGATCAACATTATATTGATATTGAGTATGTACCTCATGAGAATCTAGATCCAAATCCATATCCCATTCCAAATCACTTTCCTAACTTCTAAGCCTAAATGGGCCCAAAATCTCATTGAAGCAGCTGGGGATGGTGCTGGGAATCCATAGGACAGAAGGAGAACATGGTCCCAGTATCATAATGATCATGTTGCACTCTCTCACACAAATTCCCTATCTACATAGTGGTGCAACAAACTTCCAAGGAAATGCTACTTGATGATAGCGAATGACCAACAAATTGTCCCACTGAAGAAAAAAATTGATCATTCCATTCCTCCTCGATAAATAAGAAACACAAAGAACATTCATCAGATTGGAAGAAAATTGAGAGGTTCACATGCACAATATCAGGATGCTGCTACACAGAATAACCATGATACTGCATTGTTGCCGCATAGTGCTACAAATTGCAACAAAATTTTTATAAGTTATTACCCAAAGAGGAAAATTTTCTCTTAAGTATAGTTTGTTTTCCTGATTCAGTGCTTATTTTGAGGGGGGGTTTTCCCATGAGTTTTTCCCCATTTTCCTTATTTTATTAAGCAACTTTTTTTTATTTCTCTTAGATTGTATGGGTGACTTTTGGCCTAGTTTCTAGGGCACAAAGTTGTCCAAGTTAGGATTAAGGGGGGGTGTTAGGATTAATTAATCCTCCCTTGTCCATATGTAGTCTAATTGATCGTCTTCACTAACTTAGGGAGACATTATTATTGTACTAGAGTGTGGAGAACACGTATAGAGGTTAAATTCCACTTACTGCATGTTCATGCATGAGTTTATGTGCCTTTGAGACCAATCCCTACATTATAGGAGCCCACTCTGAGTGCCACCAGCAACCTCCATAAGTTGGTTGTGGTAGGTAAGCAATTATGATGAGTCAAACTCTAGTTACAATCAGTTAAATCACTCTAAATTATTCTAGCGCCAAGTTTTCATGGCTGCATGGGGAGTGATGCCTTTTTCCACCTACCTTATTAGTTTTACTGATTGTAGACTGATTTAGACATCTACTGTTAGACTAGTGAGCTCCGATAGTGATTTATACACACTGAGTTAGCCATTAAGTCGGGTTTAGTTGGTACATTCAAATCCTATCCACATGTTTCGAATTCTTATTATTATTGTAACACCATTGTATTACTACTGGAATTAATGAACATTAATGTTGTAATTAATTGAGCAATTCTTATAAGATTTGTCTCAAAATTGTCTTGTTTAATGTACATTGTCTTTGATATTCCAATGCATAATTCTACTTCTCAATTTCTATCATTTTCCTATAGATAAATGTTTCACAAATTTAACATCTCGAAACCTTCTCATACCGACAACACAGACGTCTACTCTAACCAAGTCAAATTTCATTCCATACAATTACAGATTGAAAAAAATTCAACGTTGGCCCCATTCCCATGTCATTTATTATATGTGAGGTCAAGTACATTATAAAATAGAGTTTCAATCATGTTTGAGTCTGGAAACCCTCTGACACCGTCAATGTGTGCATCTAGTCAACCATGCCAAATTTCAGTCCAAGCAAGAACAAATTTAAAGAATTTCAACGTTGGCCCCGTGCAACACATTAATTAATCTATAGGATATATGGTTTTTTATGCTCAAATTATTAGTGTCATTCATGTTTGAATTTGGAAACCCTCCCACACTGTAAATGCATGTGTCTAGTATAAGCATGCCAAATTTTAGTCCAAGCAAGCACAAATTTAAAAAATTTCAATGTTGTCCCTGTGCAGTACATGATCAAGCACACCATTTGGGTTAGCATGATAATTGTGCATTGCCTTACTAAGATTCTCTTTGTTTCAAGAATAATTTAATATTATCTAATGAACAGGGGAAACCACGTGAAGGTAGAAGCTCTTATGGCCCCTCCACCCCCCTCACATCACTCTCAATTCCCCATAACCTGACAAAATATTTGTAAAAAAATGTTTTTTTTTGTCATACTTAAGAAGCAATATCTCTAATTATAAAAAATATGCCAACATATAAGGAAAGTGGTGAAAACACTAAGAAACAATTAATTTATATGTACCGATAACGTTTAATAACTCTATATCAATATTAAATAAACCTAAATAGAGTAGATATATTAAGGCATACCTCATACACTTCAATGGAATTCATGATATTCTTCATCTAGGTCATCATCTATAACATCCTATCCAGATTCAACATCATAAGGATTGTCCATATCATCATCATCATCGATGTCAGTTATGCTCATCATGTCATCGTTGATATCATCTTCATGGACACTGTCTGCTACATCATCTGATTCAACTAATTCTTTGACATCTTCTTCTGGAACATGATCATCTAACTCATGTTGATCATCTTCAACATTGTCTTCTTCTTCGATAACCTCTTCATTACCTTCCTCTACATTATACTTTACTAGCCTTCCCCTTGAATCATGTCTCACAACAAATGACCAACCCCCTCTACCTGGAACCTCAGAGTAAAATACTTGTTCACATTAGCTTGGAAGATCATAGGGCTCCGTTCTTGGCTCAAACAACCTTGTATTAACCATGGTAAATCCATTATCATGTTCAATAATAGTTTTATTAGGATCACATTTATTCAATCGTAACCTGTACCATTTGAAAATCAACAAAACTACCTTGAAGGGGTTAAAGTCACACTGAAGAATATATTCCAAATACCCATAGTATAGATTTTCTGAGTCCTGGATGTATGTCACTTCTAGAGGAAATATTGTTCACCTCAAATATTGTAGATATCCCACAATCTGATGTTTTCTTCGTTTCATCCAACTTTTTGATGCGATATTTACAGCCATTGAATCACATAGTCTTATGGTGTTTTACCTACAACAAGCCATACACATAAAGGTTACATCATGATCCATTTATGATTAAGTGCATGTTTATGCCCTACAGGGAAAAATCAACGTGCACATCAATATGTTTGCAAAAAAAGATAGTGTAATTGATTAATATGCTTGCCTGCTTATGTTTTAAACCGTATGCTAAATCGATTTCTCTTTGTGTAAGATTGGTATCTCCATTGTGATGTAATGCTTTAACCAATGAAGCCACACCTTCCCATGATATTCCATGACCAGATTTTTCACATTGTTTAATCCATCCCTTCATCCATTTAAGATTGTTTTCAATGTATAAATGAAGTGCATCCCACTCTCGACCAACTGTTTAATAACAATAAAATTAAAATTCAACACAAATGTATATTCACTTAACAAAGTATACACTTTTAATTGATACATATTGAATATTTAAAATAGAATATGTATGATATATACATAAAATCAACAGTCAAATGTATTATATTAATTAATATCCACTAGCTAATAATTACCTTTCACCTTCCCCGATCTACCTTTCCCCTTCGGGGTACTCTCCTTTGAAATTTTTATTGGAGTGCGGATCACAAATGTGACATAAATTGAGATTTGATGCTAATTTAGGAAGATATTCACTAATATACATCATGTTTTGGTATACCATATGTTTCTCCATCATAGAACCCTTAGGACGTGTTCATTTTCTAACCAAATCCTTAAAAAATTTCAAGTTCCTCTCGATCATCCACATGGACCTTGAGTGTACAGGTCCACACAATTCAATCTCCTCAACTTGGTGTATGAGGTAGTGTTCTTGTGCATTGAAAAATTCTGAAGGTAGATGATTTTGCATTTCACACATGAGACAGGGAATTTCTCTCCTCCAATAATTTATATCTTCTTTATGGATTTATTTAGATGAGAACCATATACAAGTCATGCAAACCAATCATGAGATTTAACAAAAACAAACATTATATTACATAACATGAATTAGTGCAAAAAAATCAAATATAAGTTCTACAATGAATTAAACAAACACTAAGCACATGCAAAAAATCACTACTCACCTCATGTATTTCCCAAGCTTATATATAACTTGTTTGACATTGTTGTCGAAGTTGTCTGGGAGAGAGAGAGAGGTAGAACACACTATAACAACATACAAATCGTTTCATTTTTTTATACAAAAAGTAGAAAAAAAATACCAACAATATGCACTAGAATACCGTTAATATAACAACAATTATATGCATACCATAATAATTACCTTAATGAAGATATGCCAATCATGTGTTTTCACCCCCGCAAAATCACCTTTCTTTGTAACTATGATATTCTTCATGTTTGCACAAAATCCGATGGGAAATTTAAATTTTCGCATGACTTGTTTTACAACATTACTTTGTTTCTCCGTGAACATCCATGGAATTGAGTTTATATTAATTTGGTCTCCGTTTCTATAAAATTGAATGACATATTTCATTGCATGGTTGGATTCTTGAATTCCATTGCAAATTTTGACAATTTTTTCTTTCTCATGACTCCTTCCATCCAATATTTGCCATAATGTTTTAGCCACATTCTTTCTGATATGCACTGTATCAAACAAATGAGAAATTCGTAGGTGCTCAAAGTAGGAAAACCTACTGAATTGTTTATGATAAATTTTCATTCCTCGTGGAAGCCCATTAATGCCTCCATGATCACAACGATCATGATGAATCATAGTTTAAAAATAAATTACAGAATCAATGTCAATTACAGTAAAAAAAACACAATAAACAAATTTCATAACAAATCATATACAATGATTTGTACGTACCTTGATAATTTCTATTATATTGCAACTTCCATATGTGAGGTGTCATTCTCTGTGGTTTTAATGTAGTCTCTTGCTTCCCATTGAACAAATGTATTTTGGTAGTTTGATACCTATGATTCTTAGAAAAAGTGTCTATACTCATCAAACACCTCCTTTAATAAACTTTTGGAATGATGAGATTTGATCTTAGGACCACAAACTGGGCATGCAATTTTTCCCTTTGTCTGAAGACCTAAATACATAGACGGATTATCTATGTCAATTATAATTACATATAAAGTGAATGGATTATTTAAAAAAACATGCATGCATACTATATTAACTATTTCATAAAAGTAAATGCAATTAAAGTGGAACTTATAATTATGAACCACAAAAATGGGTTAATCTTGGGGCATCATGTATTGTCCATACAAGCATTGCATGGAATTGAAATTGCCTTCATTGTATTGGTCTAGATACATTATACATAGTGATGCCATTTCATAACTTTCAATAGCTCGTCAATAAGAGGTTCGATATATACATTCATATCTTTAACTTTGTACTTACCTGATTGATTTGAACATATAAAATTTATAATTATTACAACCATTTAGATATATAAACCATGCACAACATAAAATTATATATATATATATATATGACATTATGCAACAAAATATGACAAATGAGATGCCACTACATTAAAAAAAAAAATTGTAGACACATACCTGGAATAATCATCGACAACATTATGTGTTCCCTCTTTATTGAAAACCATGGAGGAATGTTATTATTTATAAACAAAAATAGTCCACACCGAGTAAACAGATCTCATCTCTGCAAATGGATTGACACCATCTGCAGCCAAAGAAATCCTAATATTACGAGGTTTTTCTTTAAAGTGAGGCCATTTTTCCTCCATATCTCTAAATGCAGAACCATCTGCAGGCATTCGAATAATGGAATCTTGAGTTCTATTTAGTGCATGGTAATACATAAATTGTGATATGCTTTTGCATATGAACAGTCATTGCAAACATGGAATAATAGGAATATAATGAAGAACCTTGCGAGACACCTTTTTTGTTACTTGATATGTTCGATATCTACTGATATGACATTCCAGACATTCAGTTTCAAATTCATGTTGATTATAATATATAACATGGTCATTAGGGCATGCATGAATTGCTTCATACTCAATTCCAATTTCTTTCACGATGGAAGATAAATCTCTAAATGTGCAATGTAAAATATTTGACAGTGGTAACAAAAATTCAGCTATCAAGATACAACAAATAAAAATAAAAATATAGTGAATATATAAATATATACACAATATTAATAAAACAAAATTCATCCATATTAATTTGACTTATGAATTGACAATAATTTTATTAGACAAACAATGATAACCTTTAGCACGATCATATATATGTGATGGGAAATATTACATACCTTAAAATCCGTGTGACTGATGTGTTTGAAAGGCCATTCCTAACCTTCAAGTTCATTATCTACAATATAGTAGAGAGAATATTTGTGTTGGTGCCCTCATAAAGGGGTTCGTATGCCTTCTCAAGAAGAGGTAAATCATGAACACCATCAAAGTCATCATTTTCATGATCATGATCATGATCAACATCCATTCTAACATTAAATGCATCATGGATCAATGTATTTGTACCATCATCTTCAACTATGTTATCAGTATGATCATCTTCTTCAATATGATCATTAACTTGTTCTCCATTATTCATAGCTCCATGTTCCTCCAGTACTTGTTATGAAAGCACGTGCTCCGAACAATATGACGTAGGATGTATTTCCTTTATAATTACATGAAACAATAAATAGATATTAGTTAATATAAGAAATATTAAAATAATACACACAGTTACAAAAGCAATCAATATAAAAGCATATATAATGCAAAACTTACAAATGGACGATATTCATGTCCCCCCTCAGCGTGTCCATGTTCCCTACAATTTTTTCTGGCTGTTGTGATCTTTATTCTTCTCCTTTTAAAGCCACTGCATTGACTACATAGACAATAACATTTCCCATCACCCTTTCTTGTCAGTCCATCCCACAATCTAGCAAGCAATTGTCAATTTTGTTTGCCTGGATTAGGAATATTTCTATTTGACATTTTCTCATAAAGAGATTGAATGAAGATTATCGATCTTAAAAAATCAATCTCCACACTTCACTATTTTTAATCACAAAAACAATTGAAATAATTGTGTATTATTTTACGGAAACTAGTCCATGTGAAGAATATAATTTTCGCATATCGTCGCTTGTATAGCAAACATGTCGAAATGTTACCATAATTTATAGTTTTAAAATTTAAAATTCACTGGATATCTTACGATATCACCCTAGTTACCATTACCATGGATATGTCGTATATATGATGGAAGTCATCGGATAATCGATGGTATTCGTCGGATATCTGACAATGCCATGTATCAAATACAAAAACTTTGATCAAAATTCATAATTTTGAAGGTGAAATCCGACGAGACAGTCAATTTCGTAGGATTTTGGGTCCAAATTTTGTTTTTTGGTTCCAACGACATGTTGGAATTATTATTTATACTGAGAGAGGGGGTGAATCAATAGAAAGCACAAATTATACAATTTTCACTAAACACATTGTACTCCGATTTCTATTTCAGTCAAAAAAATAAAATACATTAATGCACAATATATATATATATATAAATATGGGAGACACCAATATCCAAGATGTGAACACCAAATGTTCAAACACCAATCCTCTGCGTAAGCACCAACTTACTTGTTGAAATTTGTAGTTCAAACAATTGTTTCTCTTTAGATATAACTTTATAAAGTTAAAGTGGTTTTTGTATTTAATGATAAAATGAATTTTTATTTTAAAGTTGAGTCACTTAAGTGCTTTAAGTGATCTAAATGAGAGACTAAGTCATTATTGTTAGATCGAGAGAGGGAAAGATATGACCTTGACTGTCTATCTCTTTGGATATCTAGGTTTATTGTTTTATCATTTAAACGAATTATAAAAGGAGATTTAAAGAGAGGAGAGAAGCACTTTTGTGTGAGAGGCACAAGAGTGTGAGAGGGTGTGTGTGAGGCAAACAAGAGAGAATGTGTGAGAGTCACATTCACTAGAGAAAGAGATTTTTTCAGGCAGGAATGTATCATTTCATGGAAAGAGATTTAGAGATGGAGAAGGAAATCTGAAACGAAGCTAGGGAAACATATTTGGCTATGGGTTTATTAGTCAATTAGGTTTCTCAGATTGTAATTTTTGTATTTCTTCATGATTGAAATGGAAAGATACACTTGAACATTGGTTTTCCCAAGTTGGTTTTCTAGGGTAAAATACTTATATCGAATGATGTGATTTTCGGTGTTATTTTCATTATGTATGTTGACTTAAGATTCCAAAGTGTTTTTAGTTATCATTTTTTCAGCAGTTAATGGCTGAATGTAATTGTTGAGGTTAATAAATGATTGAAACTGTTAACCGGGTTTGGAATCATGAAATTTTAACATTTCTGACTTTAGGCATCGACCTAAGAGGACCTCAATCCTTTTTTTGCAAGTGCCAACCTGTAGTGATCAGGAACCAACATAAGAGGAGACTACAATCTCCAATCCTTTTTCTTCAAAAACAAATGAAAGGAAGCTCCGACTCCCTATCCTTTCCCCTTCCTACAACCCTTGTTCTTCAAAACCAACTGAAAGGAAGCTCCAACTTTCTATCTTGCATTCTCCAGCACCAACTGGAAGGAAGCTTCAATTTGCTGTCATTTCCCCTTCCTGCCACCTTCAAAAGAATATATTAAAAAACTGAGAGTTCTAGGATCTGGGATTTGTTCCTTGTGCAATCTACAATATCAATAATTTGCAACTTTTGTGATCTGCAATGTCAAGATATGCGATATTCAACTTCCTTGTAGTGTGATATACAAACTACCAATTTCATGGTATTCTATATCAATGATCTGTGATTTGCAACTGTGATATGTGATTTCAAATTAAATTATTTTTACTATATATCTCCTTCGCACATCATAGTGTTGGGTACCTTCTTATTTGTGTGATGTCTACTTCTCTTCTTCATTGCATTTGCACATTTGTTTCTCTTCTATATATACTTATTTTGGATCAGCAAGCCATTGATACCCGAATAATTTGAAGCTTGCAAACTCATAATATCACATCTTATTCATCTTCAATATTACTTCAATATTTCCATCTCTTGCTTATTTATACTCTTCATTTTATTTTTATTCAATTACTTTGTCCACATGTTGGGGTTCATTTTAGTTGGTGACGCCCCTTTTCCTTACTTTTTCTGTCAAGCTTATTCTTTTGTCGGTGTGGGATTATGTATCATTTTGAACCTCGAGGGGATTTGTGCACTAGAGAGCCACTACATAGTGGGACTTGGGACTTTCACACTTCTTAGACTAATGGGGCTTGGGACATGCACACTTCTGAGACTTATATGCATATCAAATCTTCATGCTTCTTGCTTAACATTGACATAATTATTGCTCGACACCAACATCTATATTGTTTGTTTTATATCAATGAAAACAAAAAAGTTCAATAATCCCCTCCTTTGGAATTGATGTCAACCCTAACCAAAACTGATCTTCCCATGAAAACGAGTTCTTTTTCTTTGCACAACATGCCCCCCCTGTGTTCATGCCATTCGATCCTTTTTACGCAAATGTCCAATTTAGCACTTTTTTGTAAAGCATTATTCCTTGTATTTTTTCCACTTGGTATCTCTCCCTATATCTTCCATCTAGTATCTCTCCCCCTTTGACATCAATGGCAAGGGGAGGTGTTTGCACAAATTTGCAGTTTCTCCCTTATATCAAGGAGTAATTTTCTGCTATCATTATTGGTTGGACTGTTGTTACAAATTTCTGCAAAGTTTCGTTTGCAACTGCAACCTTCTCCTTCATTTCACCTTCTTTGGACAGAATGCCTACTTCAATTTTCTCAATGAGGAATGAATTCAGTGTTTCCTAACATTCATTAACTACTTATTTGACTTCCCCTTGTAACTGGAGAAATATTTTTGTGATTGGAATGGCTTCTTCTTGTAATGGTTCAAGTCTATTAGATATATTTTGTCATTCATCATGGATCCTACTTAATTCTTGTTGTTGTTTCCAGTAATATCCCATTTTGTTCATCTTTTCAATATCAGGTAGGCTTGTCAAGATGTCATGCATATTTGTTCTAATTCTTGCACAACCTACAATATTTAATCTACTTCCTTCAGTTGATTGTCTACGACCAACTTTCCCCATAGTTGAGACCCTTCTTCATGTTACTCTGTATATTTTAACCTCGAGGTCCTGATATTTCCTATTGCAATATTAATTATTTCTAGTTTGTTTTCACGTTCTTCTTTGACCTCTAAAGGTGTCCCTAGTTGTTTCCTTACTGAAAGCTCCTAAATTTTAGCACGCAGACTTTTAATAGTTTCTCCAATCTTACAGACCTTTTCATCTAGAGGAGCATCATTGTCTATCTGAATTTCTAGAAGCATGAAGTACACTTCTCCAACAACCTTTTGCAGTTTCAAACTCTTCTATTATATTTCTTTTACTTCCTTTTTAACCTTGTCTCTCTCTGTGATTGCTTCCTCTGCTTTCTTTGCCAATTCTGATGTCTTTTGCAGAGTATTCTCTTTCTCTGTTTTTATATTTAAACATTCCTGATATAGTGCATCATTTTCTTCTTATATTTAATACCAATCTCGTATGACAACTGCATGTCTCCACCTAATCTCTTGTGTAATGGACGTATGCAATATATGTAGCTCATCCATAGGTAGACGTGACAAGATCATTTCTACATGACTTGTTGACCCTTGCATCTATTGGGTAGTAAGTACTAGGGGTGTATTTGAGATTTTAAGGATTTGATGTGACTCTGCTTCCATGTTCGTATGTGTGACAAGATGTGTCAGTGTACTGCACAAGTGTGTGTTAGAGTGTGTTTTCACATCATCTTGTTTTTCTCCCCCTTTTGTTGTTAGTATCACTTGCTCCATTGTTGCAAACTTTTCTTCTATATTCAATAGGATCTCTTCTTGCTGTGTCGTAAGATATTCAGTTTCTTCCTTTGTAGTGACATTCTCCATTGCTTCCTCAATGATATTTTTTACTTTCCATCCAATTTTTTCAATATCATCTTCTACTAGAGCTTGAGTAAGACTAGTTTTGGACATTTTCATTTTCTTCTTTGATGACTCTTCAGGTTGACTATTTTATGTTCTATTCTTAATCGGCGTATATTTTTGTGTAGTTTCAGTGAGATTTTTCACACCTTCAGTTCCTCTTTATTTGGATGATGGAATGTCAGGTTCTTCCTCCTATTCAACCACCTCTTCTTCTATCAAAGGAACTCTCCACATTGGATCCCAGTCATTTATAATTTTCACAATATTATCCTTGGAACATATGAAAATGGTAGGTAACCATTCCATCTCGGGATCGCTTATGGCCTGTATGTAGGTATGATGCATGCCTATCTTGAATCATGCAATTCCCTTGTATGATTAAATTATGCATGGTGTCTCATTTAAAATGACCCTAATATCCTCATTGTACATGAAGAAATTAATGTCATTTCTTATTTGTCTATGCTTATTACTAGTAAACCACAAATTTGCATACCTTGTCGTTAACAATGGCCTTATGTTTTTGTCAAGGAATTGACTGCCTTCTAGTTCCTTCCACCCTACTAGTGCAATACATATTAGTAACCAAGTATAGTGAAAATGTGTACATTTTTATTGTGTTTCAAGAAATTCATCCAGGAATTCATTTAGCAGAAACATCTACTAGTTCATCTGTACTCCCTCCACACATTATGCCGCGAAAACAATGATCGCATCAGAGACTTGATCCTAGCGACTCTTTTGGAATAGCTTGCATGATAGATTCTAAACCAAAACTTACAGCTTTGTCATTTATGTGTGCCACTAAAAACCATCTACTATCCTTCAGGGTTCCAAGCTTCTCAATCATCTTCTTTCCAAGGGGTTTCTCTTGACTCTTGTTTAGAAGAAGGCCAACATCTTCTCTTGTTGTTGGTAGTTTTGTGATCTGCTATATTAGCTCAACATCTACAGATATGGGATTGTTCAACCATAGGAACCCACCATGTACTCGTGAAAGCAGAATTTTTGTGCACATATTGACTTGTGGGGTTCTACCGAAATGCAGAACCTCCAACAGGTTTAGAATTCCTGATTTCATCAACCCATTTTCCCATGTCTGAAGTTCTAGTAAAATTGGTGCATTAGGGTATGGATTGTTATTTCTCTCCATGTAGTTTCCATTGACTAGATTTGTAAACTTTTCTTCACCAGTAATGTCATGATCTGCAAACTAAAATTGTAGAGTTGGTTGAGCAACCCTTCTCCAATAAGAACCCCTTATCGAATATTTTGTGCCGAAATATATGTATCTTGGACATTGGGTAGGACAACATATGTCGCAGTAGGTTTGATTGTCGAAATATAGTCTTGAGAAAATTTAACTGGTTTCGATGATGATGCTCTTGGTGTTTGTCATCTCTTCTTGTTGATTTACTGAGGGATTCTTCATTTTGCATTATCTCCTCGGAACCATAGCTCTATTTCGGCTTAAGCTATGCTATTCAACTACTGAATCTGTGATTGAGGTACTTAGAAAATACTAATGACTATATTTGAGACTTCGTTTATGTGAGGATTTTATGGTAAGTGTCATAAATGCCTTCCGATCTACACAAATTTTCCTTGATTTGGCCCATTCTCGAAAACAAAAACATTTTGATTTTTTTTTTATCTTGTCTAAATTCGATTAACCATACCTCCCTCCAATTAATGAGGTCGTGTCTTAATTGGTCATTACTACAGTCACCAATTTATCAGTCATCAATGCTATCGTTTGTCACTATTTCTTCTTGCACACTTTAGAGAAATTTTGAGGTAAAAAATGGGTCTCAAAACAAAGAAAATGTACTACAAAAATCAAACAATCACATTTTAGAGGATGACATCATCCGCCATAGTCGAGGTGTCATTGCTTGGGTTAAAATGTTATTTGTCACATTTTCAATGGTGAATGAAAACTTATATTTAACCATGGTATTTCTATAAGTACTTTTGAAACCGTAAAGTAAAGTACTTATTTCAAACTTGTTTCAATATAATAATATAACTGTTCTTTCATATTTTTTTGGAGAAAAAGAATATATGTACCTAGAAAAATACCCATATACCTTTGTACTACATAAAATTGAAATTATATATTTTTAATTATTTATATTTTAAATACATGATAAGGAACTTGTCATAGAGCATTGGAAATTTTTTTCTCAAGTCCACTATTCTTCAGTGATGTTTGGTTTGATTGACAAGTTGAATAAATTGAGATATGAAGTTAAGGTCTAGGAGAAGTCAAAAACAGATGGAGTGATAAAGGAGCTAGAGGAGATTGATACTGAAATACAATATCTTACAAATACCGTGGACGATATCTTCTTCTCTTTTAATAGGAAAGAGAGACTCCGAGACCTAGAATCTAAACAAGGAAAAATTCTAAGGCAAAAGGAAGAGACCTTATGCCATAAAAGTAGAGAAATATGGCTTAAAGCTGGAGACAATAATTTGAAATTATTTCATAAATTTTCCAATCAAAGAAGAATGAGAAACGCAGTTTGGGATATATGTTCTGATAATGGGGACAACTGTCATGATAAAAAAACTATCAGAAGTGTTGTTGTTGATCACTATAAATATGTGTTCTCTCAACCTCAAGGGCTCAATCTGGTGGATCAAATGAAAACAATTCAAAAATTTCCAAGTTTTTTTGAAGATGATGATTGTCTTACTATTGGTAGGATAGTGACTATGGTTGAGGTTAAAACAAATTTGAATATTTTTGTGAACGATAAGAGTCTAGGACCTGATGGTTGGACGGTGGAGTTCTATTGTCATTTTTTTATCTTTTTTGCCAAGAAATTACTGAGGCGATGGAAGAAACCCGGATTCAAAGAAAAACTAGTGAGATTTTGAACACAACTTACCTTACTCGTATCCCCAAGAAGGACGATACAGATTCCTTTAATTATTTTCGTCCTATTTCGCTTTGTAATTTACTTTACAAACTTGTCTCCAAGATTATTGCAGAAAGATTGAAGTCGTTTCTAGGTAAGTTTATTTTTGAAGAACTGTTTGCTTTCTTGTCAGATAGGAAAATTACTAATGTAGTACGGTTTTTTCAAGAATGATTACACTCAGTTAAAGTTAAAAAAAAAGACTACTTTTTTTTCTTAAACTGGATTTTATGAAGGCATATGACATAGTGGATTGGTCTTACTTAATATTAATTCTTATCCAAATTGGTTTATCTCTTGGCATTGTTAAGTGGATTATGAGTTGTGTTTCTTAAGCTAGATTTGTTGTACTTATCAATGGCGTGCCATCTAAAAATTTCAAAGGTAAAAGGGCTATCTAACAAGGTTGTTCGCTTTCTCCTTATTTTTTTATATTAGCAATTGAAGGACTCAACCTTAAACTCATTCGTCAGACAAAGACTCAAAATATTTTTGTGGTCTTAGTGTTTCTAGCGGGTTATCTATTACCCATGTATTTTTTTTTGATGAGGTTGTCATTATTGTAGGTGGATGTTTTGAAGAATGACATCACTTACAGTTGTTATTATTGAGTTTTTGAAAATCTTCGGGTTTAGAGGTAAGAGGAAAAAGTATTTTCTCATACATTCCTGTAAGGATCATCTTTTGAAAGAATATTTGTTCACTCTATTTCCTTATAATTCTGGTAATATTGAGGAGGAATTAAGATATTTGGGTTTTATCTTAAAACCCAATAGTTACAAACACATAGATTGGGAATGGTTTTGAAGAGTATCATTCGCAAAGTCCATAGCCAGTCTTTTCACTGGCTTTCTATGGGTGGAAGGTTAATCTTGGTCTCTTGAGTCCTTAAAGGTATTGTTGTGTACTAGATGTCATTATTTTTTATCCAAACCAAGATATTTTCAAGGATCAGAGCTAATATTTTTCATTTTCTATGGGTGGACAGATTGGATTTTGGAAAATATCATTTGTCATCTTGGGAAAGTTTATCACTTTCTCGAGATCTTGGCAGGTGGGGGATAAATAATCTTGATTTTTTCAATACCTCCTTGTGTGCTAAATCTTTATGAAGATGCTTATTCGGTACTGGTCTCTAGAGAAAACTTATAAATTCAAAATATGTTAAAGGTATGGATCCCATTTAATGGCTAAGAGATTGCTCAATGTTTAAATCTACTGTTTCGACCATTTGGAATAGTTTGGTTAAAAGTATCCCAATCATTTCTAAAGACTTGAGCTAGCAAGTTGGCAGGGGATTCC
This sequence comes from Pseudotsuga menziesii, assembly GCA_001517045.1. Lineage (NCBI taxonomy): Eukaryota > Viridiplantae > Streptophyta > Pinopsida > Pinales > Pinaceae > Pseudotsuga > Pseudotsuga menziesii. Next base: position 452,614 of record LPNX011155226.1, on the reverse strand, counting down.
AAATTTATTTGGGGATTGACCCTATTTGTGGGTTGGGGGATAAGTATTTTCTATCTTAGGATTTAGCGCTGGAACTTCACCGTAAAAACATTCAAGTGTTGAAAGATGTTCATACGAACTCTCGAATTAATATTTGGGTTGATTCTAAGGTATTGGGGCTGGTGGGAAGGTTAGCTGAGGAATGGGATTTGTTTATCTCTAATTTCTACCAAGGGAATATCACTCTTAGTGTAAAATATGGAAAGTTGGTTTGAGCATTCAATGCTAGAGAAGGAGAGGTGACTTCTAAATTAGCCTACCGTTCTATTATCCTGAATAACAGTTATTTTGAGACTGATTGGTGGATACATTGGTTGTGGAAACGACCTATCCCTATAAAATTTAAATCATTCTCCTGGCTTTGTTTGAAAAACAAGATTTTGACATGGGATGTCTTACAGAGGAGTATCTATGGCCCAGGAATATGTTTTTGTGCCATCAGAAGGATGAATCAATTTCTCATATGTTTGGGGACTGTGTTTTTTTCCTTGATATTTGGCTTTTACTAATGAATCCTTTTATGATTGAACATAGTTGGGATGGTGCATCAGTGAAGGATAATTTGTTGAAATGGTATAAAAGAAAAAAATCAATTATGTTATCTCCCAGTTTTTTTGATGCGGGAGGTCTGGAAAGCTAGGAATGCTTCCATCTTCTCCAATTTTATGCAGAAGACTGAGGTAATTTATCTGAATATTTTATCAACTTTTTCTGAATGGAGTAAAGAGTCAACTGTTAGAAGGGGAAGATGTTTCTCTTTTCCTTCTCTTTTGGAAGAGCACCCTATAGGTTTCTTTGACAGGAAAAATTTGAATGGTGCTTGTGGAGCTGGGTTAGTTAGAAAGATTGGCAAAGACAAAGTTATCAAGGGTTGGTTAAAGGTTGGATTTGGCACAAATACTCGTGCTGAAGTGGTGGGGTTATGGAGTTTATTCTTCTGTGCAAAAGTTTGGGGTATAAAAGACTTACAAGTTTTAGGTGATTCCCAAGTTACCATTAATTGGGAAATGGGGGAGGCTCAAGTGAAGTCTTTGGAGCTCCACCACTGGTTAGAAAATACCAAAAGCTTAACGAAATATTTCTCTTTCTTATCTTTCAATTATATAATATATATTATATTAAAATGTAATATATAATTATATTACATTTTAATATAATATATTTAATATATTATATATGAAATATAATATATATATATAATCCAATTCACGTATCATTTCTCTATGTTATATATCATTTATATATGTTATAGGAATGATCTTATTATATAGGAATTTCTTTCTCTCTCTCTCTCTTACACACACACACATAATTCACGTATCATTTATCTAAGTTGGTTTTTAAAGATTATGTTTTGATGAATATATTATTTCAATATATTAATTGTTGAAGGACAATTTTTTTGAGAAGCTCACCTTTATTTGTACTCACATTTTTGTTTTGTTTTTATTTCTAGTCACAACAATGTAATGTTATTAATTAATTTTATTTTTATACAACAAGTTTCAATTTAATGTAACCATAGTTTGCATCGATTGTAGTGTAAAAGGCAAGTTGCTAATATACATTCTCCACAAAATGACAAACTCATAATATTTTATTATATTCTCTTATGAGGCATATTTTAGACATCAAAATATCTCTAATGTAACCTCCTTTTTGTGACTCGTCGGGTTGTCTACGGATTATTCCAATATTGGAGTAGATGGAGATTGGTTTCCCAAGTTCTCCATTATTACATATTGTTCCAATGCAGAGGACTTAATCTTATTTTCAGTTATTTCTTCATTATCTGCACATAGAATCAAATCATTGCATTTTTATGCTCGCCTCTTTTTCCAAGTCCTTTTGCATTTTTATTTTTCTTGATTTGCAATAGTAATCCTTTCATACGAATCTAATTGAGATTCTTCTTTTATTATGTCATGTTTCTTCTTCCAATATGTAGTCTAATTGATCGTCTTCACTAACTTAGGGAGACATTATTATTGTACTAGAGTGTGGGGAACACGTATAGAGGTTAAATTCCACTTACTGCATGTTCATGCATGATTTTATGTGCGTCTGAGACCAATCCTTACATTATAGGAGCCCACTTTGAGTGCCACCAGCAACCTCCATAAGTTGGTTGTGGTAGGTAAGCAGTTATGATGAGTCAACCTCTAGTTACAATAAGTTAAATCACTCTAAATTATTCTAGCACCAAGTTTTCATGGCTGCATGGGGAGTGATGCCTTTTTCCACCTACCTCATTAGTTTTACTGATTGTAGACTGATTTAGACATCTACAGTTATACTAGTGAGCTCCGATAGTGATTTAGACACACTGAGTTAGCCATTAAGTCGGGTTTAGTTGGTACATTCAAATCCTATCCACATGTTTCGAATTCTTCTTATTATTGTAACACCATTGTATTACTACTGGAATGAATGAACATTAATGTTGTAATTAATTGAGCAATTCTTATAAGATTTGTCTCAAAATTGTCTTGTTTAATGTACATTGTCTTTGATATTCCAATGCATAATTCTACTTCTCAATTGCTCTCATTTTCCTGTGGATAAATGTTTCACAAATTTAACATCTCGAAACCTTCTCATACCGACAACACAGATGTCTACTCTAACCAAGTCAAATTTCATTCCATACAATTACAGATTGAAAAAAATTCAACGTTGGCCCCATTCACATGTCATTTATTATATGTGAGGTCAAGTACATTATCAAATAGAGTTTCAATCATGTTTGAGTCTGGAAACCCTCTGACACCGTCAATGTGTGCATCTAGTCAACCATGCCAAATTTCAGTCCAAGCAAGAACAAATTTAAAGAATTTCAACGTTGGCCCCGTGCAACACATTAATTAATCTATAGGATATATGGTTTTTTATGCTCAAATTATTAGTGTCAGTCATGTTTGAATTTGGAAACCCTCCCACATCGTAAATGCATGTGTCTAGTATAAGCATGCCAAATTTTAGTCCAAGCAAGCACAAATTTAAAAATTTTCAATGTTGTCCCTGTGCAGTACATGATCAAGCACACCATTTGGGTTAGGATGATAATTGTGCATTGCCTTACTGAGATTCTCTTTGTTTCAAGAATAATTTAATATTATCTAATGAATAGGGGAAACCACATGAAGGTAGAAGCTCTTATGGCCCCTCCACCCCCCTCACATCACTCTCAATTCCCCATAACCCGACAAAATATTTGTAAAAAAATGTTTTTTTTTGTCATACTTAAGAAGCAATGTCTCTAATTATAAAAAATATGCCAACATATAAGGAAAGTGGTGAAAACACTAAGAAACAATTAATTTATATGTACTGATAACGTTTAATAACTCTATATCAATATTAAATAGAATTAAATAGAGTAGATATATTAAGGCATACCTCATACACTTCAATGGAATTCATGATATTCTTCATCTAGGTCATCATCTATAACATCCTATCCAGATTCAACATCATAAGGCTTGTCCATATCATCATCATCATCGATGTCAGTTATGCTCATCATGTCATTGTTGATATCATCTTCATGGACACTGTCTGCTACATCATCTGATTCAACTAATTCTTTGACATCTTCTTTTGGAACATGATCATTTAACTCATGTTGATCATCTTCAACATTGTCTTCTTTTTCGATAACCTCTTCATTACCTTCCTCTACTTTATACTTTACTAGCCTTCCCCTTGAATCGTGTCTCACAACAAATGACCAACCCCCTCTACCTTGAACCTCAGAGTAAAATACTTGTTCACATTAGCTTGGAAGATCATAGGGATCCGTTCTTGGCTCAAACAACCTTGTATTAACCATGGTAAATCCATTATCATGTTCAATAATAGTTTTATTGGGATCACATTTATTCAATCGTAACCTGTACCATTTGAAAATGAACAGAACTACCTTGAAGGGGTTAAAGTCACACTGAAGAATATCTTCCAAATACCCATAGTATATATTTTCTGAGTCTTGGATGTATGTCACTTCTAGAGTAAATATTGTTCACCTCAAATATTGTAGATATCCCACAATCTGATGTTTTCTTCGTTTCATCCAACTTTTTGATGCGATATTTACAGCCATTGAATCACATAGTCTTATGGTGTTTTACCTACAACAAGCCATACACATAAAGGTTACATCATGATCCATTTATGATTAAGTGCATGTTTATGCCCTACAGGGAAAAATCAACGTGCACATCAATATGTTTGCAAAAAAAGATAGTGTAATTGATTAATATGCTTGCCTGCTTATGTTTTAAACCGTATGCTAAATCGATTTCTCTTTGTGTAAGATTGGTATCTCCATTGTGATGTAATGCTTTAACCAATGAAGCCACACCTTCCCATGATATTCCATGACTAGATTGTTCACATTGTTTAATCCATACCTTCATCCATTTAAGATTGTTTGCAATGTATAAATGAAGTGCATCCCACTCTCGACCAACTGTTTAATAACAATAAAATTAAAATTCAACACAAATGTATATTCACTTAACAAAGTATACACTTTTAATTGATGCATATTGAATATTTAAAATAGAATATGTATGATATATACATAAAATCAACAGTCAAATGTATTATATTAATCAATATCCACTAGCTAATAATTACCTTTCACCTTCCTCGATCTACCTTTCCCCTTCGGGGTACTGTCCTTTGAAATTGTTATTGGAGTGCGGATCACAAATGCGACATAAATTGAGCTTTGATGCTAATTTAGGAAGATATTCACTAATATACATCATGTTTTGGTATACCATATGTTTCTCCATCATAGAACCCTTAGGACGTGCTCATTTTCTAACCAAATCCTTAAAAAATTTCAAGTGCCTCTCGATCATCCACATGGACCTTGAGTGTACAGGTCCACACAATTCAATCTCCTCAACTTGGTGTATGAGGTAGTGTTCTTGTGCATTGAAAAATTCCGAAGGTAGATGATTTTGCATTTCACACATGAGACGGGGAATTTCTCTCCTCCAATAATTTATATCTTCTTTATGGATTTATTTAGATGACAACCATATACAAGTCATGCAAACCAATCATGAGATTTAACAAAAACAAACATTATATTACATAACATGAATTAGTGCACAAAAATCAAATATAAGTTCTACAATGAATTAAACAAACACTAAGCGCATGCAAAAAATCGCTACTCACCTCATGTATTTCCCAAGCTTATATATAACTTGTTTGACATTGTTGTCGAAGTTGTCTGGGAGAGAGAGAGAGAGAGGTAGAACACACTATAACAACATACAAATCGTTTCATTTTTTTACAAAAAGTAGAAAAAAAATACCAACAATATGCACTAGAATACCGTTAATATAACAACAATTATATGCATACCATAATAATTACCTTAATGAAGATATGCCAATCATGTGTTTTCACCCCCGCAAAATCACCTTTCTTTGTTATGATATTCTTCATGTTTGCACAAAATCCGATGGGAAATTTAAATTTTCGCATGACTTTTTTTACAACATTACTTTGTTTCTCCGTTAACATCCATGGAATTGAGTTTATATTAATTTGGTCTCCGTTTCTATAAAATTGAATGACATATTTCATTGCATGGTTGGATTCTTGAATTCCATTGCAAATTTTGACAATTTTTTCTTTCTCATGACTCCTTCCATCCAATATTCGCCATAATGTTTTAGCCACATTCTTTCTGATATGCACTGTATCAAACAAATGAGAAATTCGTAGGTGCTCAAAGTAGGAAAACCTATTGAATTGTTTATGATAAATTTTCATTCCTCGTGGAAGCCCATTAATGCCTCCATGATCACAACGACCATCGTGAATCATAGTTTAAAAATAAATTACAGGATCAATGTCAATTACAGTAAACAAAACACAATAAACAGATTTCATAACAAATCATATACAATGATTTGTACGTACCTTGACAATTTCTATTATATTGCAACTTCCATATGTGAGGTGTCATTCTCTATGGTTTTAATGCAGTCTCTTGCTTCCCATTGAACAAATGTATTTTGGTAGTTTGATACCTATGATTCTTAGAAAAAGTGTCTATACTCATCAAACACCTCCTTTAATAAACTTTTGGAATGATGAGATTTGATCTTAGGACCACAAACTGGGCATGCAATTTTTCCCTTTGTCTGAAGACCTAAATACATAGACGGATTATCTATGTCAATTATAATTACATATAAAGTGAATGGATTATTTAAAAAACATGCATGCATAATATATTAACTATTTCATAAAAATAAATGCAATTAAAGTGGAACTTATAATTATGAACCACAAAAATGGGTTAATCTTGGGGCATCATGTATTGTCCATACAAGCATTGCATGGAATTGAAATTGCCTTCATTGTATTGGTCTAGATACATTATACATAGTGATGCCATTTCATAACTTTCAATAGCTCGTCAATAAGAGGTTCGATATATACATTCATATCTTTAACTTTGTACTTACCTGATAGATTTGAACATATAAAATTTATAATTATTACAACCATTTAGATATATAAACCATGCACAACATAAAATAATATAGTATATATATATATATATATGACATTATGCAACAAAATACGACAAATGAGATGCCACTACATTAAAAAAAAAGTTGTAGACACATACCTGGAATAATCATCGACAACATTATGTGTTCCCTCTTTATTGAAAACCATGGAGGAATTTTATTATTTATAACAAAAATAGTCCACACCGAGTAAACATATCTCATCTCTGCAAATGGATTGACACCACTGCTGCCAAAGAAATCCTAATATTACGAGGTTTTTCTTTAAAGTGAGGCCATTTTTCCTCCATATCTCTAAATGCAGAACCATCTGCACGCATTCGAATAATGGCATCTTCAGTTCTATTTCATGCATGGTAATACATAAATTGTGATATTCTTTCGCATCTGAAAAGTCATTGCAAACATGGAATAATAGGAATAGAATGAAGAACCTTGCGAGACACCTTTTTTTTTTACTTGATATGTTTGATATCTACTGATATGACATTCCAGGCATTCAGTTTCAAATTCATGTTGATTATAATATATAACATGGTCATTAGGGCATGCATGAATTGCTTCATACTTCATTCCAATTTCTTTCATGAAGGAAGATAAATCTCTAAATGTGCAATGTAAAATATTTGACAGTGGTAACAAAAATTCAACTATCAAGATACAACAAATAAAAATAAAAATATAGTTAATATATAAATATATACACAATATTAATAAAACACATTTCATCCATATTAATTTGACTTATGAATTGACAATAATTTTATTAGACGAACAATGATAACCTTTAGCACGATCATATATATGTGATGGGAAATATTACATACCTTAAAATCCGTGTGACTGATGTGTTTGAAAGGCCATTCCTGACCTTCAAGTTCATTATCTACAATATAGCAGAGAGAATATTTGTGTTGGTGCCCTCATAAAGGGGTTCGTATGCCTTCTCAAGAAGAGGTAAATCATGAACACCATCAAAGTCATCATTTTCATGATCATGATCATGATCAACATCCATTCTAACATTAAATGCATCATGGATCAATGTATTTGTACCATCATCTTCAACTATGTTATCAGTATGATCATCTTCTTCAATATGATCATTAACTTGTTCTCCATTATTCATAGCTCCATGTTCCTCCAGTACTTCTTCTGAAAGCACGTGCTCCGAACAATATGACGTAGGATGTATTTCCTTTATAATTACATGAAACAATCAATAGATATTAGTTAATATAAGAAATATGAAAATAATACACACAGTTACAAAAGCAATCAATATAAAAGCATATATAATGCAAAACTTACAAATGGACGATATTCATGTCCCCCCTCAGCATGTCCATGTTCCCTACAATGTTTTCTGGT
>LPNX011155226.1:320345-444247 GCA_001517045.1 Pseudotsuga menziesii | reverse complement strand
TCTTTAGATATAACTTTATAAAGTTAAAGTGGTTTTTGTATTTAATGATAAAATGAATTTTTATTTTAAAGTTGAGTCACTTAAGTGCTTTAAGTGATCTCAATGAGAGACTAAGTCATTATTGTTAGATCGAGAGAGGGAAAGATATGACCTTGACTGTCTATCTCTTTGGATATCTAGGTTTATTGTTTTATCATTTAAACGAATTATAAAAGGAGATTTAAAGAGAGGAGAGAAGCACTTTTGTGTGAGAGGCACAAGAGTGTGAGAGGGTGTGTGTGAGGCACACAAGAGAGAATGTGTGAGAGTCACATTCACTAGAGAAAGATATTTTTTCAGGCAGGAATGTATCATTTCATGTAAAGAGATTTAGAGATGGAGAAGGAAATCTGAAACGGAGCTAGGGAAACATATTTGGCTATGGGTTTATTAGTCAATTAGGTTTCTCAGATTGTAATTTTTGTATTTCTTCAATATTGAAATGGAAAGATACACTTGAACATTGGTTTTCCCAAGTTGGTTTTCTAGGGTAAAATACTTATATCGAATGATGTGATTTTCGGTGTTATTTTCATTATGTATGTTGAGTTAAGATTCCAAAGTGTTTTTAGTTATCATTTTTTTAGCAGTTAATGGCTGAATGTAATTGTTGAGGTTAATAAATGATTGAAACCATTAACCGGGTTTGGAATCATGAAATTTTAACATTTCTGACTTTAGGCATCGACCTAAGAGGACCTCAATCCTTTTTTTGCAAGTGCCAAATTGTAGTGATCAGGAACCAACATAAGAGGAGACTACAATCTCCAATCCTTGTTCTTCAAAAACAAATGAAAGGAAGCTCCGACTCCCTGTCCTTTCCCCTTCCTACAACCCTTGTTATTCAAAACCAACTAAAAGGAAGCTCCAACTTTCTATCTTGCATTCTCCAGCACCAACTGGAAGGAAGCTTCAATTTGCTGTCATTTCCCCTTCTTGCCACCTTGAAAAGAATATATTAAAAAATTGAGAGTTCTAGGATCTGGGATTTGTTCCTTCTGCAATCTACAATATCAATAATTTGCAACTTTTGTGATCTGCAATGTCAAGATATGCGATATTCAACTTCCTTGTAGTGTGATATAAAAACTACCAATTTCATGGTATTCTATATCAATGATCTGCGATCTGCAACTGTGATATGTGATTTCAGATTAAATTATTTTTACTATATATCTCCTTCGCACATCATAGTGTTGGGTACCTTCTTATTTGTGTGATGTCTACTTCTCTTCTTCATTGCATTTGCACATTTGGCTCTCTTCTATATATACTTATTTTGGATCAGCAAGCCGTTTATACCCCAATAATTTGAAGCTTGCAAACTCATAATATCACATCTTATTCATCTTCAATATTACTTCAATATTTCCATCTCTTGCTTATTTATACTCTTCATTTTATTTTTATTCAATTACTTTGTCCACATGTTGGGGTTCATTTAAGTTGGTGACACCCCTCTTCCTTACTTTTTCGGTCAAGCTTATTCTTTTGTCGGTGTGGGATTGTGTATCATTTTGAACCTCGAGGGGATTTGTGCACTAGAGAGCCACTACATAGTGGGACTTGGGACTTTCACACTTCTTAGACTAATGGGGCTTGGGACATGCACACTTCTGAGACTTATAAGCATATCAAATCTTCATGCTTCTTGCTTAACATCGACATAATTATTGTTCGACACCAACATCTATATTGTTTGTTTTATATCAATGAAAACACAAAAGTTCAATAATCTCCTCCTTTGGAATTGATGTCAACACTAACCAAAACTGATCTTCCCATGAAAACGAGTTCTTTTTCTCTGCACAACATGCCCCCCCTGTGTTCATGCCATTCAATCCTTTTTACGCAAATGTCCAATTTAGCACTTTTTTGTAAAGCATTATTCCTTGTATTTTTTCCACTTGGTATCTCTCCCTATATCTTCCATCTAGTATCTCCCCCCCTTTGACATCAATGGCAAGGGGAGGTGTTTGCACAAATTTGCAATTTTTCCCTTGTATCAAGGAGTAATATTTCTGCTATCATTATTGGTTGGACTGTTGTTGCAAATTTCTGCAAAGTTTCCTTTGCAACTGCAACCTTCTCCTTCATTTCACCTTCTTTGGACAGAATGCCTACTTCAATTTTCTCAATGAGGAATGAATTCAGTGTTTCCTAACATTCATTAACTACTTATTTGACTTCCCCTTGTAACTGGAGAAATATTTTTGTGATTGGAATGGCTTCTTCTTGTAATGGTTCAAGTCTATTAGATATATTTTGTCATTCATCATGGATCCTACTTAATTCTTGTTGTTGTTTCCAGTAATATCCCATTTTGTTCATCTTTTCAATATCAGGTAGGCTTGTCAAGATGTCATGCATATTTGTTCTAATTCTTGCACAGCCTACAATATTTAATCTACTTCCTTCAGTTGATTGTCTACGACCAACTTTCCCCATAGTTGAGACCCTTCTTCATGTTACTCTGTATATTTTAACCTCGAGGTCCTGATATTTCCTATTGCAATATTAATTATTTCTAGTTTGTTTTCACGTTCTTCTTTGACCTCTACAGGTGTCCCTAGTTGTTTCCTTACTGAAAGCTCCTAAATTTTAGCACGCAGACTTTGAATAGTTTCGCCAATATTACAAACCTTTTCATCTAGAGGAGCATCATTGTCTATCTGAATTTCTAGAAGCATGGTGTACACTTCTCCAACAAACTTTTGCAGTTTCAAACTCTTCTATTATATTTCTTTTACTTCCTTTTTAACCTTGTCTCTCTCTGTGATTGCTTCCTCTGCTTTCTTTGCCAATTCTTATGTCTTTTGCAGAGTATTCTCTTTCTCTGTTTTTATATTTAAACATTCCTCCTATAGTGCATCATTTTCTTCTTATATTTAATACCAATCTTGTATGACAACTGCATGTCTCCACCTAATCTCTTGTGTAATGGACGTATGGAATATATGTTGCTCATCCATAGGTAGATGTGACAAGATCATTTCTACATGACTTGTTGACCCTTGCATCTATTGGGTAGTAAGTACTAGGGGTGTAGTTGAGATTTTAAGGATTTGATGTGACTCTGCTTCCATGTTCGTATGTGTGACAAGATGTGTCAGTGTACTGCACAAGTGTGTGTCAGAGTGTGTTTTCACATCATCTTGTTTTTCTCCCCCTTTTGTTGTTAGTATCACTTGCTCCATTGTTGCAAACTTTTCTTCTATATTCAATAGGATCTCTTCTTGATGTGTCCTAAGATATTCAATTTCTTCCTTTGTAGTGACATTCTCCATTGCTTCCTCAATGATATTTTTGACTTTCCATCCAATTTTTTCAATATCATCTTCTACTAGAGCTTGAGTAAGACTAGTTTTGGACATTTTCATTTTCTTCTTTGATGACTCTTCAGGTTGACTATTTTATGTTCTATTCTTAATCGGCGTAGATTTTTGTGTAGTTTCAGTGAGATTTTTCACACCTTCAGTTCCTCTTTATTTGGATGATGGAATGTCAGGTTCTTCCTCCTATTCAACCACTTCTTCTTCTATCAAAGGAACTCTCCACATTGGATCCCAATCATTTATAATTTTCACAATATTATCCTTGGAACATATGAAAATGGTAGGTAACCATTCCATCTCGGGATCGCTTATGGCCTGTATGTAGGTATGATGCATGCCTATCTTGAATCATGCAATTCCCTTGTATGATTAAATTATGCATGGTGTCTCATTTAAAATGACCCTAATATCCTCATTGTACATGAATAAATTAATGTCATTTCTTATTTGTCTATGCTTATTACTAGTAAACCACAAATTTGCATACCTTGCCGTTAACAATGGCCTTATGTTTTTGTCAAGGAATTGACTGCCTTCTAGTTCCTTCCACCATACTCGTGCAATACATATTAGTAACCAAGTATAGTGAAAATGTGTACATTTTTATTGTGTTTCAAGAAATTCATCCAGGAATTCATTTAGCAGAAACATCTACTAGTTCATCTGTACTCCCTCCACATATTATGCCGCGAAAACAATGATCGCATTAGAGACTTGATCCTAGGGACTCTTTTGGAATAGCTTGCATGATAGATTCTAAACCAAAACTTACAGCTTTGTCATTTATGTGTGCCACTAAAAACCATCTACTATCCTTCAGGGTTCCAAGCTTCTCAATCATCTTCTTTCCAAGGGGTTTCTCTTGACTCTTGTTTAGAAGAAGGACAACATCTTCTCTTGTTGTTGGTAGTTTTGCGATCTGCTATATTAGCTCAACATATATAGATATGGGATTCTTCAACCATAGGAACCCACCATGTACTCGTGAAAGAAGAATTTTTGCGCACATATTGACTTGTGGGGTTCTACCGAAATGCAGAACCCCCAATAGGTTTAGAATTCCTGATTTCATCAACCCATTTTCTCATGTCTGAAGTTCTAGTACAATTGGTGCATTAGGGTATGGATTGTTATTTCTCTCCATGTAGTTTCCATTGACTAGATTTGTAAACTTTTCTTCACCAGTAATGTCATGATCTGCAAACTAAAATTTGTAGAGTTGGTTGAGCAATCCTTCTTCAATAAGAACCCCTTAAGGAATATTTTGTGTCGAAATATATGTATCCTGGAGATTGGGTAGGACAACATATGTCGCAGTAGGTTTGATTGTCGGAATATAGTCTTGAGAAAATTTAACTGGTTTCGATGATGATGCTCTTGGTGTTTGTCATCTCTTCTTGTTGATTTACTGAGGGATTCTTCATTTTGCATTAGCTCCTCGGAACCATAGCTCTATTTAGGCTTAAGCTATGCTATTCAACTACTGAATCTGTGATTGATGTACTTAGAAAATACTAATGACTATATTTGAGACTTCATTTATATGAGGATTTTATGGTAAGTGTCATAAATGCCTTCCGATCTACACAAATTTTCCTTGATTTGGCCCATTCTCGAAAACAAAAACATTTTGATTTTTTTTTATCTTGTCTAAATTCGATTAACCATACCTCCCTCCAATTAATGAGGTCGTGTCTTAATTGGTCATTACTACAGTCACCACTTTATCAGTCATCAATGCTATCGTTTGTCACTATTTCTTCTTGCACACTTTAGAGAAATTTTGAGGTAAAAAATGGGTCTCAAAACAAAGAAAATGTACTACAAAAATCAAACAATCACATTTTAGAGGATGACATCATCCCCCATAGTCGAGGTGTCATTGCTTGGGTTAAAATGTTATTTGTCACATTTTCAATGGTGAATGAAAACTTATATTTAACCATGGTATTTCTATAAGTACTTTTGAAACCATAAAGTAAAGTACTTATTTCAAACTTGTTTCAATATAATAATATAATTGTTCTTTCATATTTTTTTGGAGAAAAACAATATATGTACCTAGAAAAATACCCATATACCTTTGTACTACATAAAATTGAAATTATATATTTTTAATTATTTATAATTTAAATACATGATAAGGAACTTGTCATAGAACATTGGAAATTTTTTTCTCAAGTCCACTATTCTTCAGTGATGTTTGGTTTGATTGACAAGTTGAATAAATTGAGATATGAAATCAAGGTCTAGGAGAAGTCAAAAACAGATGGAGTGATAAAGGAGCTGGAGGAGATTGATACTGAAATATAGTATCTTACAAATACCATGGATGATCTCTTCTTCTCTTTTTATAACAAAGAGAGACTCCGAGACCTAGAATCTAAACAAGGAAAAATTCAAAGGTAAAAGGAAGAGACCTTATGCCAGAAAAGTAGAGAAATATGGCTTAAAGCTGGAGACAATAATTTGAAATTTTTTCATAAATTTTCCAATCAAAGAAGAATGAGAAACGCAGTTTGGGATATATGTTCTGATAATGGGGACATCTGTCATGATAAAAAAACTATCAGAAGTGTTGTTGTTGATCACTATAAATATGTGTTCTCTCAACCTCAAGGGCTTAATCTGGTGAATCAAATGAAAACAATTCAAAATTTTCCAAGTTTTTTTTAAGATGATGATTGTCTTACTATTGGTAGGATAGTGACTATGGTTGAGGTTAAAAAAAATTTGAATATTTTTGTGAACAATAAGAGTCTAGGACCTGATGGTGGGACGGTGGAGTTCTATTGTCATTTTTTTATCTTTTTTGCCAAGAAATTACTGCGGCGATGGAAGAAACCCGGATTCAAAGAAAAACTAGTGAGGTTTTGAACACAACTTACCTTACTCGCATCCCCAAGAAGGACCATACAGATTCTTTTAATTATTTTCGTCCTATTTTGCTTTGTAATTTACTTTACAAACTTGTCTCCAAGATTATTGCAGAAAGATTGAGGTCGTTTCTAGGTAAGTTTATTTTTGAAGAACTGTTTGCTTTCTTGTTGGATAGGAAAATTACTAATGTAGTACGGTTTTTTCAAGAATGATTACACTCAGTTAAAGTTAAAAAAAAGACTACTTTTTTTTCTTAAACTGGATTTGATGAAGGCATATGACATAGTGGATTGGTCTTAGTTAATATTAATTCTTATCCAAATTGGTTTATCTCTTGGCATTGTTAAGTGGATTATGAGTTGTGTTTCTTAAGCTAGATTTGTTGTACTTATCAATGGCATGCCATCTAAAAATTTCAAAGGTAAAAGGGCTATCTGACAAGGTTGTTCGCTTTCTCCTTATTTTTTTATATTAGCAATTGAAGGACTCAGCCTTAAACTCATTCGTCAGACAAAGAATCAAAATATTTTTGTGGTCTTAGTGTTTCTAGGGGGTTATCTATTACCCATGTATTGTTTTTTGATGATGTTTTCATTATTGTAGGTGGATGTTTTGAATAATGACATCACTTACAGTTGTTATTATTGAGTTTTTGCAAATCTTCGGGTTTAGAGGTAAGAGGAAAAAGTATTTTCTCATACATTCCTGTAAGGATCATCTTTTGAAAGAATATTTGTTCACTCTATTTCCTTATAATTCTGGTAATATTGAGGAGGAATTAAGATATTTGGGTTTTATCTTAAAACCCAATAGTTACAAACACATAGATTGGGAATGGTTTTGAAGAGTATCATTCGCAAAGTCCATAGCCAGTCTTTTCACTGGATTTCTATGGGTGGAAGGTTAATCTTGGTCTCTTGAGTCCTTAAAGGTATTGTTGTGTACTAGATGTCATTATTTTCTATCCAAACCATGATATTTTTGAAGGATCAGAGCTAATATCTTTCATTTTCTATGGGCGGATAGATTGGATTTTGGAAAATATCATTTGTCATCTTGGGAAAGTTTATCACTTTCTCGAGATCTTGGCGGGTGGGGGATAAATAATATTGATTTTTTCAATACCTCCTTGTGTGCTAAATATTTATGAAGATGCTTATTCAGTACTGGTCTCTAGGGAAAACTTATAAATTCAAAATATGTTAAAGGTATGGATCCCATTTAATGGCTAAGAGATTGCTCAATGTTTAAATCTACTGTTTCGACCATCTGGAATAGTTTGGTTAAAAGTATCCCAATCATTTCTAAAGACTTGAGCTGGCAAGTTGGCAGGGGATTCCAAAATTATTTGGGGATTGACCCTATCTGTGGGTTGGGGGATAAGTATTTTCTATCTTAGGATTTAGCGCTGGAACTTCACCGTAAAAACATTCAAGTGTTGAAAGATGTTCATATGAACTCTCGAATTAATATTTGGGTTGATTCTAAGGTATTGGGGCTGGTGGGAAGGTTAGCTGAGGAATGGGATTTGTTTATCTCTAATCTCTACCAAGGGAATATCGCTTTTAGTGTAAAATATGAAAATTTGGTTTGAGAATTCAATGCTAGAGAAGGAGAGGTGACTTCTAAATTAGCCTATCGTTCTATTATCCTGAATAGCAGTTATTTTGAGACTGATTGGTGGATACATTGGTTGTGGAAACGACCTATCCCTATAAAAATTAAATCATTCTCCTGGATTTGTTTGAAAAACAAGATTTTGACATGGGATGTCTTACAGAGGAGTATCTATGGCCCAGGAATATGTTTTTTGTGCCCTCAGAAGGATGAATCAATTTCTCATATGTTTGGGGACTGTGTTTTTTTCCTTGATATTTGGCTTTTACTAATGAATCCTTTTATGATTGAACATAGCTGGGATGGTGCATCGGTGAAGGATAATTTGTTGAAATGGTATAAAAGAAAAAATCAATTATGTTATCTCCCAGTTTTTTTGATGTGGGAGGTCTGGAAAGCTAGGAACGCTTCCATCTTCTCCAATTTTATGCAGAATACTGAGGTAATTTATCTGAATATTTTATCAACTTTTTCTGAATGGAGTAAAGAGTCAACTGTTAGAAGGGGAAGATGTTGCTCTTTTCCTTCTCTTTTGGAAGAGCACCTTATAGGTTTCTTTGATGGGAAAAATTTGAATGGTGCTTGTGGAGCTGGGTTAGTTAGAAAGATTGGAAAAGACAAAGTTATCAAGGGTTGGTTAAAGGATGGATTTGGCACAAATACTCGTGCTGAAGTGGTGGGGTTATGGAGTTTACTCTTTTGTGCAAAATTTTGGGGTATAAAAGACTTACAAGTTTTAGGTGATTCCCAAGTTACCATTAATTGGGAAATGGGGGAGGCTCAAGTGAAGTCTTTGGAGCTCCACCACTGGTTAGAAAATACCAAAAGCTTGACGAAATATTTCTCTTTCTTATCTTTCACTTATATAATATATATTATATTAAAATGTAATATATAATTATATTACATTTTAATATAATATATTTAATATATTATATATGAAATATAATATATATATAATCCAATTCACTTATCATTTCTCTATGTTATATATCATTTATTTATGTTATAGGAATGATCTTATTATATAGGAATTTCTTTCTCTCTCTCTCTCTTACACACACACACACACATAATTCACGTATCATTTATCTAAGTTGGTTTTTAAAGATTATGTTTTGATGAATATATTATTTCAATATATTAATTGTTGAAGGACAATTTTTTTGAGAAGCTCACCTTTATTTGTGCTCACATTTTTGTTTTGTTTTTATTTCTAGTCACATCAATGTAATGTTATTAATTAATTTTATTTTTATACAACAAGTTTCAATTTAATGTAACCATAGTTTGCATCGATTGTAGTGTAAAAGGTAAGTTGCTAATATACATTCTCCACAAAATGACAAACTCATAATATTTTATTATATTCTCTTATGAGGCATATTTTAGACCTCAAAATATCTCTAATGTAACCTCCTTTTTGCGTCTCGTCGGGTTGTCTACGGATTATTCCAATATTGGAGTAGATGGAGATTGGTTTCCCAAGTTCTCCATTATTACATATTGTTCCAATGCAGAGGACTTAATCTTATTTTCAGTTATTTCTTCATTATCTGCACATAGAATCAAATCATTGCAGTTTTATGCTTGCCTCTTTTTCCAAGTCCTTTTGCATTTTTCTTTTTCTTGATTTGCAATAGTAATCCTTTCATACGAATCTAATTGAGATTCTTCTTTTATTATGTCATGTTTCTTCTTCCAATATTTATTGTATTTCTTTGAATTCTCACAATCATGAGCTTTATGGCCAAATTTACTACAAGAGAAATAATAGCCAAGACAATTTTTGTACTTGAGTTAGTAAAGTCTCCTTGGTGGTGCAAAATTTTTGTACTCTGTCCTTTGGGTATTCTTTTGACTAATAATTCTGAAGCTATTTCCATTGTTCGAAATATTTTCTTCACTTTATTCCTTTGGGAGAGTTGGTTCTTTTTTCTTGCCTACTCCAACATTGTAACTTAGAACTAATTTGGCAAATGGTGGATTCTGTTTGTTAATGATCTCCTCTAGGATTTCTTTACTTTTGCTATACTTCTTATTTGTTCTCATCTATGTTTGTAATATTTCAACTTCTTGTTCCTTTTTAAGTATTTGATTATTATGTTTATTAATCATTTTTACATCCTCAATACTTTTCTCTTTTAGAGAAATAATCTCAAGCTCTCTTACTTCATAAATTTCTTCCCTTTCTTGAAGTTTTGTTGTCAGTTTTTTTTGGATTCCTTTGTTTGATTATCCAAGATATATTTGGTTCCTTCCACTTTATCCCTTAAATCATTGGTCTCTATCTTTCCTTTCTGAAGTTGAATTTGTTGTTCATTGATCACGTTGCTTGCATCATCAAGTTATCTTTGGGATTCTTGGAGCTGATCTTTTAGGAACAAGATGTCTTATTTTGGATTACCAACCCTTTCTTCTCTTTGTTGTTTAGCATATTTCAATTATTTCTTTATAAATGTAATTATTTGGATAGCTTCTTATTTTTTGTATCTGATTTTTCAAGTTCACCTTCTAATGAGTCAATTTTAGGTTCCTTGGTTTGACATGTTTTATCCAGTTCTTGCAATAAACTGGTGAAGTATGCTACCATTTTCTTTGACTCTTCTTCTTTCCTTTTCATAGTTTCCATTATTTTAGTTTTAATACTTTTTAATTCTTCTATAGTTTTTCTTTGAGTGTGAATAACATGTTTGGCTTCTTTAATAGAGAGATCATTAGGATCTTCTAAGATTTTGCAGTTTTCATGTGAATATATTTTCTTTCCGCCCATGTTTGTGCAGAAATCTACCTTCCATCTATTAGAATGATTCAAAAGGAACCCACTCTGATACTAATTGATGGAATTCTTATTTCTATTAAGAAGGGGGGGGTGAATCAGTATAAAGCATAGATTATAAAATTTTCACTTAACAAATTGTACTCCAATTTTTATTTTAGCAAAAACAATGAAAGACATCAGTGCACAAAGAATTTGTAGTTCCTGTGTGTGTAAGATTTCTGATGACATCGAAAGATGAGAGACACCAATCTCCAAAATGTGAGCACAAACTCACTTAGACACTAATATGATTGGGACACCAATCCCACGAGCAAGTACCAACTTCCTGACTACAAGCGCCAACCTATAAGGACTCCATTCCTCTACAAAAGCACCAAGTTGTTAACTTGAGGAATCAACCTAAGAGGAACTCAATCATTTTGCACAAGCCCCAACTTGTAGTGTTTAGGCACCAACTTGAGAGGAGATTGCAATATCCAATCCTTATTCTTCAACACCAACCGAAAGGAATCTATGACTCCATTTTCTTTCCCCTTCTTGCCACCCTTGTTCTTTAGCACCAACTGAAAGGAAGCTCCAAATCCCTATCTTGCATTCTTCGACACCAATTGGAAGGAATATTCAAATTCTTGTCCTTTCCCCTTCCCGCCACCCCAAAAATAATATATTACAAAACTGCAACTTCTATGATCTACAATCTACGCCTTCTACTATTTGCAATATCAAAAATCAACAACTTCTATGATATATGATATTAATATCTGTGATTTGCGACTTCCTTGTACAATGATCTGCGAACTACGAATTTCACAGTTTGTTATATCATTGATCTACGAACTACCAATTTCACAGCTTGCTATATCATTGATTTGTGATATGCAACTACAAAATGTGATTTCAACTTAAATTGTTTTTATTGTTTCACACATCTCAGTGTTGGGCACCCTCTAATTTTTGCACTGCATGATGCTCTTCTTCATTGCATTTGCGTCTTTGCCTCTTTGCTATATATATGTTTATTTTGGATCAATGAGCCATTGATACCCCAATAATTTGAAACTTGCAAACTCAAAATATCACATCTTATTCATCTTCAAGATTACTTTAGTATTTCCATCTCTTGCTTATTTATACTCTTCCTTCTTTTCTTGTTCAATTACTTTGTCCACACGTTGAGTTTCCTTTTAGTTGGTGACATCCCTCTTCCTTAATTTTCGGTCAAGCTTCTTATTCTTTCGTTGGCGTGGGATTTTGTATCATTTTGAACTTTAGGGGAATTGCACACTGGAGGTTCACTAATTAGTGGGACTTGGGACTTGCACACTTCTGAGACTAGTGAACCTGGGACTTGCACACTTCTAAGACTTATATGCATATCAATCCTTCATGCTTCTTGCTTAACATCAACATACTTCTTGTTCGACGTCAACATTTATCTTGTTTGTTTGACTTAAATCACAACACCAAAGTTCAACATAAATTTGCTCTTATTTATTCCTCTAGAATGCATTCCATTGCTTTTTTTATAGGCCAAAAGGTGGCTAAGAAATAAAAAAATCCAAATGTGAACTCTCTCTTCCTTTTAACTAGTTTCTAAGTACATGAAAGGGGCTATTCAATTCTCCCAAGCATGTGAGAGGTATCAATTCAAATTTTGGAGCAAAGAAAGTTATCGTGAGCCTTTAATGCATTCAAAATTTTGTAGTTCCACCGTCTTACTAGTCGTGTGGGTATCGAAGGAAGTAGAGTAAATTTGGTGTCTAAAATGGGCCTCCTAAGGAAAAAAAAATAAAAATCCACGTCATACTACAAATATGCCATGTCACACTAAATCTAGTGAAAGTCAACCTATATTTTCTCATTAATGATAGTTGACAAGTATGTTGGGTTAGCGTAGAGTTAAGAGATGAGGGTTAAAAATATTAATGAAAAGTTTAGATTCTTGTGCACACATAATAAATGATATCGTGGAATTTTTTAATTTTTTTTTATAGATGTACCACTATAAGTCCCATGGGGGATTTGAACTCGTGACTTTCCATTTCCAACTTCTCGTCTCAATTACCCATTACCAATTCTCTAACCCCATGGGTAAATATATTTATATATTTGAATTATATTGAAAAATAAAATTATAATAATATTAAAAATAAAAAATTACTATTATTATTTAATATAAATAAATTATATTAAAAATTAAGTGTTTTCTTTTATATATATTCGAATCTCACATCTTGTATTCAACTTTTCTTTACTAGCTACAAATAATACTTTTTGAAGCTCTCCAGTGGAAACTTTCGCTAAACTTTTTGAGCATTATGGGGTGAAACCTTCGGTAAATTTCTTGACATTATGCGATGAAAACTTCAGTAAAAAGCACCCTTGGTGAAACATTCAGTGAAGCTCTATGGTAAAAAAACCCTTGGTGAAGCTCTGTGATGAAAACCTTCAATAAAATTTATGGGCACTCCATTTTTGCGGTTAGGGCATCTTCATCATTCATTTGGGGTCTTTAAATCAAGTGCATACATTCCTTCCCTCTTTTTTTATTTTATTTTTTCTTTTTAATTCTTAATTTTGTTATACATATTTACATTTTCACATAAATATGAACAATTCACCTCATTTACTGAAAAAATGTTAAAGCTAGACCTAGCACAGTAACCCTACAACTTTTTATGAATATATGGAGTCACTAGAGAAACGTAGAGAAGAAGGTGAGGCTAAATTGTAGGAATATATAGAATCCTCAGAAAAACATAGAGAAGAGAGAGAAACTAAACTCTAGATAGAGTTAAAAGCAATGCTCGATAATAAATTTACATATTTTCAAGAAGATATCTAAAAACAAATAAACGATAAGATAAACAAAATTGGAGAACAAGGTAGATACAACGGAGATCAAATTAAATGCAATGGGAGTGCAAAAAACACTTGAACAAAGAGATGCAAATACAATAGAAAATGTTAAGTTAAAGGATAGGATTAAAGAGTTAGAGGAAAACGTAAATCACAACATAATCCTAAATAATATAGAAGATAAATTAGATATCAAACCCATTATAGAGGATATGAATAAGTTGATAGCTTTAAACCATGAGTGTAAAAAAAGAGCTTTAAAACTCATAATTTTTGTTTTAAAAGAGGAGGAATAGGAGAGTATGGTAGACATTGTCAAGATAGAACTTCACAATAGGTTACAAATTAAAAATATTGGTCTCATAGAATCAACGAGTCTAGGGAAACTAATTGAGAATAAAGAAAGGATAATACGGTTAAATTTATCTCCATCAAAGAAAAATATGGCATACTCAACAAGACTTAAATTTTAAAGGCTCGGGGATATTTATAAATGAATACCTCATTCTAGAGGATAAGGATGAATTAAGAAAGGAGGTCCAAAAGGCAAAAGAAGTTAAGGAGGTAAAATGGGCATTAATTAGAAATATGAAAGTTGTTATTCGAGATAGTAACCAAAAGTATAGTAATAAATAACAATTTAACACACTTAGGATCCTCTCCTGGAACTGTCGAGGATTTCCATGGATCAAAGTCCCCAAGTGAAGTTGGATCCTGAGTGAAATTGATATTTAATTACTAGTTGAAACTTGGGAGCACGAGGAATACAAGGTTCTTGATATAGATAGATATGTCCTATGGTCAATGTGGAATAAACATTCATGTCGTAGAGGAATTGGAGGTATAGCTTGTTACATCAGGAAGAACATATTCCTACATGTTAGGATTTATAAGAAAGACCCTTACAACCAATTTATTTGGATAGATATCACATACATTAATGATGAAAACACCTACATAACCATTTGTTATTTTTCCCCTTTTAATTCCAACTTCTATTAAAAACCTATTTTAGATAAAAATTGTCCTTATAATGGTTTAGAACATGATATTTCTAGTCTAAGGAATGAAGGAAATATTCTTTTGATGGGTGACTTCAATGCTCGAACTCCGAGCAACCAAGCTATTATTTTAAGCAATTATTCCAACCCTTATCCTATTTGTCTATATGAAGACCTTGAGCTAGCTAATAGGTACAGTAGAAGTTCTGAAGATCTAGGTGAAAATTTATTTGGTTATGAATTGATCAAATTTTGTAGTGCTCGATCTTATCATTTGCAATGGTATACCAAAATGGCCAAATTCTAGTCAAATGACATGTATCCATGGGCTTGGAAGTATTGCGATAGATTATGTTATATCTAATATCCATTTATACAACAAATTAATAGATTTTGACATCTTCAATGACCATGAGCCTGACTCTAATCATCAAACTTTAATTACAACTCTCAATATTGACATGCATAGCGATCCAAAGAGGAAAAATATATGTTATAAAAGAACCTGATATTTGTTAAAAATAAAGCTGACCTTTTTCTCCATGGCTTACAAAATGTTCTGCTTCCTTTATCTAGTATGGAGAATATAGAAAATTTCTACCATAATTTTACTACATCCCTCTCGTTGTCCATTAACAAGTTCTCTATTGAAGTTTTGGCTAAAAAGAAAGATAGTAGAACCAACCCTTGGTATAATCAAGAATGTAAAGATGCGAGAAAGGAAATTAATCAAGCTACTATAGAATCGATGAAAATGGACAAGATAAATCACTACAAAGCCCTAATTAAAAGAAAAAAAGGCCGCACTATCTAAGTAAAAGGAAAGAAAATATCTTACACCTCTCCAAGATGGACCCTAAAAAATTCAAGAGGCGATTTCTAACTCACAAAACAAAAGAAGATAATAAGATTGCTTTAAAATATTGGAATTCCTATCTTAAAAAGATTTATGAATCCCCGAATATCAGAGATAACATTCAAACCCTTCTTACGACAAAATACATTGAAGGCTATTAAGCATAAATATTAAAAATTAGGGGTCCTTCCCTCATCCCACACATCCACAAACTCTTTATTCTAGCAGTCAAGCAGGGGTTCCCTACACCTTGGACTAAGAGACTCATTATTCCTATTTTCAAAAGTGGCGATAAAAATAACCCCTCTAATTATCGGACCATTATGATCAGCCCTCCCTTAGCTAAGTTATATGGTATTTATTAGAAAAGACAATCAACGAATGACTATAAATGGAAGATAAGCGGGCTAAAGGCCAAGCAAGTTTTGGATGACATCATTCAACCACATACCACCTCATTACGCTTAAGATCATCATGGAGGAATGTCGTAATAATAAGTCTAACCTATTTTGTTTCTTTGTGTATTTTAGAAAAGCTTTCGATACGGTGCCTATAAATAACCTGTGGAATAGGCTAGAGGAGCTTAAGGTTCCTTTTGAGTTGAGAGATGCCACAATAAGGTTATATGAAAAGGTCATTTCCAAGTTTAAAAATAATGAGGGTTGGTCAATGGATATAAAATGTGATATTGGAGTTAAATAAGGATTCCCCCTCTCCCCTATCCTTTTTGACATTTACATCGATAAACTAGAAATGTGTTTAGAATAAGCAGGTTGCGCCGACATGATATTGGTTGGGATAGTTATTATCCTCCTTCTTTATGCTGATGATATTGTTATCATGGCAAGGTGTCCCTCAAATATCGATACGAAATTAAGAACTCACAAATATTTTGTGTCTAACATGGGTATGACTGTTAACACTAACAAGACAAAGTTAAAATTATAAAATCTAAGAAAGGCACCTACGCAAATTTTATTTATGATAATAGAAAATTGGAGGAAGTGACTTCTTACAAGTATAACAGAATTGATATTCATCACAAGCTCAATTGAAATTATATCATTGAGAAAAGGATTAACGGAGGGTGGAAAGCTTATTCTGGTCTCGAAAATAATTGTTAATCAACCAACCTGGTCATGTGGGATAAAAATAAGTTACTCTTTGAAACTCTTGTCATCCTTGTTATCTTATACGATTGTGAAGTTTGTGGGCGCAAAATTTCTAGAAAATCTTGGAGGAATATTGAGTAAATCCAGAAGCGGTTTATAACTTATAACATCAAAATTAAAAATAATATGCCTTATCCTATTCTCCTCATAGAAGTGTGTCTTTCTCACATCGAGAGCATGGCTATGATTAGGTACCTAATGCACAAGCACAAGATAAATAACATGGGAAACTATTGGGTATGTGTTATATTCCTTGTATGTATGGGGTGGGGAGGTGCGCCTGTCAGTGGCGTGCCTGGCAATCCCTCTGAAACCTTCACAGAAATAGATGGTTTTTGGGTTGTTTTCGGTTGTTTTGGGGAATCTTCTAAAATTATGTAATTGAATCCTAGTCAAGGGGTTGGAGTCTATTTTCTTATCTGGGTCAACGGGTTAGGGTATTGTATGTTGTTGAATACATTTATTTTGTATTGTGTGAGATTCACAATGATAATGAGAAAATAGGAGGTGTAGCTCCAAGGCTTTCTAGTTTTTCCAGTTAAGGGTTGCTAGGGTAAATCTATGTGTTTTATGTCTGAATGATGTGGTGTAATATCCGTTTTGATTAAAGAATTTGTATGATTTGCTTCTTTGCACATGTTAAACTTACAGAAACGAGGGACTTCCTAAAGTTGCTTTAAACTCAAGTCAAAACCACCTACGCCTCAAGCGGAGTTGGTGTAAAGATACCATTGCTTGGTTAAACCATTGGGGCATTGATGGAAATGACACTTTGCAGAATATTGACAATGCCAAAAATATTATTACTTTAAGTTTAAAGAGAAACTATGGTGCAAGGAAAATTTATCAGTTTAGAGAAAATTAAGATACTATAAAGAGGTCATTAACCTTAATTTGGAAGATCAGAAGTATCTCTCGGTAGTAACTAGTTCAAGAAAGAAAATTAATATAGACAATATTAGAACAAACTCTCATGAGCTCCATGGCGAAACTTGGCGTTGGTTTATTCCTAAAACTTTATGGGAAGAAAGAGTTTGGCATATTTGTGAGTCTTTGAGCATTGAGGATGACAATCACTTTCTCTTAGAGTGCCCTGCTTACACCCACATTAGATCTGAGTTTCATATTATTTGCTATAATACAAACCTTTATAACCTCCTAACTTGCCAAAACTATACTAAGCTCGGAAATCTTCTTGCCAAGCTTTTTGAGAACACGAACACAATTTTAAATCAAACCAAGTAATACCCTTCTTAAGGCCTGACAGACCAAAGTTGGTCTCAGTGGACGTTAATCATCATCATCATATATATATATAAATTTACACTACATAAAATAAAAACAATAAACAATATCTATTCTTATATTTTTTATAATTAGTTAAAAACATTTAAAATAGTTATATATGTTATATATTTTAAGTATTTAAGAATATATCCTTTAATAATATTATAATTCTATTTTTTACTTTTGCTTTTTTAATTATTAGGGAATATATTAATTAAATATATTTAAATGGAGTAGTATATTTATTCGTTATGGTGGTTTTTGGTCAGAATCCTATAATTTCTTTGGGTAAAATTTTAAATTCAGAAATGTTTAAATTGTATCTTTGAATCTATAAATAGATTCAGCGCCGTTATGCAATTTCTATATCTAATATACGTGATTCTAAGGTTTTTTTAAAGATTTCCAACACTTTGAACAAAATAAGATGGAAAATATACTTGGAAAATGTTGAAAACATAGAATATTTAGACTACACCTATTTAAATTTTTAAAAAGAGCTATTAATTCATAATATTAGAAATGCTAAATATTTTTATTTAGTATTTCAAGAGATATATATATATATATTAAAAAAGATTAATCATATAATTTTTTTTAGTATTTTAAAATCACTCCACTATCATTTTAATTAATGCTTGTTTGGAGTCCCTTGTCCCACAAACAAGGGGGTCTCATACACCAATTTGGTGTCTCGCTTGGCGGTGACCTTAAAAATAGATTATTATTATTATTACTATTCTATTTATTAGGGAATGTAGTCATTAAATACATTTAAATGTTTAAAAAGAGGCATTAACTCGTAATATTAAAAATAGTAAATGCTTTTATTTAGTATTTCAAGATAACTTCATTTAAAATTAAATATTATTTAAAAAATAATAATTATATAAATGCTTTTTGTATTTCAAAATCACTCCATTATTATCTTAATTAATGTTCGATTTAAGTTTTAATAGACTTGGAAGTAGTGATATTAAAAAATATTCTATATTTATTATTTCAAGTATATTTATTGTATTTCGATATGAGCTTTTCAAATCTTAACCAAGGTGAGATTTATATAGAGTTAGTGATTGTCAAATAAAAATATGACACATAAGCATCATTGAATTCTATAGGTCCAACTCAACCATAATGATTGACCAAAATACTAAAATTATATTGGTTTGAGAAATCTTAGTCATCACGCACTTGTCCATGGCACATTTTTTTCTAAGGCCTATTTTAGACCCCAAATTTTATCAAATGGAAATCCGCGTGGGGTCATGCAGGTCACTGTATAGATAAATCACGCTAGATAGCGCAAGATTCCATTGCTTATAGTGGCGCTATTGTCCCTTTATACTGTTTTTAGCATTTTGAGTCTCATATTGTTTTTAGGATCTGATGAGGATGTCTTCAACGAGCCGCATTCTGTATGTTGATGACGCCTTTTTCCAAGATTAGCCTTAATGTCAAATGTATGTGAGATTTAAGTGATACCGCATGCATTCTACAAGATAAAATCAAGAGCAAAGTTATGTTGTAAGAATTACATTGAGAGCTCACATTTCAATCATTTCTTACATCTAGCTAGCATGCAAAGCTCCCTTGCTTTCTTCCTCTACGAAACAAGAGTTTTATCCATTGTTCTAAGTTTTTTATCTTGCATTTGTGTGGACAAAAAGGACCCACGTAAGGAATATTGTTGGCTTTCCTTTAAAGCCTTCACCTCCTAGGTGACACCACTATAGCAAGATTTTCTATTGGATGATCATCATTTGGGTTAGCACACCCTTTCTCTTTTGTTTTGCTTAGCACTTTTCCATTTTATTTTATTTTTATTTCTTTATTTGTATTGTTTTTCTATTTGATATATAAAATACTAGTTTTGGCTGAGAATTCGTAGTGATTGCTAATGGCATCTTGTGGAGAATCTGCGGTCAGTAAATGTATATTGTCGACGTTTCGAGCCATCCTTGGCTCATCTTTAGGACATTATCGATGCCTGAGATGATTAATGGATCTTTACTTTATATAAATACAGATCAGTCATAGGAAGCCGACAACTAGGGTTTAATGACCAGTCAAAGGAAGCCGACAGCTAGGGTTTAATGAGGTTTTTATTATAAGTTTACAATTTTGTTGTAAAAATATAAATTTTAATTTGAGATAATGAAATGTTTAATTTTAATTTAATTATTGTTTATAAAATGTTTATAAGTGATCAAATAGAGTTTGTAATTTAATAAAATGTCAAAAGGTAGTATACTGTAATATTTTTTAATAATATATTAAGTTTTAAATTTTTTTAATTAAGGTTTATAATCCTCTATTATAAGGTTTTTTAATTAAGTTCTTTAATTTTAACAAATTAAAAATTTTTATTAATTTTAATTGTTTTATAAGGTTTTTAATTAATTTAATAGTTATTAATTTTTAATTTTATCAAAATAAAACTTTTTATTAAGTTTAAATGTTTTTTTAAAAATGTTGGGTTTAGGACCTAAAAAAAATATAATTAATTAAATAATTAAAAGTTTTCAAACCATTGTTACGTAGAGTTATACTTAGTATAAATTTTAAGTTTTTAATAATTTAAGCTAGTTTTTTAAGTTTACTTTTTTGATTAAAATTAAACTTTAATTAAATTTTTAATTGGAATTTAATTAAATTTTCTAATTAGATTTTTAATTAAATTTTATTTTTATTTTAATAGAGGTTTTTTAAGAAGGGGGTTCTAAGGTTGAAACTAACGGTTTTTAGATTTTGTTAACCGGGAGATTAATTAGTTTGTTTGGCTTAATTGAGAAAGGTTAGGGAGCCACGACCTGCTGATGGTTAGGCCATCATCCCTATTCAAACAATGGGGGTGTTTTACTATTTCTATAGCCTCCCCGATCCTTCTCAAGGACCAATTATCAATGTGGGCCAGCACTTTCATGTCTTCTATCCTAATTGGGTGTTTTGTGCCATGGGAGTGTTGGGCTAAAGCTGATTTCTGTGTTTTGTTCAGCTGGATGTCTACGCAGTGTTCTTTCACTCTTGTTTTGATGGATCTCCCTGTTTCACCGATATAGGCCTTCCCGCATTCACATGGAATCATGTAAACACCCTTTTTTAAGGAAGGGTCAATGGGGTCTTTGACTATTTTTAGGAGCTTCCTGATGCTGTTTAGGGGTGAGAACACAAAGTCAATATTCTTCTTCTTCAAGTGTTTTGCAATCTTGTCCATCACACCTTGAATGTAAGGAAGAAAAGCCTTGTGGTCACCTACCTTCTTTTCCTTGAGATGTCTAGATTTTTCGGTTTTGGAAAAGGCCCTCCTGATTTGGTTTGGGTCATAGCCATTACTTAAGAACATGTTATGCAAGTGTTCTTTCTTGGCTTCAAGGTGTTCTGTATCAGAAATCTTAATGGCTCTGGTGATCAAGGTATTCATAACTCCCATTTTCTGTTGTGGATGATGATGTGAAAGAGCATGAAGGTATTGCTCAGTGTGGGTTTTCTTTCTATACACCTTATGAGATACGCCCCCGTTTTGTTTCCTGATAATTAGTGTATCAAGAAAAGGTAGGCAATTACTTTCTTCCAACTCCATTGTAAATTTAATAGAGTCGGATTGTTTATTAAGGTGATCCATGAATTTACCCAGCTCATCCCTTCCGTGTGCTCAAATTAAGAATATGTCATCCACATACCTTGACCACCACTCAAGTTTTAATTGTGTCGTGGATATAGATTTTTGTTCGAAGTTTTCCATGAAGAGGTTGGCTATAATCGGTGAGAGAGGAGAGCCCATGGCTACCTCGCACGTTTGTTCGTAAAGCTCTCCTTGAAAGCTGAAAAAGGTGGATTTAAGACATAAGCTTACTAACTCAGCCGTTTCATGGTCTGTAAGGTTCTCAATGACTTTGATTTCCTTGCCTATGGGAATCATTGTGAAGAGGGATACGACGTCCAGGCTTAGGAGAAGCTCATTCTCATCCAAATGTCGGTTTTTTATTTTCTCAACAAAGAATGAGGAATCTTTGACAAAGGAGCTTGTGTTTCCCACTAAGGGCTTTAATTTGCTTGCAAGGTATTTGGCCAACCTATAGGTAGGGGAGCCTATGGTGTCTACTATGGGCCAAAGTGGAACACCTGGTTTGTGGATCTTAGGAAGCCCATATATCCTAGGGATCAACGGATCAGAAGTAAGGAGTTTTTTCTTTATGACATCATCTATGGATGATTTCTTAATGGTTTCCATGACTTCTTTTGTAATGCGACTGAGAGGATTCTTCTAGAGTTTTTTATAGCATCCACTAAGATCCAAATGGGTTTTCATCTTTTCCACATAGTCTTCTTTATTGAGGATAACCGTGGCTCCACCTTTATCTTCCTTCAAGATGACAATTTGATCGTTCTTTTTGAGTTCCTTGAGGGCCCTGTATTCTTCATTGGAAATGTTAGGTTTTGGTGGTTTAGCTCTCCTTAAAGTGCGAGCACTGTTCTGTCATACCTCCTCGGCTTCATTTTCTGGAAGATGTTTAATACTTTCTTCTATGCTACAAATGATATCTTCAATAGGAATCTTTTTAGGGGCAATAGCAAAATTGAGACCTTTCTCAAGAAGGGTTCGGGAAGAGGAATTAAGTTCTGTGTTGGAAAGATTCACTACCAGCTGGTTTGGGTCTCTTGACCTATTCTTAAATTGAGTGTGTTGATGTGTGAGTTTTTTAATTTTCCCATGTTGATGTGTGAGTATTTTAATTGGCGGGTTTCTTTGTTGAAATGAACTTTGTTGTAGGTGATCACTATCAAGAGGTTGTTTTACCCGATTGTGGTGATGTGTTTGTTTATGTTCAAGTTGGCCATAATCTGAAGAAGGATAATGGGTGCTTTTAAACTCTAGATCTAGGTGAGTGGTAGGCCAAGTGCTAAGTGAGTGATCTAGATGTGGCTGATTGAGTAGTTGGGCGTGATCTGGCTGGGTGTAAACTAGAGGATGCGCGTGAACTAAAAGCTGTGTGGGATGAATTAGATCATCATGTTGGGCGAGAGGTGGATTATTTTGGATCAGCTGGGCGATTTCTTGATGGGCAGTTTCAAGCTGGGCGATTTCTTGCTGGGCGGTTTCATGTCAGACGAGCTAGGCGACTTGTTGGGTGAGATGGGCCTGAGCTGGAGGTTGAACATTCGCTATCTGAACGAGTTGGGTGTGATATGGTAAGGCTGGCGATTGGGTTTGTTGATCATAATGGGCGAGCTAATAATGATGGGCGAGTAATTGCCTACCTTTTCTTGATACACTAATTATCGGGAAACAAAACGGGGGCATATCTCATAAGGTGTACAGAAAGAAAACCCACACTGAGCAATACCTTCATGCTCTTTCACATCATCATCCACAACAAAAAATGGGAGTTATGAATACCTTGATCACCAGAGCCATTAATATTTCTGATACAGAACACCTTGAAGCCGAGAAAGAACACTTGCATAACATGTTCTTAAGTAATGGCTATGACCCAAACCAAATCAGGAGGGCCTTTTCCAAAACCGAAAAATCTAGACGTCTCAAGGAAAAGAAGGTAGGTGACCACAAGGCTTTCCTTCCTTACATTCAAGGTGCGATGGACAAGATTGCAAAACACTTGAAGAAGAAGAATATTGACTCTGTGTTCTCACCCCTAAACAACATCAGGAAGCTCCTAAAAACAGTCAAAGACCCTATAGACCCTTCCTTAAAAAAGGGTGTTTACATGATTCCATGTGAATGCGGGAAGGCCTATATCAGTGAAATAGGGAGATCCATCAAAATAAGAGTGAAAGAACACTGCGCAGACATCCGACTGAACAGAACACAAAAATCAACTTTAGCCCAACACTCCCATGGCACAAAACACCCAATTAGGATAGAAGACATGAAAGTGCTGGCCCACGTTGATAATTGGTCCTTGAGAAGGATCGGGGAGGCTATAGAAATAGTAAAACACCCCCATTGCTTGAATAGGGATGATGGCCTAACCATCAGAAGGTCGTGGCTCCCTAACCTTTCTCAATTAAGCCAAACAAACTAATTAATCCCCCGATTAACAAAACCTAAAAACCGTTAGTTTCAACCTTAGAACCCCCCTTCTTAAAAAACCTCTATTAAAATAAAAATAAAATTTAATTAAAATTTTTAATAAAATTCCAATTAAAAATTTAATTAAAGTTTAATTTTAATAAAAAAAGTAAACTTAAAAAACTAGCTTAAATTATTAAAAACTTAAAATTTATACTAAGTATAACTCTACGTAACAATGGTGTGAAAACTTTTAATTATTTAATTAATTATATATTTTCTTAGGTTCCTAAACCCAACATTTTTAAAAAACATTTAAACTTAATAAAAAGTTTTATTTTGATAAAAGTAAAAATTAATAACTATTAAATTAATTAAAAACCTTATAAAACAATTAAAATTAATAAAAAGTTTTAATTTGTTAAAATTAAAAAACCTTATAATAGAGGATTATAAGCCTTAATTAAAAAATTTTAAAACTTAATATATTATTAAAAAACATTACATTATACTACCTTTTGACATTTTATTAAATTACAAACTCTATTTGATAACTTATAAACATTTTATAAACAATAATTAAATTAAAATTAAACATTTCATTATCTCAAATTAAAATTTATATTTTTACAACAAAATTGTAAACTTATAATAAAAACCTCATTAAACCGTAGCTGTCGGCTTCCTTTGACTGATAATTAAACCCTAGCTATCGGCTTCCTATGACTGATCTGTATTTATATAAAGTAAAGATCCATTGATCATCTCAGGCATCGATAATGTCCTGAAGATGAGCTAAGGATGGCTTGAAACGTCGACAATATACATTTACTGACAGCAGATTTTCTAGAAGATGCCATTATAAAATACTAACTCACAATATACAATATTGTTTTCTTGTAACAGCCTACAAGGTCCTTTAGGTGAGAAGAGTACTCACCTTTTGTTGCTATTTTTTCTACAATAATAGGAAAAAAATTCCAAAAATAAAAATGATGTACAACATTCACTTTGTTACCATGTTGATATCACAAAAGAATGAAAATAATTGAATTTTAAAATAAAATAAAAACTAAATCAATATGAACCAAAGCATGACCAAAAAAACCTATGAACAAAAGAAACACAAGCTATGTTACTTTTAGGCTAAATAATCAATCATAATGAATCAATATGATGAAATTATACAAATTAGATCTTGACTTACGTATTTATATATAACTTAAGTGATGTTTTATTTCAATAAAGGACGTGTCCCACGGTTGTGTTCTTGCTTACAAATTGGTGGTGCCCTTAGAACACATAAAAAAAAATAGACGGGCTTATCTCTGCTGCGGATGTATATTAAGGGACTTCTTTATACTTTCCATTTCCGTAGTGGATGTATGAAACCTTCTATAGTGGGTGTATGATGAGGAGGAAGTAAGTCAACTTAGTCAAATATATAAAATGTACAATAAATATGAATATTATCATCATCCACAAATAACTTCAAAAATAACAAATCGAGTTGAGCACATATTTTCTATGGTACTTCATACATCTACATATAGTTTTGGGCAAATATGTTCGATTGAAATTATGTATTCATCTTTAGATACGTAATGGATGATTTTTAATGATAGGCCATTTTTTGTAGTTTATAAATTCATATTATTATATGGACAAATATGTTCGATTGAAATTATGGATTCATCTTTAGATGATTTTTTATTGGTCATTTTTGTGGTTTATAAGTTTATAATTATATATTAGATTATATAATAATCATTTTTAAGAAGAAAACAAAAGTCATTTACATTATTGACTAGCATGGTTTTCAGAATAGTTTTTCATGGAAAGATAATATAAATGAATTCAATTCATTAAATAATTATAATTTAATAATAAATTTATATTCAATTTAGTCAATAATTAAAATTGTCATTTTAGTCTTGTTTCACAAAGGAATCACTTGTAGAAAGTCCATTTTATTCACATTGAAGAGGGAGGAGTTCGTTTTATTGAGCCCCATCCATGTAAAACACCTAGTTAGAATCACTTGTTTATGAAAACATCATATCCTTTCCTTATCAAGAACACACCTCTTGAATTCTTTCTAATTCTTTCTTATGGAAAATCACCTCGTACTAAATAGTTTGAATACTTTCTAACTCTTTCTTATGGAAAATCACTTCATACTAAATAGTATATAATGAGTGTAAATATTGAAAATAAATCACTTTTTTTTTTACATTTAAAGATATTATTATTTCGATTTTTTACATTTTTATAAGAAAAAAATAATTTTAACATTTTATAAATTATATTATTTTATTTAATACATGGAAATTAGTATGTGACATTCTTCCTCATTTAATTTGATTTCTTCACATTGAAAAGTTAATGTCCTTAATTACTTTAGATTCATGTGCATTAAAAATTTAATGTAAAATCATTTTTCTAATTAAAACCTTTTAAAAGGATTCAAACTTGTTATATTTTTTGGAATGATATGACATCCTTATGAAAGTTGATAAAACAACTAACATTAATAAATTTGTATGCGATCTCATAAAATTCAACATTAACTTAATCTTAACAAGTTATTTTTATTCAAAATATAAATATTATGTGGTGTTAGTCATTAGATGTCTCATATATGAACAAGTTGAATATTAGTAACTTTGAAATTACATATAATACTTCAACATAGTTTCCCTTTATGAGTTTGATAAGTTATATATATTAAATTTTTTAATAAGTGTACATTTCATATAAATTTCATATCATAACTTACCATGGTATATGAGTTGAATTATACATCATAGGTGTCTCTCAAATCACATGCTACACTATATATAAAAAGATAATGCAATGTACTTTATTAATTTCATATATCATACCACTTAAAGAATTTATTGATAATTCTTCATACATGTCAAGTAAAACAATCACACATATTGTATTGTCACAACTCTATATAACTTATGAAATATGTGTAACACCCCTTACTATGTAATATAATATTACTCTTATAAGATTACTATTTAATAAGTTATGAGCATAATAGAATATTTTTATGTACCTTACTTGAGGAATATATTTTAAATTGCTCCCGATTTGGAATTTTCTTAGATAGTTTCAAAGTTAGAAAATAAAACCATATGTTGTCCATATTTAGGTGATTCAAAATTATCTAGTCGACTTGCTTAGAGAGGTTAGAGATTTTATATAGAGAGAATAATTACTCACATACCCTCATTTTGAATTTGTCTCCATCCTAGAAGAAACTCTAACCTCTAGACTTTTTCTTGTGTATTCTCAAGACAAATTGTGTATTTGCTCATAAACATATACAATATCTAATATACATTAAGTAGTTTGTCAATGTTTGCATGATTAATATACATTAGAGTAGTTTGTCAATGTTTATATGATTACTTTTATTGGTTTTATCAATAGTAACTTTAATAAATTACATTTAAATAATGTAGAAATGAAACTTATATAAATTTTAAATGTGATTAAGATATTATTATCCCCACATTTTACTGGTTTTTGAAATATATGTAATATACCTAAACTAAATTACTTAGAGATAATAATATATAAACATTCATATTATAATATAATCATTTATTGTAATATTCTATATTTACTATACGGAAATTATTCATAGCTATACTTTTTTTTGAGGAACTTGATTGTTCACATTTATGTGTATTTATATACACAATTTTAACTTAATTGATATATCCGATATTTCAAATAATAATAATTATTCATTCTTTGTGGAATATGTGAATTCATCCTTATTGTTATGGATGCTCGAGTGAAGTAACCTATTGGGTAGTCTATATGATGTTCGAAGCATTGAACAATATTGGCACACTGAAAACAAATCAATCCATCCTAAATAGGTTCTTTCTAGAACTTTTGGATAAGAATAATATAGTTGTGATCTTCTTTGTTGTTGCTTTTGACATGTATAGATGTTTGGATGTTGCGATATGTAAGAACAATGCTGGCATTGGTAGTTTGACTCTCAGTGTGCTTCATTTTTTGTAATTATGGAGCCAATATGATATCTTGATGTGTTGATTCTTCATAAACTTTGGTTTAAACTTTCCATGATGTACTTGAGTTAACAAGTTGTGATTAAAAATGCTAGATTTTGAGATAACAAGCCTAAAGTGGGGAAGTTAAATGCTTCCATAGAATGTCTTGGAAATGTTCCCTTGCTAATAACGTCTAAAAAAATAACATATACTATTGTAATTACTGTTGTACAAATACATTTTCAGAGCTGGTTATTCTCTAATAGATTACCGTATAAGGAGTTGAAACTTTTATCATTAATTGGTATCTTGTCTCCTTAATTATCGAGAAGTTTCGAGTTGTTTGAAGTGAACTACTATTATGTTTTATACTCTAATTTATAGCATCCCTAAGGCTGAAAACATACTAAGATATGGGAAACCTTTAGGCTTAGTGGTGGGTTTTTTTGTTTTGGATTGAAAGTCAAAAAGGGAAGAATTTTCAAAAATATCATACCCACTCCTCTTTATAATTTTAGTTACGACTATATCTCTACTGAGCTAGGTGTAAAATTATCAATTCCAAAAGATCTTCAGGATGTATTGAATCTTACTGTGAAAGAAGTATGAAGGACAATGAATTACAGTGTTAGAATTAATAAACATGGATAGTAAAATTAACCATTGAAGGAACACTCGAATGACAACAATTGTTGCACACAATAATCATTAATATGAGTACAATACATCCATAACAAAATGAAGGAAATTCGAATAATCTAGGAGTGATTCAAATCCCAGACTCCAGACATGAATATCTTGGGAAAAATCACCACTAAAGACTCACTAGTGCAACAACGAACAACTGAAATAGTTAACAATTAGTTAACTGACCTTGGTAGGTGACCAAAGGCACCTTTTTCCAGAAATCATGCAAAAGAGGCGCATAGGCTAACTGAGAGTGAAATGAAGGTGGCCCATCAGAGCATGACTCAACAATGATTAGGGTGAACAGAAGGAGGGACCCCCATAACTCAGTGTGGTCTCCTAAAATCTAGGAATTGGTCTTTGGATCTCTTCAACTGATGCACGAGGATACATCAAGTGGCTAGTGGGACCTAGATAACTTCTCCATGCTTTAATGAAGGTGATAATATTATCCTAAGATAGGGAACTAATAAAATAAACTAAGATGGACAAGGGAAGATTATAATAATCCTAACACCCCCCCTTAATCCAAACTTGGACAACCTGGGCCCTAGAAACTAAGACCAAAGGTCACCCATACGATAAAAATGAAAAAGTAAGTGCTCAATAAACTAAGGAAAAGGGGAAAACCTCATGGGAAAACCACCGCTCAAAATGAACATCCAGAAAATTGAATCAAGTATTCACTCCAAGTAGAGATATGAGATAGACAAATCTCTTTTCAATGAAAGGCTTTATAAAAATGTCTGCGACCTTCTCCTCTGTAGGGCAGTAATGCAGTGTGATGGTCCATTTGTTTACTAGTTCCCCAATATAGTGCATGTGTAATTCTATGTGTTTGGTTTGCTACTTCTGTACTGGATCACTGGAAATTTTAATTGCACTTTGATTATCACAAAAAGTTTCTACTGAAGGAGAGGTGTGAATGGCAAACTCTGTCAAAATACCATGGAACCAAACTGTTTGGATATCAACATTTACAACCCCCCTATACTATGTTTTAGCTAAAGAGAGTGCAAGAGATGCTTACTTCTTGCTTGACCAATAGATTGGTCTTGATCCCAACATGAACACAGACCTTGAAGTAGATTTTTTGTCAGTATTGTCTCCAACCCAGTTTGAGTTAGTAAAACCAACTAGATCAATATGAGCACCAGCTGAATAGTGAACCCCAAACTCTTTAGTGCCCTGCACATAGTGCAAGATGCGTTGTGTTGCCCTCTAATGTAGCTCATGTGGCTTCTGAATGAACCTAGCAACAACACTAATAACATATGACAAGTCTGGTCTCGAATGAATGAGGTACAATAAGCTACCAATCAACTGTATGTAGAGAGTGCTAGGTATGATTTTAAGAACTCCCCCCCCCCCCAATTTATATGTATAAAATATGGGTGAATCTTCCCGATATATAGGAAAATTTAAAGGCAATTTGATCAATAATATAATATGTATATATAATTTTTTGGCAAATATTTCATTTTATTATATGATGTTGTAAAATATTGGTGAATCTTTCACTAAATTATAAGATATTATAAAATCTTGGCAAATATTTTACTGAATTATAATTTTTTGTAAAAATTTGGTGAATCTTTCACTGATTTATAAAACACAGTGAATGACACTCTACTTGTTAATTCTCAGTTCAAGGCTTCTTCAAATGTTGAGTTCATTTGTTTTATTTCAAGTTTTGATCTCAATACCAAATGGAAGTGGCCTTAATGATGCCTTCATATCCACGCAAAGCCAAGTGGATCTTGTAGACATGTATTCTAAATGTGGGTGTTTGGAGGATGCACATAAAGTGTTTGACCAAGTGCTAGAGCAAAATACGGTCTCATGGGATGCAATACTTTTAGGATATGCTCAACATAGACATGGTAGGGAGGAAAATTATCATAGGGGTTCAGGGGGTGAATATTTCCATTCATGGCTCAATTTTCTATTCATAGCCATTTGTAGAACAATATTGTTGTAATAACTTCAAAACATAATTTTCATCTCTTTCAAATTTAACACTTAAATGGTCATTGTGTTAAAGTTGGTCCCTGAGATGATTTAACAATTGCAATGTACAGAACATAAACAATAGCAATAGTACAATAAACTAATGAACAATAATTAATAAACAATAACATTGCTAGTTTAGATCTGGTTTGGATCAACCTTAAACTCATACATATTTGGAATCATCTCTTGTCACCGTGTTAGTGCCAGAAATTGTTCTCAGACTACGAAAGAACAAGCCAACACAATATCAATAAAAACAATTAAGTAAAATAGGTTTTTCTAGGGTTTTGGTTGTACAGTTTGAAGACAAGAGGGCAAAAAATTCATAAGACCAAAGCAAACACTAAATTATGAGCATTTGAATAACTGAGATGCATAACATATAAACCATAACCCAAACACAATAAACAAAGTACTGAGTTCCACCCACAGTTAGCAAGCATTTCAAGCATAAAAACCCTAAACAAGAAATGAGTACACCAAGTGAGTAATTAACACAAATTAGAAATGAAACCAGTCAATAGTCTAAAAGGGCATATAGTTGCATATATTTCATAATTCAGTCATAAAAAACACAGAAGATCTTTTACACTTAGCTCATAAATCACATCTTGATAGCCTCCCCTTGCAACAAGAATCGAACCCTTGGTCCCTTCTCAAACTTACATTTATCTTGTTCCTTCAAAAACAATTACATAACTGATCCAAAACTACTTTTAGGTCATCTATCAAATTGTTCAATATAAACTATCATTATACAAAAATGAAACAACTTTTTCAAACTAACTAATAATTGCTCTTCTTAAAGTACTTTTACAAGTCTTTTGCTGCCTCTGCTAAAAGAGAAATTCCCTCTAAATCTTGGGCTTTCCTTCTGGCCTTCTGGTGATCTGCTTCCAATTCTGCAACTCTTCTTGTCAACTCTTCATTCTGCTGTGTCAGCTCCTGAATAGTTTTCTTTAGTTCTGTAAACTGGTTCTCTGTATGTATTTTTCTTTTTAAAGATTCTTTAGAAACTGAAATCAACTCTTGATAGTGACTATTTACTTCTTCCAGATCTTCTCTTAGTATTTTATTTGCAGTCACTAATCCTTCATTGCTTTCATGCAGGTACTCAATTTGATGCTTGTATTGCTTGATATTCCTTTGCAAATTTTCATTTTCAAAATCCATGTATTTTCCTTCTAACACTGGCTGCACTCCTTCAGGTATCCAAGGGATTTTCAACTTCCTAAAAATTTCTTCATATTCTTCCATATGTTCTATCAAGGTCATTGGAATTTCTGAATACTCTTCAGCTTCAATACTACACTTAATTGATTTCTCAATCACCTCTCCTTTCTCTATACAAGAACTCTTCAAATCATTTTGATGTTGTTCTAGAATCATCTTCTCTCAAACCTCCATGAAAATTTTCAAGATCTTGGTATCAGTGAACACTGGTTTGTCTTCTAAAACTATTTGTTTTTAACCCTTCATAACCTTTTTGTTTTCATCTTCACTGTCTTCTAATTTCTCCTGAGATGATGAATCTTCAATTATTGTAATATTCTTTTTAGCCAGTTTAGGGTTTAGAAGCTTCTTCATATTTAACCTAAGTCTATTCTTTGGCCTTGTTTTGGGCCTCCAAATTTCTCCAACCTCTCCTAACATTTTCAAAGCTTTCCCTTGATGTGTAACTAAAGCTAGTTCAACAAATTTCATTTTATTTCTTCATGACACTGTCTCTTCTTCAGAATGGGTATGTATCTCCTGTTTAGAATGAACCCTAATTTCATCAGTAATATGAACCCTAGCTTCATCAAATAAATATTTTTCATCATATTCAGAGAGTACTGTAATAGGGATCTGTTTCTGGTCTTTTACATCTTCCTTTACACCTTGATTTAATCCTGCAGGTAAAGCATCTTCTACTGGCTCGATTTCCTTCTCTTTTGACTTTGAAACTTTGTTTTCTTCAATATTAAATTGTTGTTCAATTTCAATGTTTTCATTTTCTTGGTTCAGATATTTTTCTAGTTCACCACCCTCTTCATTCTTGACTGAGACTTTCTTTTTAAGTTTCTTGATCAAATTCTGACCTTTTTCCAACTATCTCTTCTGAGACTGCTCTTCATTCTCTGTTTGGAAACCAGACCAAAATAAGAAATATTCCCATGTCTTCTCTCTTTTTTGAAGTACAGTGCTTATGACAAGTTTTATAAGCCCATGATGAAATACTGATTGTTTGGTGAGATCCTGATGTTCTTTCACCCTGCTTGACATCTTCTATAAACTTTTCAAGAATAAGAATGGGAGATTCATTTTGGATTCATGACTGAGATGTTGAAGGAATCTAAAATGATACTTAGACAAAAAAGCAAATCTCCCTTCACAAGTGATATAGCTTTGTAGGATTTTGATAGGCTCTATCCATTCTGGTTTAAACTTTTGAATAGGTACTTCCTTTCCCCAATCTGCTACTACATCTGGAAGTAGATATCTCTGATCATCAAAAATGAAAGGCACTTTTTTGAACCAGAATTCACCCTCATCTAAAATTCTTGTTGCTTCTGCTAACAATTCCCTGGTCAGTTTAAACTTCAAAGTATCAAAAGACACTATATCCTTATCCAAACATTGAGCGAATTTATAAGAGACTTCTTAGTGATAACCTTCAATCCTTTCAAAAAACACTAACCACCCTGCTTCTGCAAACAATTTTGCACAATCTGGAAAGGTTTGAACCCAACTCATGTCTGAAGGTTCTGCTCTACTAGTCTTACC
Organism: Pseudotsuga menziesii; assembly: GCA_001517045.1. Taxonomy (NCBI): domain Eukaryota; kingdom Viridiplantae; phylum Streptophyta; class Pinopsida; order Pinales; family Pinaceae; genus Pseudotsuga; species Pseudotsuga menziesii. The sequence goes on along the minus strand of LPNX011155226.1, from coordinate 410,878 downwards.
ACTTATTTCATTTAGAACAATTGTCAAATAGCTTATGTCAATAAAACACACTCTGAATTTCTTCAAGTCTTGATAAAATGACAGACAATACTATATAGGGGAACCTAAAAACCCTAAACTGAACTCTCTCATTTAAATTGATAAATGCTTTAATTCCATTGACAGAGAATTTGTCATTCAGTAAGACTTAGGTTTATAAACTAATAATCTTCAATCAATTTTATCATTACTCCTCTGCTTTGAAAAACCCCAAATTTATGAATTTTGGTAATGATTCATAGCCTACCTGTCAAAGTGATTAATCCAAGTGTTGGAATCATGTTTTATTGATTGTCAGGTGTCCAATTGCATTCCCAAATCTTCTTTGACCACTTCGATAACTCCAAAATGACAACTCCTCAAAGCCCTAATTTTTCGCCCTGTTTCAAAATTTGATTACAGATTGCTGATTCTTCGCCATGAACTTCATCTGCTCTATGTGAACTTCAGGGGATATGAGATTCAAGGCACCTTTGTTTCATTATGCTCAACCATCATTATTCCATCACTCTGTAACAGATCACCACGACTCGGCCTCATTATAATTTCCTTGACGTATTCACACCTGTCACAATGATAATTCTAGAGGAAACACGTATCAAATCCATCAACGTAGTATGAATGACACTTCATGTGTGAGAATTTCAAAAACTCTGACCCAAAAATGATGAATTTTGAACTGCGCAACTTTCTTGTAGCGCATGTGTGCAATTTTTCCAGGCTTGCACTACAAGAAAGTCTGCTTTAATGTTTTTCAAATATTAAACTCATGATAAAGGTTTAAACTTGGTTTAAGAACCTTAACCCATATTTTATGTTATTTTTTAGACCTTTTAATCCATATAAGCATTCTATAAGCCATCTAACTATGAAATCAAACCAAAATTTAAAAAAAATAAACTAAGAAATCAAATAAACATGAAAGTTTAAGGAAAAAGATTCAAACTATCCTAATAAACAAATTTTTCTAGGAATAATGAATAAAACCAAGCTTCAAAACTTAAACAAAAACATGATCTAACGTCTGGCTCCTGCTGTGGGATGAAGTCCTCCCTGTGAGTCTTCAAGAACCTGTAGACCAGTGCCTTCTGTGCTGCTACCTGCTAGTCTGCAAAAATTCCACTGGGTCATGGAGTCCTTATTCTGTTATTCACATCGGTATATACAATGAAAGTCCAGTATCCATCTCAAAAACTGTTAAAATGCTTGAGGAATCGTCCATTAACTGGATTAGACAATTCCTCACCCTCCAAAGTCTGTAGTACAAAAATATTGTTTTCTAGAAACTTCAATACTAGGAAAGGACCAAACCAAAGGTTATCAAATTTGCCATGCTTTCCTTTCTGATCCTTCCTAGCATCCCATCTCAAAACCATACCTCCCACTGAAAAAGTGTTCTCTTTAATTTTCTATCAAATCTTTCTTTGACTTTTAACCTGTACAGTTGAGCTTTTTCTTCCACTGTTTCCTGTTTCTATTGTAACTCTATCAGTGCATAAATTCTTCTTTGCATATCATTAGGTTCTTCCTGACAATCTTGAAAAAATTTCATCACTGGGATACCCAACTGAACAAGAAAAACTGCATCAGTACCATATACTAATTGGAAAGGAGAGGTTCCAATTGTTTTTTAAATGTTATTCTATCTTCCCATAATGCATATTTTAACATTGAATCCCATGATCGTTTATTCTGCTTCAATAACTTCCTGATACTATGAATGATATTCTTATTAGATGACTCAGCTAACCCATTTCCCTAAGGATAATAAGGTGTTGAGTGTTTCAATATAATCCCATTCTTTTCACAAAATTCCCCCATAGCCTTAGATTTAAAAGATTTAGCATTATCAGTCAATAATTTATGTGGACATCCAAATCTACTAAGAATATTTTCTTCAATAAAATCTATGATCACCTTATCTATTGCATTTCTTGTGGGACTAGCTTCTACGCATTTAGCAAAGAAATCTGTAGTAGTCAAAATCCACTTATGTTGCCCTGAAGAAGATGGATTTATCTCTCCTATGAAGTCCAAACCCCATTGCTGAAAAGGGGCATTAACTACAATTGACTTTAATGGTAATGACAACAACTTTTGCTTACCAGAATTTTTTTGACAATGGATACATGATCTTACCTACTGATATACATCAAAAAATAAAGAGGGCCAATAGTATCCAGCTCTTAGAATTTTATATGTTGATTCCTTCCAATACTTATGCCCCCCACAAGCACCTTCATGTGATCCAGATATTACTTCTCCAATTTCTGGTTTATCCAAACATCTAAGTAACATACCTCCTGGATCTTTCCAAAACAGTTGTTGTTCTATTAAACAATATTTAGTAGTTTTCAACTTTAATGACCTAGCATCTTTCTTGTCTAAATGTTCTGGACATTGAAAATACAAAAGAAAGTGTACAATATCTGCATACCATGTGGATTCTACATAGTGGTCCATAATCTTTTCTTTCTCCTGCTCTGCTTGAATTTCTTCTTGTGCTGGTTGTTCTGCCATGAGATGTAGACCTAAATCTTGGCAGTTTGAATCAGCTAGCAATTTAGCTAAACCTTGTCCCTTTACTAGCTTTGTAGGTCTAATATCCACATCATATTCCATTATTTTTGCAATCCACTTCCTTCTTTTCCCCTCATTGTCAGCCTAAGTCAAAACATCCTTAATGGCAGCATTAGGAACATAAGCAATAACCTTGGAATGCAAAAAATAAATCCTGAAAAACTTCAATGCTTTTACCAATGAGTAAACCTGCTTCTCTAAAGTACTGTATTTTAACTCTGAATCTCTGAGAGTTTTGCTGAAAAATGCAATTGGCTGTTCAAGACCATCCTTATCCTTCTATAATAAAACAACAACCAATGTATCTTCAGATGCAAAAGAAAAAGTTAAAAATTCCTTTGTAAAATCAGGACTTACTAATACTAGAGCTTCCATAAGAGCCATCTTAATCTTTTCAAATGAGTTTTTTGCTTCTGCATTCCACTTGACCTCCTAATATTTCTTCAACATAGCTGTAATTTGTTTGATGGTTTCAACAAAATTTGGTATGAACCAACACAGAAAATTGATTTTACCAATAAAAGATTGTACATCCTTCTTGCTCCTTGGTAAAATTATTTTCAGTATTTCTTTCACCCTTTCCGGATCAATCCTTATGGCATCAGCTGAAACTAAATGACCCAATAGCTTACCTTCTTGTATAGCAAAATGTGATTTCTTTGGATTGAGAGATAAACCATATTTTTTGCATTTCGGAAAAGTTTGTTTTAAGTGTTTTAGATGCTCATCATCTGATTGTGAAAAGATTGTAATATCATCTAATTAAATCACTACAAACTTATCTCTTTCCCCTACAAAGGCTATGTCCATAGCTCTTTGAAAAGTAGCTCCAACATTCATTAATCCAAAAGGCATTTTATCCTACATGAAAGTACCCCAGGGAGTAGTAAAAGTTGTTTTTTCTTTATCATCAAGATGCATGGCAATTTGATTATATCCTAAAAAACCATCAACCATAGAAATTCTCTGTGCACCAACTACCTTCTGCAATATTTGTTCTGTTTTTCGCAAAGGATAATTATCCTTCAATGAAGACCTATTTAGATTTCAAAAATCAACACACAGTCTGATTTCACCATTCTTTTTCCTGACAGGAACTAAATTGGCTACCCATGAAGAATATTTGAGGGGAACAATGATCTTAGCATCTAATAACTTTTTCACCTCCTTTTCTATAATAGGAAACAAAGCTGGATTTATCCTCCTTAATTTCTGTCTAAAAGGTTTAACATTCGGTTTTAAAGCAACTTTATGATGTATAATTCCAGTATCATATGTATTCAAATCTTCATATGACCAAGCAAAAACATCAACATACTCTTTTAACAACTTGATGTACTTGTTTCTCTGCTCTACTATGAGTGCTTTTGAAATCTTCACCATTCTAGGATGTTTTGGGGTGCCAATATTACAATCCACTACATTTTCTTTTGAAGACTGTACAACAGGTTTTAAAGGTGTATAATATTTTGAAAATATTCTCTCTAATGGCACCAAACCCTTGGGAATGAAATTACTTTTAAGTTCAATAATCTTGTGACGTACAATCTCATTTTCTGCAATACTTTCAAACTCTTCAACCTCATCATCTTGTTCTTGATCAATTAAGGAATTGGAAAAATCACCCGTCAGCTCTAAAAACCTTTTTATTTCAATATCATTTTCAAAAAATTTCCACTGCTTTACATTGTCAGGCACAAAAGGTCTGTATCTAACCTCAATAGGATACTTTAGCTGTGTTGTTTTGGGAAAGGGAAAGCGAATCAACAGTTTGGTTATGATCCCTAGGAATATAAGTGACATTACAAGCCACAAAGTAATTGTCTATCATATCCCATACTTCATTACGGTACACTTTCAACAAATCTTGTTTTACTTGATAGTTGTTCCTCACCTACTGAACAACCAAATCGAAGTCGCCATACACAGAAATATGCTGAATGCCTAAATTTTTTGCAGCTTTCAAACCTAACAACAAAGCTTCATATTCTGCAGTATTATTGGTGGTAATAAATTCCAATTTATACATTAACCTTACTGCTTCACCACTAGGAGATATTAGAAGAACCCCTGCTCCAGCACCCTCCTTACATGATGACCCATCAAAGTACATTTTCCAAAGTTCATCTTCTTGTTCCCTAGTGTATTTGACTGCCTTTTCTTTTTCAACCTATAATAAACCAGCAGTATCATTGTCATCACTAAAATGAAACATACAAGTACTCAAATCCTTGTCAACAACATACAAGGGATGATTTGCAGGGTTCTTGTCATCAGTCACAATATAGGCAAATTGTAACTCTCTATATAACCTTCTATTTTCTCCTCCAAATATAGGAATGGTTGCATATGTTAAATCCATCTGGAGAGTTCCACCAACATTCTTAGTCCAAGATCTAGATAGGAGCAGTCCAAACTTAGGTGTAATGTCTGCTACTATCACATCCATAATCACACTCTTCATTGGTAGCTGAGCTAAACTGACCACCATATCTTTTATCACTCCTAAACATTTTACAGCTCATGAATCAAAAGCATACAAGTCATGATAAGGTTTTGTTATGCTCAAACTTAAATCCTCCATGACAACTTTTGGCATTAGGTTATGAGATGCTCCTGAATCCAAAAGGCAATTATGTATCATCTGCTCATGAATAGTCAATGTGATGTAAAAAGGAGGTGATGCACCTACCTCATTTTCAGTTTTTTTCTGCCAAGGCTGACCCAATGAAGAATTTAGGATTTTCCTCTTGTAAATTCACTGTGTCAGAATGAAGTTGATTATTTGCTGAACCAATCATTTTCAGAACTAAATTTTTGTAAGAAGGGTTCTTCATAAACTTAGTGAAAGGCATAGGGATCTTGATTTTGCCTAATTCATTTTCAAGGTTGAAATTCTGCATACTTTTATTCACCTCTTCAACCTCAACATTCTTCTTTTGTTTATCCTAATTTTGTTGTTTCTCTAACACTGGATCAGGCTGCTGTTTAGGAGGCAAAACTAGCTTTTTCTTAGGATTTTGAACTACTTGCTTTGGACCTGATCTTAAATTTAAGGTTTTCTTTGGCTTAGTCTGATATGTATCAGCAGTTACAGTAGTCACTTCAAGATTCAAATCATTTTCTGTTTCAAAGAGATCTGCATCATAATATTCTGAGTTTAAAAATTCTTCTTCAGTCACAAAACCTTCAGTCAACTGTTCTCCAAAATAATTCATATCCTGATCTGGATCCTCAAAGAACTCTTCCTCTTCAATTTCTTCTTAATCAACTACATTATTCTGAAGTGGTGGTGGCACTCTTTGATCCTTAGTTTCTCTCCTTTCCCGTTGTATATCATTGTTTCTTCTCTCTCTAGGAACAAAACGAGGTACAAACTGTCTTTTGAATTGGTTTGGATTATTAGGGTTTTTGTCTCCCTCTTGAACAGGTTTATTTGAATTCTTCTCTAATTCCAACTTGTTTAGTTTTGCTGTCAGGATCTTTACTAGCTTGGCCATCTCATCAATTTTACCTTCTGCAGAGTGGGATGTTGAAACCCTTGGAGTTGCCTCTTTCTTACCCTTCTTGTCATATATCTCTTGAGCTGTATTTCCCTTCAGTCTATTTGAAGCTAATATATTAGATTCCACTTCTAATGCTGAATCCTACATGTTAAGTAAAGTAACAGGTATTCTTTCTCTCAAGAGTAGGGAAAAATCATGATCAAAAGCATTGGCATAAGTGAGTTTTGCAGAAGTTTCTGAAGGTTTAATCTCTGCAGGGATTCTGCCATACATTTTATTGAATCTCTTCGAAAAATCAGCTATGGTTTCATCCTTATTTCTTCTAAGGGCTCCAAACTTAGTAATGTAATATGTGTGATCGTTGGTATCACCCCACTATCTCATGAAAAGATCATGAAGCTCTTCTATTATAGTAATAGAATTTACAGGTAACTCTCTGAACCATTTTCTGACCTCTCCATCAAGACTCTGCACAAACATCCTCATCCACACATCCTTTGCCTCAATATTTTGATTATCTGCATAGATGAGAAATGCATCCCAATGTTCCTCAACCGTGGTTTCACCTTGTCCATTAAACCTAGGCAAGTATTTTTGGTAATCACCCCTAGGAAGTGCATTCAAAGGCTGAGGCAAAACTAAAGGTGCATACCTAGCTTCCACCATTCAGTCCATCATGTCTAATGGCTGATTTTGGGCTGCCATCTTTAAGTTGACTGGTTTAGGTGATGGAAAGACTTGGCTAGAACTTGGATGGGATGGAGTTTTACCAACCTTGAGGTGAAATAAAGGGATTTTTCCAGGAGATATAGTCTTTTCCTTCTTGAAAGATTGAGGATCAGTAAAAACTTGAAAATTACTAACAGGAATTGTAGGCTTCAACCAAGATGAATTCTGTTCTTCTTCCTTCAAAATAGAAAATGATGATGAAATATCTAACTGATCAGGGTTACATAGGGCTGGTGATGACTGGGATCTTTTGATCTTCCTAGTTGTTTTCAATATCTATTCTGGGTTTGAGACACCCAGTTGTAAAGGTGAACTACGTCTACTTCTTATTCCAACTCCCTTAGTAGCCACTGTGAAATACTGGTGAAAAGTAGTCTTTAAAATTTGTTGGTTTAAGTTCACCTCTCAAAACCAGTGAAATGATGAGTATCCCAGGGAAAATAGGTTTTCAACTTCATCCCTGACAACGGAGCCAAATATGTTAGTTCCATAAATTGTTCTTAGACTACGAAAGAACAAGCCAACACAATCTCAATAAACATAATTAAGTTAAATAGGTTTTTCTAGGGTTTTGGTTGTACAGTTTGAAGACAAGAGGGAAGAAAATTCATAAGACCAAAGAAAACACTAAATTATGAGCATTTGAAGAACTGAGATGCATAACATATAAACCATAACACAAACACAATAAACACAGTACTGAGTTCCACCCATAGTTAGCAAGCACTTCAAGCATAAAAACCCTAAGCAGGAAATGATTATACCAACTGAGTAATTAACAAAAATTAGAAATGAAACCAATCAATAGTCTAAAAGGGCATATAGTTGCATATATTTCATAATTCAGTCATTAAAAACACATAAGATTTTTTACACTTAGCTCATAAATCACAACTTGATAGCCTCCCCTTGCAACAAAAATCGAACCCTTGGTCCTTTCTCAGACTTACATTTATCTTGTTCCTTCAAAAATAGTTACATAACTGATCCAAAACTACTTTTAGGTCATCTATCAAATTGTTCAATATAAACTATAATTTTACAAAAATGAAACAATTTTTTCAAACTAACTAATAATTGCTCTTCTTAAAGTACTTTTACAAGTCTTTTGTTGCCTCTGCTAAAAGAGCAATTCCCTCTAAAGCCCGGGCTTTCCTTCTGGCCTTCTGGTGATCTGCTTCCAATTCTGCAACTCTTCTTGTCAACTCTTCATTCTGCTGTGTCATCTCCTGAATAGTTTGCTTTAGTTCTATAAACTGGTTCTCTGTATTTCTTTTTCTTTTTAAAGCTTCTTTAGAAACTGAAATCAACTCCTGATAGTGACTATTTACTTCTTCTAGATCTTCTCTCAGTCTTTTATTTGCAGTCACTAATCCTTCATTGCTTTCATGCAGGTACTCAATTTGATGCTTGTATTGCTTGATACTCCTTTGCAAATTTTCATTTTCAGAATCCATGTATTTTCCTTCTACCACTGGCTGCACTTCTTCAGGTATCCAAGGGATTTTAAGATTCCTGAAAATTTCTTCATCTTCTTCCATATGTTCTGTCAAGGTCATTGGAATTTCTGAATACTCTTCAACTTCAATACTACACTTAATTGATTTCTCAGTCACCTCTCCTTTCTCTATACAAGAAATCTTCAAATAATTTTGATGCTGTTCTAGAAACATCTTCTCTCAAACCTCCATTAAAATTTCCGAGATCTTGGTATCAGTGAACACTGGTTTATCTTCTGAAACTATTTTTTTTTTACCCTTCATAACCTTTTTGTTTTCATCTTCACTATTTTCTAATTTCTCCTGAGATGATGAATCTTCAATTATTGTAATCTTCTTTTTAGCTAGTTTAGGGTTTAGCAGCTTCTTCATATTTAACCTGAGTTTGTTCTTTGGCCTTGTCTTGGGCCTCCAAACTACTCCAACCTCTTGTTACAGCTGCAACCTTTTTCCCAAATTTGTAAAATTTTGGACCCTCCTTTTGATTTTATCTAGCCCAAGTTTGTTTAATTTCTTTAAATCCTTCCTGGAAGTCTAGTTTTCTCTGCTTAAGAGATTGATCGTCGGAAGCTCAGTCAACTATTTTTCCTCTATTTTGGGAGTTGAATGATCTAATACTACTATCTTCTTCACCGACACCGTGAAAACCATGAAGTTTATGTTTTATTTGAAAACTTAACTTTTGATTGTTTGATGATTTTTTATTATCACTATCAGAAGTCTGTTGATGTTTGAGTCGGGGCATTAGTTATCTATGCAGTCGACGTTTCGGAAGGGAAATGATGAACATCCTGATGGAAAGTTCTTATTCTCGCCAATTCTGTGGTCTTATTGTTCAAACCTTTTTCAATGAATTTGTTTTTCTTTTCGTTATCAGAATGTTTTTTGTTAAGCGGTTGGAGGTTTAGTCTTCTACGAAGCCGTCGTTTCAGAAGGGTTGTCATTTGTATCGCCGACACTATGGAGTAGATTGTGTCTTGAAGTTTTGATGTGTTAGTGAGTAGTTGTTCCGATCGCTGAAAATTTTCTCTTGTGATGAAAGCTGTATTCCTTCTGCTACCCGTCGTTGCGGTTGCTTAGTGAACTAACCATCTGACATATAGTGCTTCCGCCTGTCGATGAGAGTTTTTCCGCCCGATGCTTAGTAGTTCTGTTCGCTGATAGGGTTTTCCTGCCATTATCTGTTACTGGGGGTTATTATATATAGTGGTGGAACATTGTTTATTATTATCCTGGTTGAAAAATGCTTCCACTCCGTCCTTGTCAAATCGAGCTGTACCACCTTGCCCAGCTGTCTTATTTCCATTCGATTGGCTTGCTATCGTGGAGGTGCTTGGGTCATCCCACCGATTGCACAACATTTTTGCCAGGTAGGCCAACCATGGTCTTTTCTTTTTTGTTTTTATCGGTTATTTTGGAACCACGGTTTTCCCTGGTTAGGTTTTCCCGTAGATTGTGTCGATTGTCCATTAGAAAGAAGATTTATCCTCACGGCATGAGGCGTATCACTTAGTTTGACAGTCTTGGCGGTGGGGGTTTTTTGAGCATGCATCTTTGAGCCGTTATGTTTGTTTTATTCCACCCTGTAGGCTTGAAGGGTTGGTGCATACAAGCTTTACGTTGACTGTACCACCTTTTTTGGGGTTTTTTATGGCTATCCGGGGAGGATTTCAAGTTTTCATATACGTTTACCCTTTTTTCATGAACACCATAGGGTTTTTTATCGAGCTGGGAGTTTCTGCTTTTTCAATCACAGTATAGGGTCTCACATTTTGAGGATTAGCCTTTTTTTTATAGAGTGGTTCTTGTTTATTGAAGAGTTAGATTTTTTTGTGCAGTCCAGATTAAATGATGCGTTTTCTTGTAGACAGTGGACTAAGAAGATTTATTTTTCCCTGTCATTTTTCTTTTATGCATTAATACTCTGTATAGTTTATCTGTGAGAATGCATATGGAAGAGGTAAATAGGTTGTTACAGTTTTATTCATTATTGAAACACTAACTAAAAGCTCAAATGGTCTAAGAACATACTATGTTTATGACAGGGTAACTGTTGCAAAGGAGATATGTCTAAAAGACAAAAGAAGAAGGCTCCTGTTGTTGAGGGAGAACCAGAGGTTGAAATCATCACCAAGGTGGAATACATATATGAAGATACCAAAGCTACCACCGGGGTAGAGCCAGATTATAAATGGGGTGAAATATACAGGATGATTGTAAATCAGAATGTGCCTAATGCAGGATTTGAAGAGCTGACAATTTATGCAAATATCGAGAAATTGACTCTTATGAAGGTAGCCACAAGACCTGAGTTATTCCCATGCTCAGAGGTGATCGGTTGGATTCTGCCTAGGGCAGATGTAACCACGATGATCCTAGAAAATACTGCCAAATAGGGATATACTGCATACATTCCTGCTTATGTCTCAATGGCATATCACATACCTCCTGCTCAAATTTACTTAACCGAAAGCTGGTTGAAAGAGACTACTTTGGACCTGGTTGTAACAATTAAGAGAATGATGACACCAGGGAAGAAATTTTGAACGAGGCCATCAGGAGAATATGATACATCCACTCTCTGGACCCCTTATAGATTTATAGCACTAATGCTGAATAGAATTTTTGGGAGAGATCATGGAAAAGTTTCAAATTGGGATGGATACCAATTATTTTCTATGTGTCCACTCAAGGAACCATATTCAATTGGGAAAAAATAGTGTCCAATTGTCTCTCAGCATGCATATCTTCAGGTTTGGGAGGGGTATCACAGAAGAAGTTAGAATTCTACATGAGCTCTATCCTAGTTGATTGTATACTATGTACCCAACCTTTTCCAGCCTTGAGGTGTAATTGGGATAGGGATAGGACCCCGGTATACACTACATACAAATTACTGTGGGCACACAAATACCATGGATACTATAGAGAAATATGTGAACATTTCATCATGCCATTATACACTCTAATTTTCCTGACCGAATTCAACTACATGTCCAGAGAGGCGTTCAAGGTCATAGAGGAATATGGAGACTACTATTTAACTGAGGAAGGTATGTATATCCGGATGTATGCAGGTTCCAGAGCACCTTCTCTACTCCCTAAATATGCCATTGATTATGTGCTGCATAAAGAGGCAGTCAGGCAGGTATATCTCGATGGTGTGGGGAGTTTTTTGTTCGAGCATAAAAAGGCAGCATTTCCTGCCATACCTTTCTGGCTTGGGAGTTATAAGTTTTCAAAGGTAAAACATACTACAGAATTTTTGCAAGAGCTGGAGCACTTCCATTTTGGTGAGATGAACTTTCATAGGAATGGCTCCCAGAATAAGGTAGCAGAACACTGCAACGAGGAAAACGTTCATTTTGAGTATACTAAATTCTGGGGAAATGATGAAGAAACCTTAAGGAGTGCAAAGAATATGACTGCCTTAAAGAAGATATTTAAATAGAAGATCACTACTATAGGCGGGAAAGGAAAAAATGTACATAAGACCAAGACAACTGAAGAAGAAGAAGCCAGAAAGAGAGAAGAAGATGCTAGAAGACTAGCACAAGAGGCAGAAAGCTGGCTAAATAATGAGGAAGAAGAAAGAAAGAGAGCTGCAGAGGAAGCAACAAAGAAGGAATAGGAGGAGAGAACGAGAAATGAAGAAGCAGAGATAAAGAAAAGACAAGATGAAAGTGAGGGTCTGAAATTGACAGGATCTAAAAAAGATCAGCAAAGTACTGACACAATAGATGCCAGGTTTCTGCAGAAAAAAGATTGGATGTGATACCAGAACATGAGATGTTCATAGAACATCTACAGAACAGGTTTCAGGAAGATGAACATGAGATATAGCAATTCAAGGATCTAGATGAACAGATTTTGAAGAATGCAGTGGCTCATGCAACAGTAAGTATCCACTTACTAGAAGACCAGCTGTGTCTGAGTCTGGAAAGAATAGAAGTAGTTAAGAATCAGGCTGCTAAGTATGAGATAAACATCCATTTTCTTGAACCCTCTGATTTTGAAGGCATAGCAGTAGAGGCCCAGGTGTGGAAAAAGTTCATAAATGACCAAGCGGGCCCCTCTTCATAAAAGTGTTTTGTTAAATTTTGATTTTAAATGTAATATATTGTATAAATTATGAGCACTCACTACAAGACAAAATTTTGGGATCGAAAGGTTGGGGAAGCCCAAAATTCATTTGGGGGCAGCCCAAAGGTTTTTCTTTATGTATAAAAATAGGATAGTTAGATGTAGAAGAGACTTTTTCCCAGATCATTTGTGAGAGTATATTGTAAGAAGAACTATTTCCTTTTGCAATAAAGAATTGCAAGTTTCTTGCTGGAGAAAACTTGGTGGAATGTTTCAAATGTTTTGCTATGGATCAGTTGAATGTGAACTATTTCATTTTCATCTTACTTCCATTAACTGTGAGATGGTTCTAACTCAGTGAATTTCTTCTTGTTATGAATGTACTTTGGTTTATTTTGCGAAATTTCCACCGTGAGTAATGAAGGTTGTCATAAACAATAAGCTATCTTGTTGTTCATATTTCTATTAATGTTCATGTGTTCTGAAATAAATAATAGCTATCTGTAATTTTTCTTAATAAATGCGCAGAAATACATTACTCATTGTTAGCTGATAATTCTGCTCCATAGGGATAGGTTAGTTAGTTAAATTTAGTTTCTTTCTGTGTGTGATTTAGATGCGAGAGAGTTAAGACGAGAGGTAAGAACCTGCGCATCACATTGTGACACTCCTCGTTAATCTCTATCAATCTACATTTTTAGATAGGCACTTGCACATCATAATTAAACACAAAAAACTAAAAATATACATGGTGGGCCGGGCCGTAACCGATAAAACCTTTTACTTTGTTACTTGACCTACAGTAGCCGAACTGTAAACCGGATGGATTCCCCATACCAAACAGTAACGGGCTAGTTGGGAACGTTTATTGGGGAGAATCCCTAACTGTTGTTACCTGTGATTTCCAGGCCTCAACAATTTTTGGCGCTAGAAGGAGGGCCACCAGTGCATGGCTGGCCGAGGAAACCCATTTCCTTTAAATTACTCCATCGGCGACAGTTCTAAAAGTAGTTTGTTTCACACATCCACTCCAAAAGAAAAAGAGAAAGGGCATCTGTATCTTGTAGATAATGAAATAGTTGATGATCTGAGAAGAATTACTAGGGCATATGCGAAGAATATTAGAGGATTACCAATTATTCTTGTCTTACCCAGAAGAGAATATCAGAAGAAAGATCACCCTAAGTTAGAAGATTCAATGTTGGTAGAAGATCTTGAAGAATTGGTAGAAGCAGCCTTACAAGAAGTTGACCAACCTTTGAATCAGTTGGACCCAGATACAACTTATTGTTCACCTGTTCATACCCCTATTCAGTCACCACCTCATTCTCCACTCAGAATCATGGCTCATGTAAATGCAAACCAACCAAATCCACCACCTGCTTTGAAGGCTAGGTCACCTTTAAACCAGGCAGCTCCCTTGCATGATTTGCCTCAAGCTTTTGACAAAATGTTGCCTAAGTTTGACCCAAGCAAAAAAATTCTGGTAGATGATCATTTGAAAAGTTTTTACTTGGCTATAGAAGGACTACGAGAAGGAGAGCATGAATATGCGGTCTGTAGATTGTTTCCACACACCCTGAAAGGAGCAGCAACCTCATGGTATTTTTGTCTTCTTGCAAATTCAATCGCATATCAGGACACATTTGAGAGGGTAGAGGCTGAGATGGAGAGCATAGAGAATTATCCTGTGCAGTCGGAAGAAATTTTTTTTGGTAAGAAACATTTATTACTAACTAAGCCTAAGGATGAGACATCACAGGATTTTGAAGGGATGGTGAAGATGATGCAGAAGCTATCCAACAGAGTAATAGATTTGGAAAAAGAAAAGGAAGCTAATAAATCACATAAGCCTTACTATAAAAGGAGGGAGGACAACAATCAATCTAAACCACCTCCACACAATCCTATAGCAATGAATTTAATTGATGTAGGCATGGATAATTTTTTCACCTTTCATCAGTAGCCGGATTTTGAGAGGAATTGCCCCCAATGGATAAATTCTATGACATTGGTAATGAATCAGTTATTGGACTCCAAACTAACAAAAACTGATAAGGGGGAAGAAAAGGAAAATCAACCCACATAAAAACAAGAGGAGGATGCTCTGGTTTTATGGGACCGTGTCTCAATGTTTGATATAGAAGAGGAAGGTTCTCTGAAACAAGAAGAAACATCAAAAACCAATGTGACAACAAGAAGTCAGAGGTTTTTAAAAGAAGACAATTCCATACTTCCGAAGATCAAGAAACTTCAAGAAAATATGAAGAAAATACAGAAGAACACTACAACTGATAAAATACCTGAATTTACCATTACAAGTCAAGATCCTAAGAAAATTAACATGCCTATTAAGCCTATTGAAGACAAGGTTGATAATGTCAAGAAGAATCTCAAAGCACCTGAGATGGGGTATGATATTGTGGGAGACATTAAAAAGGCTAAGGCAAATATCTCATTATTTGAAATGTGTAATGTACCTCACCAGAAAGAAAAATTGTTAAAAGCACTTGAATTACTAGAAGAAGAGTTTCCCACTAACAACCAACCTAAAGAAGAAGTTGGTGAAGCAAGTGTGGGAGGTAAGTCTAAGTTTAGAACCCCACCATTTCTCCTAACTTTTGATATTTTTAACTATAATGTGCACAACTGTTTACTAGACTCAGGGGCATCAATCAATGTTATGCCACTTTCAGTCTGCAAGAGAATTAATGGACATCCTAAACCATCCACTTGGCAAGTTATTCAATTAGACAGGACAACTATGAAAGTAGTCAGGGAAATAGAATATGTTCTGATTCGCTTATTTGCAAATGAGAAGGTATGTCAGTACATTGATATTGTAGTTGCAGACATTCTAGATGCTTATGGACTGGTGTTGATTCAAGACTGGTTGGCAAGGCTTGATGGATACTTCGCATCAGATTGTTCACATCCGTGGTTGCCTCATAAGGGGAGTCCCAATCAGATAAAAATATTAAGGGCACCTCAGATGAAGTACAATGTTACTCAGTTGGAGGGAAAAAATGAGCCAATGAATTCTATGTTGGGAAATTACTTCATTGAGCTAGAACCGAGAAATTACCAAGCTGAAGAAGCCAACAATATATTTGACACCCAACCCAATCTCCTTCGATTTTCACGTGCTGATGAAATTGAATGTAAAATAGTAGATTTAGTTTCAGATAAAGTTTTTAATTCAAGCCCAGTCGAAGTAGATAGTTTTTGGGCCCTTTATTTTGATGGATCTAAAACATTAGAAGGATCAGGAGCTGGCTATGTCCTAATTGATCCAAAGAAAAATAAACATTTTCTTTCTTGTAGATTATAATTTGAATGTACGAATAATACAGCCGAGTATGAAGCACTAGTTCAAGGACTGAAAAAGGCAATAGAACTGAACGTGAAAAATCTGAAAGTATATGGAGACTTTGAAATTGTTGTTAAGAAAATTCAAATAAGATACACTATATTCCACCACATTTAAAATCATATCAAAACAAAGTTTTGGATTTGCTTATAAACTTTCATGCATTCAATATTGTATCCATTCCTGGATTAAAGAATGCAGCATCTGATTTACTAGCTACCTCAGCTACAAGGCTAGTACCTTCTAATAATAGATGCTCTACTGAATTACTTTTCAGGCCTTCTTTTCCGGACATGATCACCAATTTATGGGTTTTTGACGATGATCAACAAATTTTGGAATGCTTGATGAATGATGAGAACTTTAAAGGAGCAATAATAGATGATGAAGAACATCAAGCAGAATTAAAATTTGGGAATTTTATTCCTAAGGGAGTCAAAACCTTGGAAATAATTTTTGAGTTAAGAAACAAGTTCAGAAAGCTAGCGAATGTCAAGACTCATAGCTCATCCTTGCAATTTGAGCTAATAAATTTGGGGACTGAAGCTAAACCTAGATATGTAAATTTGGGAAAGTGCTGTTCTCCAGGTGAAAGGAGTAAGTTCATTAGTCTGTTCAAACAGTACAAAGATGTGTTTTCTTGGACATATGAAGAGCTTAAAACATATGACACAAATATTATACAACATGTCATCCCGATTAGAGTTGGAGTCAAGCCTTACCAATAGCCTTTAAGGAAGATGCATCCAAAGCTGGAACCTTTGATTCAGAGTGAAGTAAAAAAATTGGTGGATGCTAAAATTATATTCAAAGTCAGACATTCAAAATGGGTTTCAAATTTGGTGCCAGTAAGAAAGAAATCTAGAGAATTCAGGTTCTGTGTAGATTTCAGAAACCTCAATCGTGCTTCGGATAAAGATAACTATCCAATTCCATCCATGGAACAAATATTGCAGATGGTTTTAGGTTCTGAATTATTTTCATTATTAGATGGATTCTCTGGTTACAATCAAGTATTATTAGCTGAAGAGGACAGGCTAAAAACTACATTTAGAACCAAGTGGGGAACTTTTGCTTACAGGAGAATGCCCTTTGGACTCATAAATGCTAGAGCTACTTTCTAGAGGGCCATGGATACATCTTTCCGCAGTTTGATTGGCCATAGTGTGGTCGTATATGTTGATGATGTCATGATATTTTCAAAAAAGAGAGAGGAACATTCATTCCATTTGAGACAAATTTTCGAGCATTGTCAAAAAATGGTATTTCACTGAATCCTAAGAAATGCGTGTTTGAAGTCATAGAAGGAAACATAGTAGGTCATGTTGTTTCTAAGAAAGGGATCTCCATATACCCAGAAAGGATTAAATCCATAGAACAAATCCCTTTACCCCATAACAAAAAAGGTATGCAATCATTCATGGGGACAATTAATTTTGTGCGAAGGTTTGTACCAGATTTTGCTCAAATTGTCAAACCTTTGTAGCCGATGTTTAAACAAAATGTACAATTTAAATGGACTGATGTGGAAAAGAACACATTTAGTAAGATTAAAACATCTATTGGTCATGCACCATCACTCAAAAGTCTGAATTTCGAAAAAGATTTCATTCTGTACACTTTTGCATCCGATGATTCATTGGCAGCGGTGCTTACGCAGAAGGAGGATGGGGGAGATGAGTACCCCATATCATTTATGAGCACTGGTCTGTAGGGAGCTGAATTGAATTATCCAGCTATTGATAAACAAGCTTATGCAGTTTTCAAAGCGGTAAAGGAATTCAGACCATACATACTTAAGAACCGTACTAAGGTAATAGTTCCACACCCAGTTGTAAGATCTCTTTTTGTACAAAAAGAATTAGGAGAAAGAAGAGGCAATTGGGTAACAACTTTGCAAGAATATGACCTTGAAATCAAACCAGCATCCATAGTTAAAGGGAAAGGACCATGCAAACTAATGGCTGAAGGTAAATACAACGAAGAAAATAGTTGGGACAATGAAGTTGAGTTACATATGGTGGATGTATGTCCTCTATTCACAGCTCCAAATTCCTGGTTCCGAGACCTTGTTCATTACCTTCAAGAAGGATATTTTCCAGAACATTGGAATTCCAAACAACGAAGAGCATTACGCCTTAAATCAGCTTCATATCAGATCATTGATGGAGTATTATTCAGAAAGAATTATGATGGAGTTCTTCTCAGGTGCTTAGAACAAGAAGATGCAAAGAAGGTCATAACAGAATTACATGACGGGCCTGCAGGAGGTCATTTTTTCCGGAGATACAACAACCCATAATATTCTTAGAGTCGGGTATTACTGGCCCACACTATTTAAATATTCTCATGCTCATGTCAGAAAGTGTGATGTTTTCTAGAGGTGTGTTGGAAGACAAGCCAAGGCAGTAGGGCCTTTAAAACCAGTGATGATAACATAACCATTTGAATAATGGGGGATTGATATCATTGGATAGATAAAACCAAATTCTTCTTTGCAACACAAATGCATTTTGATAGCAACTGACTACTTCACCAGATGGGTCGAGGCCATTCCGTTACACAAAGTCAACGAAGATGCAGTCATGGATTTCTTACAAGATCACATCATGACCAGGTTTGGGGTTCCAATTTCCCTGGTTTTTGATAATGATACTTACTTTTCTTCTATTATATTAACTGCATTTGCTAATGAAAGAGAAATTAAGTTGCATTATTCTGCAAACTATTACCCACAAGGAAATGGTTTGGAAGAATCTACAAATAAGAATTTGATTAGAATTCTAAAGAAAACCATGATAGAAAATTAGAGAACTTGGCACTTAGCGTTACCTAATGCTCTTTGGGCTGATAGAGTCACACCCAAGAATTCCTTAGGTGTGTCACCATACACTCTTGTTTACATAAAAGAAGCTATTCTTCCTCACAACATTATGTTACCTTCTTCCATATTAGCTCAGGAGTCTAGAGGTACTGATAATGAAATCCTACAGATTAGAATCTATAATCTTTTGAAGTTGGAAGAGTCTAGGTCCAAAGCTAGAGAATGATTTAAGCATCAACATGAATTAGTGAAACATTGGTTTGATAAGCATAAAGCTGGAAACAAGGAATTCGAAGTGGGAGATCTGGTTCTTAAGTGGGATTATCCGCATGATGAAAAGGGGAAGCACACTAAAATCCAACAGTTATGGGTAGGCCCTTTTTATATTGCAGCCAAGCTTGGCTCCTCAACTAACAAGTTGCAAGAGTTACAGGGGTGGGAAGAGAACTTACCGGTTAATGGTTTAGTTCTCAAACCTTATTTTTCTTGATTTTTATTTCTTGGTTATCTTGTACATAAATAAATTGATTGGTTTGTTTTATTTTTTTGTTAGTTATATTTTGATTGATTTCAATAAAAGGAACAAATTTTGGTTTCATGGAGTTCATCATAATTTTGGATTAACTAAAATCTTTGATTATGAGACTGTGTACTATTGATTTATTTGAAAGAACTTCTTCTAGTTTAGAAGTTTTCCTAAATGGCTATGAACACATTGAATTCCTACTTAATCCTTGTAAAATAACTTAGGATCAAAGGTCTAGAATACTATTTCGAGGCTCCATCCATCTCACATTAAAAATTTCTAAGGGGGTGACAACAAAAGACCCATGGAGAGGAAGCATGGTAAAACAATATATTATACTTAAAAGATCCCATGCCAAGAATTGAAAGCCAAAAGGAAAATAAGAGTCAAAATATCCTAAGAAAAGCAATATGTATCAAAACAAAGTACTGAACCATATTAGTACAAGATTGCCAAAGTTCTTCTCCATCCGTGAGCTGAAAATTAAATACATCTCTCACACAAAAGGACACTATGGATAGAGGATCCTGAATAAAAAGTTTAGAAAAAAGGAAAAAAGGAGGACTCAAAAGAAAGGACAAAAGTCCAAAAGCAAAAAAGTGCAAAATGGCATGGGAATGTGGAACAAATGAATATTTACGTTTACCATATGTTACAATCCTGTGGTGTCCAAGCTAGGAGCTACCCGAAGACAAAGGTAAAAAAATGAAACTCATATCCCTGACCTCAAAAGAGTTATCTGGACTTTGAAATCTTGGTTTCCATTTTCCCTAAATTGGACTATCATCAATGATTAAAAGTACATACATCTTCCATTTGGAAATCCACACATCTAGAAGAATTTAGCAGTTTGGTATTTATTGTCAAAATAGTCTGTTACCCAAAGAAGAAATTGTCCAGAGATTTGTGTTCACCAGGTAGTTGCCAATTGTTGCAGCTGCAACCTTTTCCCCAAATTTGTAAAATTTTGGACCCTCCTTTTGATTTTATCTGGCCCAAGTTTGTTTAATTTCTTTAAATCCTTCTTGGAAGTCCATTTTTCTCTGCTTAAGAGATTTATCGTCGGAAGCTCAACCAACTATTTTTCCGTTGTTTCGGGAGTTGAAAGATCTAATACTACTGTCTTCCTCGACGACACCGTGAAAACCGTGAAGTTTATGTTTTATTTGAAAACTTAAATTTTGATTGTTTGATGATTTTTTCTTATCGCTATCGGAAGTCTGTTGATGTTTGAGTCGGGGCATTAGTTATCTATGCCACCGAAATTTCAGAAGGGAAACGATGAACGTCTCGACGGCAAGTTCTTATTCTCACCAATTTCGTGGTCTTATTGTTCAAACCTTTTTCGATGACTTTGTTTTTCTTTTTGCTATCGGAATGTTTTTTGTTAAGCGGTCAGAGGTTTAGTCTTCTACGAAGCTGCCATTTCAGAAGGCTTGTCATTTGTATTGCTGACACTATGAAGTAGATTGCGTCTTGAAGTTCCGATGTGTTAGTGATTAGTTGTTCCGATCGTCGATGATTTTCTGTTGTCACAAAACCTGTAGTCCTTCTGATACCTGCCGTTGCGGCTGCTTAGTGAACTAACTATTTGACATATAGTGCTTCCACCCACCGATGAGAGTTTTTCCGCCCGATTCTTAGTAGTTCCGCTCGCCGATAGGGTTTTCCTGCCATTATCTGTTACCGAGGGTTATTATATATAGTGGTGGAACATTGTTTATTATTATCCTGGTTGAAAAATGCTTCCACTCAGTCCTTGTCGAATCAAGTTGTACCACCATGCCCAACTATCTGATTTCCATTCGATTCGCTTGCTAACGTGGAGGTGCTTGGGTCATCCCATCGACTGCACAACATTTTTGCCAGGTAGGCCAACCATGGTCTTTTATTTTTTGATTTTATTGGTCATTTTGGAACCACGGTCTCTCCTGGTTAGGTTTTCCCGTAGATTGTGTTGATTGTCCATTAGAAAGAAGATTTATCCTCGCGGCATGAGGTGTATCACTTAGTTTGACAGTCTTGGCGGTGGGGGTTTTTTGAGCATGCATCTTTGAGCCATTATGTTTGTTTTATTCCACCCCACAGGCTTGAAGGGTTGGTGTAGACAAGCGTTACGCTGACTACACCACCTTTTTTGGGGTTGTTTATGGCTATCTGGGGAGGATTTCAAGTTTTCATATAGGTTTACCATTTTTTCATGAACGCTGTAGGGTTTTTGATTGAGTTGGGAATTTACGCTTTTTCAATCACAGTATAGGGTCTCACATTTTGAGGATTAGCCTTTTTTTTATAGAGTGGTTCTTGTTTATTGAAGAGTTAGATTTTTTCGTGCAGTCCGGATTAAATGATGTGTTTTCTTGCAGACAGTGGACTAAGAAGATTTATTTTTCCCTGTCATTTTTATTTTATGCATTAATACTCTATATAGTTTATCTGTGAGAATGCATATGGAAGAGGTAAATAGGTTGTTACAGTTTTCTTCATTATTGCAACACTAACTAAAAGCTCAAATAGTCTAAGAACATACTGTGTTTATGGCAGGGTAACTGNTCTGTGAGAATGCATATG
Organism: Pseudotsuga menziesii; assembly: GCA_001517045.1. NCBI lineage: Eukaryota > Viridiplantae > Streptophyta > Pinopsida > Pinales > Pinaceae > Pseudotsuga > Pseudotsuga menziesii. The sequence goes on along the minus strand of LPNX011155226.1, from coordinate 389,151 downwards.
GAAGAGGTAAATAGGTTGTTACAGTTTTCTTCATTATTGCAACACTAACTAAAAGCTCAAATAGTCTAAGAACATACTGTGTTTATGGCAGGGGAACTGTTGCAAAGGAGATATGTCTAAAAGACAAAAGAAGAAGGCTCCTGTTGCTAAGAGAGAACCATAGGTTGAAATCATCGCCAAGGTGGAATACATATATGAAGATACCAAAGCTACTACTGGGGTAGAGATAGATTATAAATGGGGTGAAATATATAGGATGCTTGTAAATCAAAATGTGCCTGATGCAGGATTTGAAGAGTTGACAATTTATGCAAATATCGAGAAATCGACTCTTATGAAGGTAGCCACAAGACCTGAGTTATTCCCATTCTCAGAGGTGATCGGATGGATTCTGCCTAGGATAGATGTAACCATGATGATCGTGGAAAATACTGCCAAATAGGGATACGCTGCATACAGTCCTACTTATGTCTCAATGGCATATCACATGCCTCCTGCTCAAATTTACTTAACCGAAAGCTGGTTGAAAGAGACAAATTTGGACCTGGTTGAAACAATTAAGAGAATGATGATACCAAGGAAGAAATTTCGAACCAGGACATCAGGAGAATATGATACAACCACTCTCTGGACCCCTTATAGATTTATAGCACTGATGCTGAATAGAATTTTTGGGAGAGCTCATGGAAAAAGTTTCAAATTGGTATGGATACCAATTATTTTCTATGTGGACACTCAAGGAACCATATTCAATTGCGAAAACATAGTGTCCAATAGTCTCTCAGCATGCATATCTTCAGCTTTGGGAGGGGTATCACAGAAGAAGTCAGAATTCTACATGAGATCTATCCTAGTTGATTGTATACTATGTACCCAACCTTTTCTAGCCTTGAGGTGTAATTGGGATAGGGATAGGACCCCGGTATACATTGCATACAAATTACTGTGGGCACACAAATACCATGGCTACTACAGAGAAATATGTGAACATTTTAGCATTCCATTATACACTCTAATTTTCCTGACCGAATGCAATTGCATGTCCGGAGAGGCGTTCAAGGTCATTAAGGAATATGGAGACTATTATTTAACTGAGGAAGGTATGTATATCAGTATGTATGGAGGTTACAGAGCACCTTTTCTACTCCCTAAATATGCCACTAATTATGTGCTGCATAAAGAGGTAGTCAGGCAGCTATATCTCGATGGTGTGGGGAGTTTTTTGTTCGAGCATAAAAAGGCAGCATTTTTTGCCATACCTTTCTGGCTTGGGAGTTATAAGTTTTCAAAGGTAAAACAGACTGCAGAATTTGTGCAGGAGCTGGAGCACTTCCATTTTGGTGAGATGAAGTTTCATAGGAATGACTCCCGGAATAAGGTAGCAGAACACTGCAAAGAGGAAAATGTTCATTTTGAGTATACTAACTTCTGGGACAAGGATGAAGAAACCTTCATGAGTGAAAAGAATATGACTGCCTTAAAGAAGAGATTTAAACAAAATATCACTACTGTAGGAGGGAAAGTAAAAACTATACAGAAGACCTAGATAGCTGAAGAAGAAGAAGCTAGAAAGAGAGAAGAAGATGCTAGAAGACTAGCACAAGAGGCATAAAGCTGGCTAAAGAATGAGGAAGAAGAAATAAAGAGAGCTACAAAGGAAGCAACAAAGAAGGAAGAGGAGGAGAGAAAGAGAAATGAAGAAGCAGAGATAAAGAAAAGACAAGATGAAAGTGAGGGTCTAAAATTGACAGGATATAAAAAAGATTAGCAGACTACTGACACAATAGATGCCATGTTTCTGCAGAAAAAAGATTGGATGTGATACCAGAACATGAGCTATTCATATAACATCTGCATAACAAGTTTCAAGAAGATGAACAGGGGATCCAACAAGTCAAGGATCTAGATGAATAGATTCTGAAGAATGCAGTGGCTCATGCAAGAGTAAGTATCCACTTACTAGAATACCAGTTGCGCCTGAGTCCGATGAGAATAGAAGTAGTTAAGAATCAGGATGCTAAGTATGAGATAAACATCCACTTTCTTGAACCCTCCGATTTTGAAGGCATAGCAGTAGAGTCCCAGGCGTGGAAAAAGTTCATAAATGACCAAGCGAGCCCCTCTTCATGAAAGTGTTCTCTTAAATTTTGATTTTAAATGTAATATACTGTATAAATTATGAGCACTCACTACAAGACAAAATTTTGGGATCAAAAGGTTAGGGAAGCCCAAAAGTCATTTGGGGGCAGCCCAAAGGTTTTTCTTTATGTATAAAAATATGATAGTTAGATGTAGAAGAGAATTTTTCCCAGATCATTTGTGAGAGTATATTGTAAGAATAACTATTTCCTTTTGCAATAAAGAATTACAAGTTTCCTGCTGGAGAAATATTGGTGGAATGTTTCAAATGTTTTGCTATGGATCAGTTGAATGTGAACTATTTCATTTTCATCTTACTTCCATTAACTCTGGTTTATTTTGTGAAATTTCCACTGTGAGTAATGAAGGTTGTCATAAACAATAAGCTATCTTGTTGTTCATATTTCTATTAATGTTCATGTGTTCTGAAATAAATAACAGCTATCTGTAATTTTTCTTAATAAATGCACAGAAATACATTACTCATTGTTAGCTGATAATTATGCTCCCTAGGTATATGTTAGTTAGTTGAATTTAGTTTCTTTCCGTGTGTGATTTAGATGCGATAGAGTTAAGACGAGAGGTAAGAACCTGTGCATCACATTGTGACACTCCTCGTTATCTCTATCAATCTACATTTTTAGATAGGCACTTGCACATCATACTTAAACACAAAAAACTAAAAATATACACGGTGGACCGGGTCGTAACCGGTAAAACCTTTTGATTTGTTACTTGATCTACGGTAGGCGGACCGTAAACCAGATGGATTCCCCATACCAAAAAGTAAAGGGCTAGTTGGGAACGTTTATTGGGGATAATCCCTAACTGTTGTTACCTGTGATTTTCCAGGCCTCAACACCTCTCCTAACATTTTCAAAGCTTTCCCTTGATGTGTAACTGAAGCTAGTTCAACAAATTTCATTTTCTTTCTTCGTGACACTGTCTCTTCTTCAGAATGGATATGTATCTCTTGTTTAGAATGAACCCTAATTTCATCAGTAGTATGAACCTTAGCTTCATCAGATAAATATTTTTCATCATCTTCAGAGAGTACTGTAATAGGGATCTGTTTCTGGTCTTTTACATCTTCCTTTATACCTTGATTTAATCCTGCAGGTAAAGCATCTTCTACTGGCTCGATTTCCTTCTCTTCTGACTTTGAAACTTTGTTTTCTTCAATATTAAATTGCTGTTCAATTTCAATGTTTTCATTTTCTTGGTTCAGAGATTTTTTTGGTTCATCACCCTCTTCATTCTTGACTGAGACTTTCTTTTTAAGTTTCTTGATGAAATTCTGACCTTTATCTAACTGTCTCTTCTGAGACTGCTCTTCCTTCTTTGTTTGGAAACCAGACCAAAATAAGAAATATTCTCATGTCTTCTCTCTTTTCTGAAGTACAGTGCTTATGACAAGTTTTATAAGCCCATGATGAAATACTGATTGTTTGGTGTGATCCTGATGTTCTTTCACCCTGCTTGACATCTTCTGTAAACTTTTCAAGAATAAGAATGGGAGATTCATTTTGGATTCATGACTGAGATGTTGAAGGAATCTAAAATGATACTTAAACACAAAAGTAAATCTCCATTCACAAGTGATATAGCTTTGTAGGATTTTGATAGGCTCTATCCATTCTGGTTTAAACTTTTGAATAGGTACTCCCTTTCCCCAATCTGCTACTACATCTGGAAGTAGATATATCTGAGCATCAAAAGTGAAAGGTACTTTTTTGAACCAGAATTCACCCTCATCTAAAATTCCTGTTGCTTCTGCTAACAATTCCTTGGTCAGTTCAAACTTCAAAGTATCAAAAGACACTATATCCTTATCCAAACATTGAGCGAATTTATAAGAGACTTCTGAGTGATAATCTTCAATCCTTTCAAAAAAAATTAACCACCCTGCTTTTGCAAATAGTTTTGCACAATCTGGAAAGGTTTGAACCCAACTCATGTCTGAAGGTTCTTCTCTATTAGTCTTACCACTTCTTTTCATTTTGAACAATTATCAAATAGCTTCTATCAATAAAACACACTCTGAATTTATTCAAGTCTTGATAAACTGACAGACTATACTGTATAGGGGAACCTAAAAACCCCAAACTGAACTCTCTCATTTAAACTGATAAATACTTTAATTCCATTGACAGAGAATTCGTCATTCAGTAAGAATTAGGTTTATAAACTAATAATCTTCAATCAATTTTATCATTAGTCCTCTGCTTTGAAAAACCCCAAATTTATGAACTTTGGTAACAATTTGTAGCCTACCTGTCAAAGTGATTAATCTAGGTGTTGGAATCATGTTTTCTTAACTGTCAAGTTTCCAATTACATTCCCCAATCTTCTCTGACCACTTCGATAATTGCAAAATGACCACTCCTCAAAGCCCTAATTTTTCACCCTGTTTCAAAATTTGATTACAGACTGCTGATTCTTCACCACGAACTTCATCTGTTCTACATGCAATTCAAGGGATATGAGATTCAAGGCACCTTTGTCTCAGTATGTTCAACCATCATTATTCCATCACTTTGTAACAGATCACCAAGACTCGCCCTCACTAAAATTTCTTTGGCGTATTCACACCTGTCATAATGATAATTCTAGAGGAAACACGTATCAAATCCATCAACGCAGTATGAATGACACTTCATTTGTGAGAATTTAAAAAAATATAACCCAAAAATGATGATCTTTGAACTGCACGACTTTCTTGTAGTGCATGTGTGCAATTTTTCCAGGCTTGCGCTACAAGAAAGTATGCTTTAATGTTTTTCAAAAATTAAACTCATGATAAAGGTTTAAACTTGGTTTAAGAACCTTAATCAATATTTTATGTTATTTTTTAGACCTTTTAATCCATATAATCATTCTATAAGCCCTCTAACTATGAAATCAAACCAAAATTTAAAAAAAATAAAACTAAGAAATCAAATAAACATGAAAGTTGAAGGAAAAAGATTCAAACTATCCTAAGAAACAAAATTTTCTAGGGATAATGAATAAAACCAAGCTTCAAAACTTAAACAAAAACATGATCTAACACACTGTAAGGACAAGCTTCCAAAATACATACCTTGAGAGACAAAGGGTTAAATTGCAGTTGGCTTAGGTCAGGAACATACAGTAATAACAAGATATTCCAGTCACCAAGAGTGAAGACCCTAGAATCATATATACTCAGTCCAAAACACAGTTAGGCACCCTCTAGAAAAATTAACACAGTCATAGACCAACTCTAGAGGCTACAAACAAACACAACCCAAGTAGGAAGAGCCACCACATTCCCAAGGTCAGCCCTAGAGGGATTATACAGTTCACGATGAAGTTGAAAGGATTGTTATAGTCCATGGCCCAACCCTAGAGGGCTACAAAATAGTCATGGTATGCTAAGAGGATGTCACACATAGTCACGAATAGCTAGGAAGGGTAGATCACAGTCACAACCAAGTAGGAAGAGGCAAACGCAGTCAGTATCAACCCATAGGGGCTCCCAAAACAGTTATGACCTACTAGAGAAGGTCAAATACAGTCACAACCAGCTAGGAGGAGGTCAAGAACAGTCAGGTCTAGCTAGAGGGAGGTCTTACATTCTTGATATATAATGATCTTGACATACGACAACCTCAAGTTGACATATAGAGATATTTCTATCACAAAGAATTTTCAACCTACTTCAAAAATAGAGTAACAACAATATTAGTCAAATAATATGAATCACATCATCAACAACATAACATGTAGACTCACGAGTCACAACTGGAAGGTGTTAGTGAAACACTATTGCACTGACTAGAGTTAGGGAAAGTGGGGACTCCACTTGTTATCTCATCCCTTAATGGTCCAACAAAGATGTGGGGACCTGAATCTTGACAAACCAATAAACTGATATAATCAAACATTATTCCTGATCTTGGCCTACACTAACCAATTGTGGTCATGGAGGATAATATAATTATGCATTGTAATTATGCCAATTGATTATTGCATTAAATGAATGTTAGTCTCTTTCCAATATGTATCATACCATCAATGCACAGGAACCTAATGCATAGGCCATTTTTCTATCCGCTTAGCTATGTAGAGCTCATTTATTTTTCTAAATAATGATAAGTTTTTACAAAGAAAATATACAACCATCATAAAATAATAGAAAAAATGAAGACAATTAATTCATGAAACTAAAAGGTAATAAAAACATCTTTTCTCAAACCCTAAATCAATGGAAATTGACTCAAACCAATATTGATTCAAGCTAAAACAAAGGGTTAAATCAAGCATCAAATGAGAACTAGAAGCATTAAGGAAATAACACAAAGCTTTGGACTGCAAATTATTTGCAAGATAATGTCTTGGAAATTCTATGAACTTGTTAATATGTTGGAGATGCAATCATGCTAGACATATTGCGAGATTCTGTTACACTGTAAAATGCTACAACTGTGATGTATTTGGTCACAAATTTCAAGACTGCAGGAACTCAAGAAATACCTCAATTAAAGGAAGTGTCCCATATATGGCTAATAAGGAGTCCACCAAAATCTGGAAGAGAAAAGAAAATGAATAAATGCATAAACTGGGTCTTTGCACTCAAAAGAGTGTTCTTATCATGCAAGAAAGTTTGGATTCTCCAAATATGTTGAACATAAAGTTAATATTCCAAGAACAAGAACCAGAAGAGACGGAGATTACTATTCATGAAGTTTTCCATTCTGGTCAAATCTATAAAAGAATATTGCTGGAAGAAGCTCCTAGAGAAATTTGTGAAAAGGATTCTACTATAAGTAAGAATTGGCAGCATAGATGAGTGATTAATATTTTGGAAGATTTCCAATATTCCTTTGACTGCAAAAGTTCCTTATCAATAGAAAATACAAATAGAAGAATCGAAGAAGTGATGAACAAGCCAACATTTGATTGAAATAGGTATTCTGTTAAAATTGTCAGAGGATTGTAAACTGTCTTGAGACACTGTCTTAAAAGGACTTAAAGAAGGTGTGAAATATTTCTCATAAGATCTGTAAGAATATTTTGGTTGAGGTCACCCAGGTTTGTGTGTTATCATAGACAAGAACAACTGGTTGATGAGGTTTCTATTCATTTTTTGAAACAATGGAAGAAGTGAAATGACTTGTTGTGTTTAACACTTGTAAAATTTCCTTGTAGTCAGATGGACAATAGTAGACTTCCAGCTTCATAACTCTCGAAAAGATTGGTGAAAAAATCATGAAGCATCTAGTTCTCCTTCATAGCTGGAATCCTATGCAGGTTATGTAGTGTATAGTCATCTATTTAATGTTGTGATAGATGGTGATACTCCTTAAAAAAATTGAGGGAAGAAACGCCCTTCATGAAATAATGATAAGAGCCATCCAAAGACCCTTCTGTCAAGAAGATGCACATGGGATACATAGCCATTCAAACCTCCAAAGTCAGTGTAGAAAATTGGGATAATATGTTAATATTTCAGATCAAATTGCTAGATAGGATTCATAAGAAGACGTAGAGGGTTATATTATTGGTGTTGTGGTCAAATTGTTAAAATACTTTTCCCTCTGCATTCTATCTTGACACACACTAAATTTTGAAATGCTAAAAGTGCAAGAATATGCAGGTTGACATGCGTTTTCAAAACAAATAAGGTAGATACAATCTGGTCAGTGCATTTCTTGGTAATGCAATAGTTATGGATTAGATGTTTCCAGGGTTTAGATGATGAAATGTTTACTGGTCAGGGATTACCTTTGGCATATTTTTACATCAAATTTTTGGAGGTCATCTTCCCATACATTCTAGGCATACAAGAAGAATGAATACAACCATCATGATGGGATGGTCTAGCTGGAATCATTCAAGCATACATAAAGGGTTCCATGGCCCATGGTACCATTATAAACTGTTCACACACTTGTATCAAACATTCCGAAAGGGTTATCATTCATGCATTACTTAAAGACTATTTCAGAGTGTATTAATCAAGTAAGAGCTTCCTGAAACAAATATGTGAAGATGAGAAATTAGCACATTTGATTGGTGTCTAGCTCCAACAGATTTAAAGCATTGTTGGTTGAGTATCCTTCATAGGAAAATGGATAATGACAATTATACATTGTTATAAAGAAAGGTTCATTGCTACAAATTGGCATGGTCAAGAAGTTGGTTAGAGTCATTTATTAAATACGTTGGAGCAATTAATGGTTATAGACGTTGGCAGATACTGAGAAAGTTGTGAATATTGGCAAATCACAAGTATGCATTGTGGGACCATATTTATTGCCAAACTATGTGGGAGAATCTGTTGTGTCTCAACCATGGGAAAACTACCGAGGCAACCTTTCCCGATGAGTGTTATTCTTGTGAAACAAATCTAGTAGTTATTGAACCACAGAAAGGGAAACTGTGTTTCCTGTTGGGCATGAACCAACTCATGCAAACATTGTTGACTTTTACTTGGTCTTCTTCACATGAATCAACATTCCATATGCAAAGTAAGGACTATGATATGGAATTGGTTTGACATATGATCAATTGCTCTTGAAGGTCTTGAAAGGTCTTGGATCAACAACAAATTTCATAGAGGGGGAGTGTGCACAATAAAACATCTATCATCTACAACCATCAACTAAAGAAGAGGTGGAGAACATTCACAAGACAACAAATTGTTTATGACATACTCCCTTGATGGACAGAGATTGAAGAAGAGTTTGTGAAGCATTGTTGAAACATTGTTTGTGGCCTATTCCCATGCACTGAATTCACATGTTATGGCAGATAACAAGAGAAGCATCTTTCTTGTCATATCTTGGGTAGCAAGGCATATGACAGTTCATAAATTTTGAAATGAAACAAGACATATGACAGTTCAAGATGCACCAGTTAGCATTAGGGGATTTTTGAGGTCTAAAATGAGCCTCGTAAGAGATAAAATAAAATATTAAGAGTTAGGCATTTTGTGGGGGAGGTATATTTACAACTCATCTCTTACACTATAACCAATGTAACTATGATTACGTTAAATCTAAAATGTCTAAAATAAAATCAATAAAAAAAACCATATTTGATATGACTAAAAGTAGGGGTACTTTTAAGCACATAAATTACTGTTGAATATAATATGATGAATGTACTTATAAAGTAATGTACTCATAAAATAATATATGTTAATTTTGAATTTTGAAATATAAATTACTTATTCAATATTCTAAATATGTTTATAAAACCATGTATTTATAATTATGAATTTTAAAGATGAAGTTAAATTTATATAAATAAACTGTCATTTATTATATATATAACTTATATTTATTAAAAATAAAAATCAATTTTAAAATATAAATATAAAACTATTTAAAAAAAACAAATTTGTTTAAATTTGTTTTTCATAAACTTTATACACATTCAAAAACATGTATAAGCATGTTTTTAATATTTTTCTCAAGGTACATATTATGTATACCATACATCTTTTTTAATGCACTAATTAATAATATCATTAAATAAATTTCAAAAACAAGTATTAATAATGGGATGAAGGAACTACCAAAACAATGTGGTGTTAATTTTAAGCAAATGAAGTGAGATTATATGTAATAAGAAAATATTATAATATAATATTTCATTCAATTGGTTACACTAAGGTTTGATATAAATTTCTGGTTTGATGGATACTTTAAGAATACTTTAATATATGTATATTATATTAAAAAATAATTTATGAGTATTATTTTTATCGTGAGTATTTTACTTACAACATGGATATGGTTAATTATGGGCTTTTATTCACTATACAATTTGACAAATAAACATCTTTAATTCGGCCAATGCCACCTCAACCATTATGGATGATGTCATCCTCTAGAATGTGTTTGGTTCATTTAAAGTGGATTTTGATAGTATATTTTTTGTTTTGAGACCCATTTTTTACCTCAGAATTCCCCAATGAATTTATGATAAATCTATAGACAAATGGTATTGTCAAAACTTTCAACAAAATACTAGAACATGGTTAACAAATATTTTTGTCATCTATTGGGATGATTATGTTATAGGGATTCATGTATCTATACATTATGCAAAGCCATAATGAAGCACACTTCATTTAAACCAATAAGTTGTGGAAAAGAGGTGATTAAGCCTCTAAATTATGTTGTTCCAAACCTATGGATTTTTTTTGCCATGGAAATGACATAAATATCACACTTCATAAAAGGATGAACACACAAGTATAGGTGGAGAAACATTGCATCCATGTAGGATACTTTTAGGCAATTGCAAAGAGTAGCCATAAGGCTTGGCATAATTGGAGCATTGAGACTAAGTTTCTACCACAGGGGGATTTAGTGCTCTATATTCTAGCATGTTCTTGGAAAACCTAGGGTAGTTGTGAATGCATTGGGTGGGAGCATTCCACATTTTGAAAATCACTAAAAAACGCAAAAAAAAAACTAGAATAACTTGATGAGAAATTTATGAAGGGATGGGTGAATGATGCACATTGTAAACCCTTCTCTACACTTAAACCTAAGTAACCCCACTCCTTTCCAAATAAGGGGAGTAGGGTACATGGAAATATGTTGCATCATTAGTTAGTTTTAGTTTATTCTGCGGTTCAATTTTAGTTTCTTAAGCCCACCCTTTCAAGTTTGAATTCATATTGAAGTTAATAAAAGCATAATCTACAATTGAGACAAGTCATAGAGGATAGGACTTGCCCAAGTTTGTGGAGGTTCTTTCCACCCTGGTGGTTGGAAAGGTGATTTAGTGTATGCTAATTCGTTGGATGTTGATTCACTACAGGGTCAAAGGGACATAGAGGGGGTGACTATGTCAATATTTGGAATTATATTTATGGTTAAGATTAGGTCATAAGGATCAAGAGTTGGTGTTGGTGTGTCACAGTTTACAACAATAATGGCCACTAATGCACATTCCTAAAACATAATGATACTGTATTAAATTCTAGTTTCAAGGGAGAACTAGGGGCTTCCACATTGGCACCTCCTGCTGCTCATATACATATCTTATAGAAATTGATGTACAATTGAGCAGTATGCTTCTATCAATATAATTATGGTGTTCTGGCCATCATATATTCTTCAAAAAGGGACATCCTAGTCTTTCCAGAAGCACTAATCATCTTCAGTAATTTCCTTAATATTCCTCCAAAGATCATTTTCAAATCTCTTATGCTGAAATAATGTCTCAAAATGTCCATGCATTTTGAGGGGTAGCCCCATTTTGGTGTGTCCTCCTTCGACCCAAGTTCAGACCCTTGGTTGTCTGTCAACAAAGCCAAATATATTGGTCCAGCAGAGAAAGGCTTAGTCGACAACACCTGCAATGCATATGCAGGCTCACCCAAGATATCTCTATGTGTAGAAATTCATTCCACCAGTAGATTAATTTTACCCACAACAATTATCAATTGATCATGCAAAATTGCTAACAATGGAGACTGAATATGGAGCTGTAACACAAAATTATATTAAATGAGTGTACAATAGCCAACCCTGTAATATCATAGGATTCTGAATAAATAGAATACATGAATAAATCGAATGCATGAGGAAGCATCCAAATCTAGCATAAAGCAGGCTTACTCAAAATAGGCAAATACCCCATAGGTGTAAAAAGCTGATCCCAAATCTGTCATGGAGCTCACGAATTGGAAAGGGTGCATGGGAAAGCTAAAGAGTAGTGGAATGACAGCTCATACATGCTTTTGCATGGAGAAAAGAGTGGAGGATGAAGAGGACAAAAAACTAGTTCACCTCACCTAGTCTTGCTTTCCTATGTGCCTTAAAACACTGAAAAAGCAGGCAATAAAGCAGAAAAAGCAGAAGGGCGCCTAGGAGGCCAGGAATAAAGCAGATTTGATTCCTAAGGTTTTCCCAAGCGCTACATGAGTCATATATGGCAAGTTTGACCTCTATGGATAGGCAATTAGCAACTTGCACAAGGTGGGACACATAAACTAGGCAAATAAGACAAAAATAAATGAATTAATGTCTAAGTGGGTAAACTATGGGTTGATTATTCTAACACTATGGGTAACTGCCATAACTAGCTTTCTATAGTTGTGTGGGGATTTCCTCTTCCTTGGCACCTTACTATCTTGCTCGACCGAAGCCGGAGGGCATGTTTCATATTCTTATTATAGTCATTCAATATATTACTCTACTTATCCGTCGACATAAATTACAACATTGATATAAAAATTTAGCACAAATTCTATCTATTAACAGTGCGACACATGCATCTAAGAACTCATTCATAAATAAATGCTAGTCAATATATTCAAATATACTTATTCACATCATACATTCATTCAACATATACATATTCATCAAATGCACATTGAGACAACATTTAATGTGGAAACCCATTTGGGAAAAAACACAAAGGTGCTCTTTATATGGCATGAGAAATATATAGCACCTTTGTCTGCGCACTCAACTTTCAGACTCTATCTAGATCTTCTCTACAATATATACATACTTCTCTTCTCTCATGCTCTCTAGTCTTAGGTATATGAATTTTTCCTCTCCTTCAGTCTATGGTCGATCCACACATATCCTGGATCGACTCTCTTCTCTACAACTCTACAACTCTTCGACCCTAGAAATATTCTAAGACAAAAGCTGATAGAGACCTAGAGACCAATCCTCACACAAATAGGGTTCTCTCTTTTATAGTATCTTACATGTCATAATCAATCGAATCTATTCTATTAGCCAAAATATTGTCATTCCTATTTTCGTACATTCAGTTATACTGACAATAGGCACTATCGACCCAAAATTACAAAGATTCTTTATTCCTAAAGCATGCACTATTCTAACAGGCTTCTTACCTACGATTATTGAGTTGTCCTTTTCAACCGTTGTACTCTTCTTCTATCGTGGTTCCTTCCTTCGTGGTTGTCTTCTTTGTTCACGACCTCTTCTCTTTCATTGTGGACTCTTCTCTCACGACTGCTTATGCCGTATCTCTTCTTCCATGGATTCTTCTGTCAACTCTTCTTCCTTCATTGCAACTTCCTCTGTAGTGTGACCAGACTCTTCATATTTCTCGAGCAGAATTCTAGCTGAATTTTGCATATATTTTCCTAGGGACAACATGCCCCCAACACTCACCTATGGTTCGTCCTGAGCCACCCTAGTCTGAGACTTCTGTTGTGACGACCTTACTTTGAAAATACTGGAATATTTTCACTATCAGTGCAGTCTCCTCCTGTACTTTTGCTTCCTTATTATTTAAATTCTCCACAAGGTTGGAACTAATGTGTTATGATGTTGTAAGTCTTGCTGACTCTACTGCTTATCACATTTTCTGGTGTACAGGTTGAATAATTCTTGTAACTCTTTCTACCTCTGCTTGTAATTCTGCGACCCTGTTAGTACACTTATGTTGTTGTGTTTGTAGTGTTGTGACTTGTTGCTGTAATTTTTTCATCTCATTATCCTTATCCATTTTCTATGCTAAGGGAAGTTTCTTCCTCTCATTCTTCATCTGGGTCACCTCTTTCTCAGTAGTGTACAACTTCTCTGTAACTTTCTCTAATTCTTCATCATCAATAAACACTTCCCACATTTGAGAAACTTGCTCGACTTCCTTAGCACACATTGCCTCTGCCTCTTCGATCTTCTTCGCAACCTCTATTGATGTTTTCCTGCTTATTTCCAGTACCTATAGGGGTGTACTGCGTGTCACCTGTGCTTCCAAATCCACAACATTTTTACGGAGGTCCTATTATATTTAGCCAATTCAAAATACATTAGCTTCTGCAAGAATCTCATTTTTTATGCCTTCGTATGCAAAATCGTTGGAAGCTAGTGTTACAGTTGTGTCGAGTCGATGCCTGTCATCCTCCCAGGTTTTGGTTTTTTATTCCATTTCCTTGACTGTTTTCTTCATCTTATTAACAATATTATTCATGCTCTAACTTTCTTAACTGATGCACATTCCTTGACCTTAATTTCGATGACTACGACATTCTGAATGACATATACCTCGTAGAGCAACAGTGCAAAAAAATCTATAGTAACATGGCCTATACTTTTGGTCATAGAATCTAGCTCTTATGTCCCCAAGTTTAGTTCTTCTCTGACCAGTTGAGTCTTTATTGGTGGGATAGGTATCTACACATCACTCGGTTTGTCTTATGACAAGCCAACAAAGGCCTTCAACATTGGAAATTGTGGTATGTAATCGACAGCTACCCATACTTATTTTACTGCTTTGCAAAGCATCTGAAGTAAGTCTACAATACTACTTGTGAGCTATGTTTTTCGTGTTAAATATTCCTCATTCCAAACACGGTTTACAGCTTTAGTCATTTATAAACCCTCAACATTTACATTCACATAAACTTCTGAAATAAATGATAACTGGAAACACATTGGAATGTTAACTCAACAACAGTGGAAAAGAACATAGAAAATCATACACATTTGACACAGATATTTTGGGCCCTGCCCCTGGAAAAAACCCCGAAGGCAAAACTAGTGAAACAATGATTTGATTATGGCTAATAATGAATCTTACAGTATTCTTGGAACATCTAACTGAGTTCCAATCTTCCACGCAAGAAACCCTTCCTTGATTCACGGTACTGCATCCCTCCATCTTCACAGCCATCTCCTTCACGATCATCATCTCTCTCACTCCTCTCCTCCACGAGAAGTAAGGATGTCTCACTCACATCCTGTCCTCCATGAGAACAAGAAAGCAAGCCTCTCACACCTCTCCACCCTAAGAAGTATCTCACTTCTACACAAAGAAGTACTCAAACCCTTCCCCTAGATCTCTTTTTATAATACACTTTAATGATAAAAACCTAACCCTAGATCTCAATGGCAAAGATTAGATCTTGCCTCCCACGATCTAACGGTCACGATATAATCTCTCGTTGAGATCACTTAAATCACTTAAGTGACCTAACTTTACATTATAAAGTCACTTTATCATTAAATAAAAAAAGTCACTTTAATTTTATAAACTCACTTTACAAAATTAATATCTAGAGAAACTATATGCATGATAAACACTATGCATAAGCACTGTCTGAGCTACGCTTTTCAACATTTCGCTCATCCATATTATTAAGGATTTGGGTTGTTATTTCTCCCATTGCATCCATTAGAAGGGTATAATCTTCATTGGTATTGTCGACAGTTCCTGCTGATCTGTTAGGATTCCTTTTCTTATTCCTCATCTCAGGATGCGATGTCTGCTTCCTATTATCGCCCACTCCTGGGTCTGTTGGATTTGTACTTGATTCATTCTGGGTATTGTATGGGTTTTCCTTTGAGGGGTTTTCTCCCTTTACCCCATCCTTTTGTGTCTATGCATCATCTTGTCGCTCCTCTTCATCCGGAGATAAATGATCATCTACGACGTGGACTCTCCGTTATTTCGACCAATCTTGGACAATTGCCTCAAATTATTTAGTTGACAATTGATAATGTGTCGTAATCCATTGATGTTGTGTGTCTTGTCATGGCTACAACAAGATATGATGGAGATCTATTGTAAACTTGACAGTATTTCGAAATCGCACAAAAATTTCCTCGGTAAGTCTGGATTGTTGTTTCACATGATATCGCAAGGTGTCCCTATGCAAGAAGAATTATACATTGATATACTATTGTCTTTGCTTCAATTCTTTCTTGAACCATAGATTCTAGTAGCAAGCACCTCGACACATCACAGGTACATCTACCCCTTGTAAGTTCATTGGTTATGCCCATGCAACAAACAAAATCAAAATAAGTAGCCATGAATAATTAAATGCACTACCTTTCTCTTGTGCTTCCTATGCATATGCTAATAGTTCATTGAGCAGATATTACAACCAATTGAGTTGAACATTGATTGCACATAATTATTCCACAACAATTGTCCCCGCAGTGCATTGGTTCGATCACATCTTTTGCAGCAATTTGCTAGCTAGAACCTTGGAGATGAACCGAACAATGTGTTCATTGATAGAGGGAATACAAAAAAATATAGTGGCTCTGATCAGGTCATATCTATATTTTAACCTATTCATTAATACAATATCTTAGTATTTTCCAGTGAAAAATGGTGTTGGTTCGAGGCCTGCAAGTGGTAGTCCTGTAATCACTGCTATAAGATCGACATCCACAGAAACCTTATAGTCGAGCCATACAAATCCACCATGGAATGACACTAATAGTTTCTTAACACATGCATTCACTTCCAAACTGTGACCAAAATGTGACATGTAGATCAATGATAGTAAACCAAAATTTTCCAATCCTCTTGCCCATTCCATTGGAACTAGACGCGCCAGTCCATCCTCTATATCTTTGACAGTAAGCATGTATTCATCCATTGCAAAATATGGAAACTTGCGTAGGTCATGATCGACAAAGATCATCTTCTTGATATTTGGAAGTATGTTCTGTGTTATTCAAACTTCTTTCGGCATATTCAGTGCCACCAGTGGATACTGTGCATTCTTCAAAATTCTAATCTTAGGCGTATATTATTTTCTAGGTGGAATATACGGTGGAAACATAGTTGCAGACCCTGTTTCTTCATCTTTCGGTGGTGGTGTTGCTGGTGGTTTCTTCTTGTGGTTACCAAATCCCTTCCCCATTAACGAACCAGGTGGGTCTAGTCTTAATCTCACTAGAGGAATTACTGCACTCTATGGTATTTCCCTTGAAACCACGGATTTCGACGGAACATATCTGGCAATTTCTTCCATAATGAGTGTGGGTGATGCAATCGCGAAACCAGATTCTGTAAATCTGCTTGTATTGGGGATGGAAATGACCATATTATGTGAAAAAATCACTTCAACTCTTGTAGTTGCAGAGGGAAATATCTCTCTCGAATGCAGTAGAATGAACTGAAACTTGGGTGCAAAGGTGGTAACATCTAGTCATTCAATCAGTCAGTCCTTCACACATGCATACAATGAATGGAAAGGTGGCAGTGATATTTGTCATATCGATAGATCATCTGAATCATCATATAGAAACTGCCATAAAATTGTCATTCTCTTGTCACATCAGTGGTAGTTACTGTGCAATAATGACGAAAGTGGCCAAAAAGCATGTTGTCAAAATCACTCGTGTTTCTGAATTAATTACGACCAGCTGTCATTTCTATGACACAAGTTCATCTTGTAACAACTCTTCTTCTTCTGCGATCTGTATTCAACTTTCAACATTTTCCTTTTATTGTGATAGACGCATTTTATTCACCACCCTTTTTGCATTTGCAACAGATAGATAGTCAGTGACACTTTTTCCTTTCTATAGACTAGTATCTTGTGATCAAATTAAAACAAAACTACTGAGTTTTTGTTTTTTTGTTTTGTTTTGTCTTTTTTTTTCTAGTTGACCAAGTTGCGGCTATCCTGGTAGGTCTTTAGGTGACTTTCGTTCACCAATATTTTGAAAGGTGATCCATTTAACTTTTTTAGTTTCATTGTGCCTCCATTAGTGATATGAATTATAATATATGGTCCTAGGCAATGTGTTTTTAGCTTTCCCGGATGCTTTAAAATTTTTCTATCATACAGAAGAACAAGTCCTCCAACTTGAAGTCACTTATTCTTGATGTGGCGATCATGCCATACTTTCTATCCTCCTTTCTCAACATTTTGATGATAACCTGCAACAAAACAATCCTCTTCCAACTATATCAGCTGTGGCATTCTTTCCTCGATAGTACCAAAATATGTCATCTCTGTAATCACAACAATTGTTAAGCTGGGTACAATATATTCCATTGGCATCACAACCTCTTGTACATACACCAAGCGAAATGGATTTTGACCTGTCAACTTCTTATAAGTCCTGTGGTATGCCCATAGAACTACAGGCATTTTCTTGTCCAAGTCGTCTCTTTGAACATTGCAAATCTTTGTCAACACATTTTCCAGGATCTTATTGAATGCTTCGACAACACCATTCTCTTGAGGGTGATATGGCATTGTATTTCTATGTTGGATCTAGAATTCTTGAGTTAATTATTCAATCAATTGATTGACAAAATGCGTACCTTGGTCACTTATCAAAATATTCAGGCATCTAAATCGAGTCACAACATTGAAAAATAGGAACTTGACAACATTCATAGTAGTACAATCCTTCACAGGTGCGGACTCATCCCATCTGGTCAAGTAATCAGCCAATGTAATAATATATCTTGCACATGTTCTCTTCCCTATTTGGTTAATAGGTCCCACAAAATCAACAACCCATTTTTCAAATTCCTACAAAGTTATTTGAGGTACTAGTGGCATTTCATCTCGTCGTTATGACTAGTTTTCAGTTCTTTGAAAGACATCACAACTGCGACAGTATTTTTGAGCATCCACATGCATGGTGGGACACCACAATCCTGCTTGAAATATCTTTTGCACTATATATTTTCTAGCATAATGGCCTCTCGTGACACTGGCATGTGCTTCATTGAGTATCATTGATCACTCATGTTCTGAGACACAGCAACGAATAATCTCATCAGGACCCATTTTATATAATTCTCTAGCGATTAACTAGAAATCTCCAACTCGCACAACTAATTGTTTCTTCTGTGCAGTAGTAAATTCAGTTGGGGCATAGCCCGTACTAAAAAATTGTATGATCTCTAGATAATGATCATAATTTTTTTTTGTAACAAATACTTGTGCGTCAAGGAGACTATCATCGATATTACCAGGTTCTTCACAATTCTCAATCCTCAAGAGATGTTCTATCCATGGATTCAATTGACCAGTTTAACAATGACCTCAAATTAAAATTCCTGAAAAAGGAGAAGTGAATGACATATATTCCCCCCCAACACTAGTTTATTGACTAGGTATTTCAATGGTGAATGATTTGTGTACATTTTGAAATGTCCACCCAACAAGTAGTGTCAAAATTTCTGCAGAGCATATACCATAGCTAGTCCCTCTATTTCTGTCGTGCTATAGTTATGAGCGTATACCATAGCTAGTCCCTCTATTTTTGTTGTGGTATAGTTATTCTCTGCTATTGATATTTTCTTGCTAGAGAAGGAAATAGGATGATCAATTGACCCTTTACCAGGATGTGCTAGCACTGCGCTGAGAGAAATAAACGATGCATCGACATGTACATGAAATTCCTTTTTCCAGATTGGAAATACAAGTATGGGCATTGTAACCATATTGTTCTTTAAAGTGTCCATAATTTCTTGGCAATTTTTCATCCACTAGAACTCAACATATTTCTTCAATAACTTCTCCATCGGAGCAGTCACCTCTACATATCCTTTGATAAATTTTTGATAGTATCATGTATGTGCCAATGTTGTTCTCAGTTGATTCACTATGGTAGGTGGTAGTAGGTTGACGATAATCATAATTTTAGTAGAGTCGACCAAGATTCCAGTGCGACAAACCACATGACATAACATAATTCTAAAATGGACACAAAAAATACATTTCTTTAATTTCAACGAAATATGATACTGGCAACACCATTCTAGCATCATTATGAAGCTCTCAATATGATCCTTGATGATCCCAAATACCGTCCAATTGTTGAAGTAGAGCTCAATAAATTTATGAATAAAATATTTGAAGGAAACCACTACTATCTTGGAAAAGATAACAGGAGCATTCTTGAGTCCAAAGGGCATTACCGTGTATTGGAAACAACCCCACTCCATCATAAATGTTGTCTTGTGTCGATCTTCCTTTGCGATTTTGATATGACAGTAGCCATAGAAACCATCAATGAATGAATAAATATCTTGACGCCAAACACTTTCTAATACCTCATCCAAAAATAGAGTTGGAAATGGGTCTTGTAAACAAGTGTCATTCAATTTCCTTAGGTCAACGCAAATTATTACTTCAACAATAGCTTTCTTATTTTCACTACTATCGAACTAAACCATTCAAATTACTCAACAAGTTCTATGATCCTGCATCTATCATTCAGTCAAATTTTTTCTTGACTTTTTCTTTATATCGTGGGTTCATTCGGTATGGTCGTTTCTTTATAGGTTTTGCATCGGGATTTAATGGTATTTTCATTTCTCCAAGGTCTATGAAAATCCCTTTAATTTCTGAGAATTTTGTAGGCCCACAAATCTTGAAACTCATGCAATAGGTCCGTAGTTTTCCCAACAGTCTCATCATCCCAGTAATCTCCAATACTGACAAATTTTGGATTCTCCGGGGAGCCAATGTTTACTTTCTTGAATTTTAGTGGATTCATAAACTAATCACTATAAATACCAAATCCTTCCATTGTGCGCGTACCTTTAGAATCTGGTATGTTTACGTTGACGGGTCATCATCAGGTTATCCCGTCACATTATAGCACTCCATCCAGTGTTGGATTGTTGCGCTTCACTGATTGAATTTTGCCATTGTGACATGGATATCTTCAAATATATTTGTTTTGATTACTTACAATGTAGCATCAATCGACAGATGATCATTAACAAACTCAAATGTGTGTGTGAAACTAGTAGCTAATTTGTCCCATTCAACAGTCCCTCGTCTCACTTAAACTGATGTATACCAGTTCCTTGGTATCATGTTTAATGTGTGTATGAATTGATGAACCCATTCCTATCATGTACATGCCTCCCATGTCACACACCAATACTCAATATGTTCGATAGGATTAGTCAATCATGTATACTTTTGAATAGTATAGCTGATCTCTTCTTCAAATATTATCTCTATCAATATTCGACATTGTGTCCATTCCGAGATGGATTATGTATGTGTGACCCACCATCTGGCGGGCGCATCTTTTAGTGCAAATTCCTTGGCAGACAAGCACTGATGTTCTATGAATTTTTCTTCAAAATTTGTAATAAAATATGCAAGGTTAGATAAACCTTCATATGTGGGTAGATCACTTACCTCGATTCCTACCTGTCGCACAAACCATGTAATTATTGCTCACCTTCTCATGGATACTTCATGCATATGATTCTGCTAGTTTTCCAATGCTTCATCTGAATCTGATGTACAGGAACTAATACTCCGCCAACTAATTTTTTCGTTGGTTGTTGGATTTACATAATCATCCCTTGTAGATGTGATGTTATAAATATGGTCTAGATAATCGCCTTGTCCTTCACTATTTATTGGCTTGACGTATCTCTGAACTTCTAGCGGATCAATTGGTGTGACCACCCTTAGCTTTGAATCTTTAAATGTTAAGATTATTTTCTTAAAATTGATGATGGTCCAATTATCAATCACCCAATCAATCCCCAAAAGTGTATGATACTGGTTTGTGGCATCGACAATGTCGATTACTTCAAAGTAAGAATACGTTCTCAGGCCTTTTACCTCGACAGGCACTTGAGTCAGTCGACCGATAGGTAGGAATTTTAATTGATTTGCTAATCTGAGCTAGGCATGAGACCAATCCAGTCGTGGTTTCCCTATGATTTCCCATGTTTGTCTTGTCAGAATGTTGACATCAGATCCCAAGTCTAGGATAATATAGTCCATATCGTAATCTCCTATCTAGTCAGTCATCCTTAACTCGCAACCGGTATTTAATCTTTTTCCCACATGATTTATCCTTCTGTCTGGTCACACATCTTCTTGAGGTTATTTTATAAGAGCTTTCAATTCTGTGACAATGTCTTTATCATGTATTAGTGAGAAGACAATTTTGAAAAACTCTTTAAGATTACTAACGTTTCACGTCGGTTGTTTTCAGAATAGCTAGTCAAACCTCTCAGGACTATCCATTATTGGTATTCTAGGTAGTGTAGCAGTAGATGTCGACACTTGATTCTTGTCAACGAATTCTAGTCACACATCCAAAAATACTTTCTTTTCTTTTTGGACGTTGAATGACACTTTCTTTTGTGTTGCTGGCCGCACATGTTGTGTTTCTTGGTTTGCTCCAGTTGCAACACCTCCTCTTTTTACAACAACTATATGTGATTCCCTCGTCCCAACAGAAATATTCTAGATATTCTGGTTGGGATTTTGTAGAGGGTTCGAATTTCCCACATTTCTATCCTTCCACTTCGCAATCAACTGTGGACATTGTTCGATAGTATGATCAAAGGATTTGCAATAGGACTCACACAGTCCTTGGAAAAATGTTCTGGTTTCCCACAATTATAACATATAATTTGGCCTCTTTCACGACCAAATCCTCATCCTTGTCCTCGACCTATAAAATTTTCACCCCCCCTTTGTTGAGGGTATTGTTTCCGCGGGTATTGATTCTATGGATACTGGGGCTGAGGATTCTGAGCTTGAGCTTGCTGTTGATTCCTGGAAAAATCCCAGGTACTGACAGTAGGGGTTCTCCCAAATAAATGTTCCCAAATATACCATTTATTGTTTGATATGGGGAACCCATCTGGTTTGCGGTCCGACTACCATAGATTTAAAGTGTATTCTTAAATATCTTTTACCGGTTATGGCCCAATCCACCATTTTATAAATTTAATCTTTATGTATGAAAAGCAAGTGCCTATATTAAATGCAAATAGCAAAACAACTAATCTAAATATACTCTAGCCTATCCCTAGGGAGAAACATTGATATTAAAAAATGAATGATGTACTATATTGTTTGCATAAAGAACTTTACAGATAGCTGATAAATTCAAGATACACACATACAACAGAAAATTAACACAGAGGTAGCTCAATGATATTAAAACATTCATCATTCATCGAGGCATAAGATTCATCACATAACATAAAACCATTCATAACTCAAAAATAGTTCAGAGGGTTAGGAACGATCTCACAGATTATATACTACTAAACAAGAAATAGTTCTCCATTCAGCCTTACACAATACGCTTTGAGACTGATGCAATACTCTCTCAACCAAAATTCCATATTCTTTATTATAAAAGGAAATAGTTCTTCTTACAATAAGCTTCAGCAACTATGCCAGTGAAAATTCGCTACTACATCTACTTTACCTCTACTTATACAAATTTAAAAAATGACTCTTAAGCTTCCCCCCCAAACATTTTGGGCTTCCTCATCTCTTCATTTACAAAATTTCATCTTTTAGTGTATTTACTAGAAAAATAAATAAATACAAAAAGTTACATTATTTTTAGTTTATGAATAAGACAAATTTAAGTGGGCCCAATTGGGATCTTGATGAAAACATTCTATGCTTGGGCTTCTTCACTGATGACTTGATACTCAGCTGAATCTAGCACACGCACTGCCACCTCATGCTTTGACAATTGGGACTCAATCTCTTTCACTTTTGGTGCATTTCGATTCAACAATTCTTCCAATAGGTGCTTATGTCTTGAATCTTGTATAATCCATATTTCTATTGATTCTTCACTAACAACCTCGATTTTAGATATGCTTTCTACTCCTTTTTCCAACCTCTCTTGTAAGTTCTTCAAATGTTCCTCCTTGACTGGGAAATCTTGATCTTCGGTGTCTGCTAAAATCACGCATTGATTATGTGTAGAACACATGTCTTTGTAGAATTTAGTGCACTTTTCAATAGTTCTATCAATACCTGTGTTTAATTTGACTGTTGTCTTACACCTGAAATTCAATATGGCCACTTCCATCTTCAGACGCCCAGCAGTTTTCTGAGGCATATTTGCTGGGAGTTTCGGGTTGGCTCCTATCCATGCTAGCTAGTTTTTCACAAGTTCAACCACCTCTGATAACCTCTTCTAGAATTCTGATGAGCTGAGTGCGAGCTCTTTCAACCGGGACTCAATTTGTTTAATTCTGTACATTTCCCCTACTAGCCTTAACAAAATCTGATTTATTCCCTTTTGTAGCATCGATGCTTGATTCTAGAAAGGGGTAGTATCTATCTGCTTCTCTTCTAGTGCCTGGAGTTGTTCTTTTAGCAAGTTGTTCTGTGCCTCTAGCTCCTCTAACCTCTTTCTTGCTGCATCTCCTTTCCGTTCTACTTCTACAACCTGCTTCTCAAGATCGTTCTTTTCTCCTTCAATGATATTTACTGATAATACCATAGCATCCTTGTCATATTGTAAAATTTGGCATGCTTCTCTCAACTTCTCAAGCTCACTGAGAATATCTTCATGCTTCCTCTTCAGGCTTTGTCCCTCACCTCTTTCCTTCTTTAGATTTTCCTTCATTTGAAATACCTTCTTCTTATATTGTTCCAAATCATCCATTATTTTATCCACATTATCTACATTTGCAAGTGTTGAGGCTACACCCGCCTTTGCAAGGAGTCTTGGGTCCTTTTCAGTCCCATGGATGATTGTTTTCTTAGTTACCATGATTCCTTGATTTTCCCTGGTGTCCACCTTCTTCTCAGTTCTCATGACAATTCTTTTCTTATTTTTGTCATAAAAAATGGTATTTAAATCAGATACCTCCTGATCTTGAGATGGGATGAAAGGGATTATCCCAAACTCTAATGTCGGAGCTGGATCTTCTATACCTATGCTATTAGATGGGACATATGATTCTAATATATCATCATGAGACTGAGACTGCTCCAGATTTGCACGATCTTGTTACTCCTGCTCTTTTTTCCGAAGCTCTTCAGCTACTTTCTCTTCCTAGTCTCTTTCTCGGTCAGCTACTTCCAATCTTAACCTTTAAACCTCTTCTTGCTTTTTTTGTGCCTCTTCTTCTTGTTTCCTTTTCTCAACTTCTTCTTTTTCTTTCTTTTATCAACTTCTTCTTTTGCTAACCATTGTTCTGCTTCCTGTGATAGTTTGAGTGCCTCTTCTTCTCTTTTCTTCGTTGCTTCCTCTTCTTGTTTCTTTTGCTGCTCAACAAATTTTCTCTTTCCGCCTACGGTCGTTATCTTTTGCTTGAATATTTTTCTTAGGGATGTCATATTTCGGGAATTGTGGAATATTTCTTCATTTTTATCCCAGTAATTCGTGTACTCAAAATGTACCCCTGCTGCTACACAATAGTCAGCAACCTTGTCTTCAGAATCATTTCTATGAAAGCTCATTTCTCTAAAGTGGAAGTACTCTAACTCCTTTACAAAATCCAGTGCACTCTTAACCTTGGAGAACTTATAACTACCTACATAGAACGGGAGTGGTGGGTATACATCCTTCTTCTGATAAAAAATGAAGTTCCCAATTCCATCAATGTAAAGTTGCCTCACTACTTCCTTATGAACAATATAGTCAATGGCATATATTTGTAAAAGAGAAGGGGCCCTAGTTCCGCCAAGCATCCTTAGGTATAGACCTTATTCTGTTAGGTAATAATGATGATTATCCTCTACAATATTCAAGTCTTCCTCAGACATGCAGTTACACTCAGTAAGAAAGATTAATCTATATAGTGACATTATGAAATCTTTGCAAATACTCTTATAATGGCTGAAATATTTATGTGCCCAAAACAACTACTATGTAGAATAAATAGGAGTTTTGGTCTTATCCCACTGGAACTTCAGTGCTGGGAACTGTTGTGTGCACAGAATACAATCAATCAGAAAAGAGATCATATGGAACTTTAAATTGTTTGTGAGATTCCTCTTAGCCCTGCGCTTATGAATGAGGACAGGTTGTTGGATATTATATTGACCCAGTTAAAAATGGTGCCCTGAGTGGCCACAAAGAAAATCATTGACACCAAGATTAATTTCTAGTATTTCCCATTTGCTCGCCCGAAGATCTTGTTCAGCATTAATTCTAACAGCCTATAAGGAGTGCGCAGGTTTGCGGTTTCATATTCCCCAAAAGGCCTTGTATGAAATTTCTTCCTGAGAGCCATCATTCTTTGGACATTGTCCAAAATATCAAGGTCAAGACCTTTTAACCACTCTTCTATTAGATAAGTCTGAGGAGTGGGTAGCTTGCAGGCCTGAGCTACATAAGCTGGGCTATAAGCTGCAAAACCTTGTCCCTCTGCATTTGATAGAATCATCTTGGTTACGTCGGCCTTTGGGAGGATCCAACCTATTACTTCTGCACATGGAAAGAGTTCTGGTCATATGGCAACCTTCATAATCAATGACCTTTCTATGTTGGCATATATTGGAAAATCCTATAAACCCATATCTGGGATGCTCCGATTGGAGATCATTCGGTAGATCTCCCCCCATCTATACTCAAGTTCACTTCCAGTAACAACCTTGGTATCTTCGAATATAACTTCAACTCGCGTTATGACCTCTACTTCAGGATCATATTCCGTGGCTTGCACCTTCTTCTTCCCTTTCCGAGGAATATTGTTATATAGATGAAGAGGTTGTTTAAACCATAAAAATGTATGTTAGATTCGACTCATTTCAAAGGCATATAACTGTGACTAATGAATTTGACACTGCATATGACCAAAAATAAAAAAACCAAGTTTTAACCAGCAACTTTACCGAATCATCATGATACATATTAGCCAGTCTTTTATTCCCATCCTAAATCGTGCTATATTGAAATGAAAAATTAAACCATAGGTTCAAGGATTTCAGGTGGAAGACTGGACATCATTCATTGGTAAGTAAACTACACTTCACGGGCCCTAAGGATTTTATCATGGCAATGCATCTCTTCTGGGCATGGCAACCCTAACACCATCGACAAGGTAAAAAATAAAATCCATAAATAATGGGGAGGACAATCAATAAGAATAGTCAGGGTTTTCACCCAGTATGAACTTCATCCCTACATCCTAAGAATGAAGACAACAATCCTGACAACCAATATTCTAACTCAGCCAATGGCCGTAATACCCCCACCCACGCATTGGTGAAACGAAGCCTAGTGGTGCAGACGACGAAACGCTCGTCTGCCCACGGTCCTCCTTCTGCAAAAAACTGTCAGGAAAACACTCATGGCGAAAAATGGGTAAATAATGGCTTGGGGAAGGTAGGGAAAACCCACGGCCCTAGATGAAAATGGATAGAGAAATGCTCCATCACTTGAGGAAAAACAAGCGAAAAATTATGACCTTAGGGCCTAAATACTCTCCGCGAAGATGCAAAACCTAACCCTACCAAGACGTCGCAATGATACCGCCAAATATCAACACAAGTAACAGGTTTGAGATCCTACTTGGTTGTTGAATGGGATGGAACAGGCATGGTCACAGCTGACTGGATCCATCGAATAACTGATAGCTCCATGCAGATTCAAATGATGAACAATAACCGAAATGCACCTCCTTACGAGCTTAAAAAGACTTAAAGAGGCTTCGGGCGCCAAAAGGAAAAGTAATAAATGAGCTTCGAACACCAAAAGGAAATGTATCGACAAAGATCTGAGATGTGAAACGATGGCTTGGGGCGAAAAAAAGGAAAATATCCAATATCATCGGATGACTACATACTTATCCTACCGGAACGGGGTAAAAGATCCATCAGTAAAGTTACCCATTAACCACCCGCATTGGCATCGGAAAACTCCTCGAAATATTATCGGTCGCACATCTGATTATTCATCTGAAGCATCGATGAGTGAGTCATCAACAAACTCTTTTAAAGACTCAGGAATAAGTAACCGAAACAACGGGTGGGAAAACAAAAAACTTCTGTGGACATCAGAAACTAAAGCAACAAATCAACCCGGTGTATTGAAAAGACTGCTAACAACCATCCGAAAAGCATCGAAAAATGTTCTCCGATATCGTCGATGCCATAGACAAAAGTTGATCCGATGAATCGGCCAACTCTTGTGAGTTTTTTCGAAAAGCACAAGAACAATGGTTTGGCAAGCCTTCAAATAACTCTTCCACTATGTCGGATAAACTCCACGAGTTAATCTGATGCATCAGGAGGAAAAAGAGTTTTTATTTAAATGAAACATCTTGCAAAAAACTAAGTTATAAAGAAAAATCCTAAAGAACCAAGGTAGACTTTTGAGGCATTGACACTAGAACTTCAAAGAAAAAATGAGGGGCCCTAAAACATAATTTTTTTTTGGGATGGTGGTTGTAGCAGAAAAAATTGGCGACTAACTGGTGAACACATATCTCTAAACAAATTGGCTTTTGAAACAAAAAATACTTTATGACCTTTTGTCAAGATCCATTTGCCTCGATTTTCTTTAAGCAATTATTTAATCATCTAGACCTTTAAGAAATGTAAGATTCAGAACTTGTCATTGATTTCAATCCATTGGGATAAGGAAACTAGGATTTCATAGTCTTGATAACTCTTCCAAGGCCAAAATATGAGATTCATTTACCTCTACATTTGGTTACTTTAGGCCAGGACTCCACATGATTGTAACAGGATTAGGACAAGCATATTCGTTTGTTCCTCATTCCCATTCCTTTTGCATTCTTTTGATGCTTTCAGACTTATGTATGATGAGTCTTCTCGGATTTCTCTTTCTTACACTTGAGATTTGATTTAGGTTCTTCCATCCATAGTGTCCTTTTGTGTGAGTGATATTTCGTTCAGCTGACAGACAGAGAAGAACCTTTTTGCAGTCCTTTTATTTATTGATTTTTTTTTTTGCACTTTCTGAGATATCCTTTTCTTTTAGGGAAATTTGACTCTTGATCCTTTTGGATTTAATTTGTGGCATGGGATAATTTTTAATACCATACACATGTTTGTCCTACTTCCTTTCCGTGGATCCTAGGCTGCAAGCTTCCTAGGATAGATATGACGGTGAAGTGGATGGAGCCTTAGAATAGTATTCAATACTTCTTCAGCCTTGGTTATTTAACAGGATTTAACACAGGAATTCAATGTGTTCCAAAAATAACTTTCCTTCCAATATCTATCAGATTAAAGAATCATGTAATAATAAATTCTTTCATAGAAATCATTCAATAAGCAGTTCCTTGCTTTAAAAATATCCACAGTTTGTTCAAATCCCAGTGTATTCCAGCACCAAATGCTAAGCTGGTTTATTTAAAATAAACTTAGAGTAAAGCATAGAAAAAATAACAATGAACTGACATAAAGCAAATGAGAAAAAAACAAAATTAATTAAAGCAATCAAACAAAAGTTTTATATATGTACAAACAGGTTCTCTCAAAATACTAGGTAAAATAAGGTTTGAGAACCAAGCCATTTACAAGAAGATTCTCTTCCCATCCTTGCAAATCCTGAAGTTTATACATCGAGGAACCTAACTTTGCAGCAATAAGAAATGGTCCAACCTAGAGATGTTGAAACTTAGTGTGCTTTCCCTTTTCATCATGCGGGTGATCCCATTTTAGGACTAAATCTCCAACTTCGAAACTCTTGTTTCCCGACTTACGCTTGTCAAACCATCTCTTCACAATCTCTTGCTGATGTTTAAATATTTATTTAGCTTTGAGCCTAGACTCTTCTAACTTAAGCAAGGTATTGATTCTGGCTTGTAATAATTCACTGTTGGATCCTCTTGAAGCTTGGGCTAATTGGGAGGCTGGGAGTAAAATGTTTGGCGGTAAAATGGTTTCCTTTCCATAGACTAGAGTGTAAGGTGAGACTCATAACGAATTTTTTGGTGTGAATCTATCAGCCCATAGTGCATTCGGGAGAGCTATATGCCAACTTCTTTGGTTTTCTACGTTAGTCTTCTTCAGAATTATAATGAGATTTTTATTGGTAGATTCAGCTAATCTGTTACCTTGGGGATAATAATTAGCAGAATAATGTAAATTCATTCCTTTATCATTAGCAAATTCTGTAAGTTTAATTGATGAGAAATAAGATGCATTGTAAAAAACTAGGGAAATTGGAACCCTAAACTTGGTCATAATATGCTCTTGTAAGAAATCAATGACTGCATCTTCATTTACTTTCTATAGTGGAATGGCTTCCACCCATCTGGTGAAGTAATCTATAGCTATAAGGATGTACTTGTGCTGCATTGAAGAATTGAGATTAATTTCTTCAATAATATCAATTCCCCACTGTTCAAAAGGTTTTGAGACCACAACTGGTTGTAATGGCCCAGCTGCTCTAACAGGCCTTCCTCCACTGCGCTGGCATGTATCACATTTCCTAACATATGTATGTGCATCTTTGAACAAGGTTGGCCAATAGTATCTTTCCCTTAAGATATTGTGGGTAGTAGTATCCCCTGAGTAGTGCCCTCCAGCAGGACCGTTATGCAATTATTTAACCACTTTAGCTGCATCTTCATGTTCTAAACATCTCAGCAAAACTCCGTCTTAGTTCTTTATAAAGAGAACTCCATAAATTACTTGATAGGATTCTGACTTCAACCTTAGTGCTCTTCTTTGCTTTGAACTCCAATGTTCCGGTAAATAACCTTGCTGGAGATAATGTATGAAGTCTCTATACCATGACTCTGGAGCAGTAAAAATGGGACATACGTCAATCATATGAACTTCAACCTCCTTTTCCCAATCATTC
Source organism: Pseudotsuga menziesii (assembly GCA_001517045.1). NCBI lineage: Eukaryota > Viridiplantae > Streptophyta > Pinopsida > Pinales > Pinaceae > Pseudotsuga > Pseudotsuga menziesii. The sequence continues at coordinate 358,741 of LPNX011155226.1, read as the reverse complement.
TCCTCACCATTTTGACTTTCAGCCATGATTTTGCAAAGTCCTTGTCCTTTAATAATGGAGGTTGGCTTAAACTCCAAATCATATTCTTGTAGAGCTGTAACCCAATTTCCTCTTCTCTCACCCATCTCCTTTTGCACGAAGAGGCTTCGGACTGCTGGGTGAGGGACAACCACTTTAGTCTGATTCTTAAGTATATATGGCTTGAATTGGTTTACTACTTTAAACACTGAGTAAGCTTGCTTGGCGATGGAGGGATAGTTCAATTCAACACCTTGTAGACTACTGCTCATAAATGAAATAGGGAATTCGTCTCCCCCTTCTTCCTTTTGTGTCATCATAGCTGCAATTGAAACATCATAAGAAAAAGTGTACAATATGAAAACTTTATCGAAATCAGGACTTCTGAGTGGAGGTGCATGTGCTACTCCTATTTTAATATTAGTAAATGCATCCTTTTCTACGTCAGTCCATTTAAACTATAAATTTTTCTTTACCATATGCTGCAAAGGTTTGACTGTTTGTGCCAAATCAGGCACAAACATTCGCACAACATTAATGGTCCCCATAAACAATTGCATGCCCTTCTTATTGTGGGGCAAGGGAATCTGCGTTATTGCTTCAATCCTTTCTGGGTCTATGGAGATTCCTCTTTTAGAAATGACATGACCCAATAGCTTTCCTTCCAGCACCGCGAAAACAAATTTTTTGGGATTCAATGATACTGTATTTTCAACAACGCTCAAAAATTTGTTTTAAATGATATGGATGTTCTTCACTTTGAATCAAGGGTTCCAGCTTAGGATGCATCTTCCGGCGCTGCTGCTGGAAATGATTTACACTCGCTTTAATAGGAATTATGTGTTGTATTATGCAAGTTTCATATGTCTTCATATCATCATAAGTCCAAGCAAATACATCTTTATACTGCTGAAATAAATTGATGAACTTACTTTTTTCACCTGGAGAACAACATTTCCCCAAGTTGACATACTTGGGTTTAGCCTGTGTTCCCAAATTGATCAGCTCATACTGCATTGATGAGATATGCATTTTAAAATTTACTGACCTTCGGAACTTGTTATTTAGATCAAAGATACCATGTAATGTCCTTACCCCTTTTGGTATGAAATTACTATTCTAAATATTCGCTTGGTGTTCCTCATAATCAATAACTGCATCTCTAAAATTTTCCTCATTTTTTAAGAATTCTAAAATCTGTTGGTCATCATCAAACACTCTCATATTAGTGACATTATCAGGTACTGATGACTTGAAAATCAATTCAATTGAACATGTGTTATTCGTGGGCACCAACCTTGCAGCAGAAGTAGCTAATAAATCAGCTGCTGCATTTTTTAGTCTAGGAATAAAAATAATATTAAAAGCATCAAAATTTGTTATGAGTCCCCAAACTTAATTTTTATATCCTTTTAAATGAGGATATAAGCAATGGATTGTATTGCAGGCCTATTTTACAATTATTTCAAAGTCTCCAAAAACTTTTAAATTCCTAACTTTAAACTCAATTGCTTTTTTCAATCCTTGAATCAATGCTTCGTATTCAACCGTGTTATTCGTGCATTCAAACTCTAATCTACAAGATAAAAAAAAAATGTTTATTTATTTATGGATCAATTAGGACATAGTCGGCCCCCGATCCTTCTTGATTTTTCGAACCATCAAAATACAATAACCAAAACTGATTTTCTACTTCTAAAGCACTAGTTCTATTTTCTGAAACAGAAAATAAATTAACTATATTACAATCAATATTGTCAGTCTGCAAAAACTGAAGGAGATCGAATTGTTCATCTGACTCACTACTAGCCTCTTCTGCCTAATAATTTCCTGGTTCAAGTTCTAAAAAACAATTTCCCAAAATGGAATGCGCGAAATTCACAGGTTCATTTTTTCTTTCAATTTACGTCACATTATATTTCATATGTGGTTCTCTTAACACTTTAATCTAATTCTGACAACCTTTGTAAGGTAACCACAAGTGCGAACAATCTGTTTCAAAATTCCCATTAAGATTTTCAGACCAATCCCTGCTTAGTATTAAACCATAGGATTCAGGGATGTCGACTACCATAATATCTATGTACTGACGGACTCTTTCATCAGTTGCTAATTGAATCAATACATTTTTCAACTCACCTGCCACTTTAACTGCAGTTCTGTCTAACTGAATAATTTGACTAGCATAAGGGGTGGGTTTCCTGTTTATCCTTTTACAAACTAACAAGGGCATGACATTCGAAGATGCTCCAGAATCAAACAGACAATTGTGTACATTCAAATTAAAAATTTCAAAGTCAGCAAAAATGTCTTAGTTTGAGACTTACACTTTCCTCCAATGTTGCCTTCATTTAGTTCTTTATCTAATGGGGCATTGTCTTGAATTTTTTTAGGTTGAGGATCCAAGGCTTCCAAAAGTTTCTTCTTTTGTTGTGGTAAATTACACATCTCAAATAATGAAACATTTGCCTTGGTTTTCTTAATATCTTCTACTATATAATATCCCATTTATGGTTCCACTAAGATTTTCTTATTATTCTCTAACTTATTTTCCACAACCTTTGCTGGTTTACTTATTGCTTGAGTTTTCTGCTTTGCTATGACCTTTTTAGATATGGGTGGGTTTTGAGTCTTATTGGTGAGATTTTTCATACTTTCTTGGAACTTCTTAATCTTGGGCAATAAACTCTCATCTGTTATTGGTCCTTGACTTCTCGTTGTGATGTTTACTGCCGAAAGTTGTTTTTCTTCAGTGGGTTCTTCTTCTTCTAACCCTAGCGTGGTCATATAGTCCCACAAAACCATAGTTGTTTCTTCCAAAGTTGTTTCTGTTTCAACTTCCTTTTCTTCTTTACTTTCAGGTTTTGTTAGTTGAACATCTAATAGCTGATTCGTGACTATGTTCATTGAATTAATACATCGAGGAAATATTTTCTCAGAGTGAGGTTGTTGGTGAAAAGTACCAAAATTATCCATACCAAATTCTGGGAGATTCAGCACAGAGGAATTGTCGGTGGGTGGTTGGGGTGGACTATTTTCTTCTTTCTTCTTGAAAAATTGTCTAAATGGTTTTCTAGAAGAACTTGCTTCTTTATATTTATATAAATCAACAATCTTGTTTGAGAGTTTTTGTACCATTTTAACCACATTTTCCAATTTGTTCGAACGCTCTTCTTTGGGCTTAGTCAGTAGTAAAGGCTTCTTAATAAAAGTTTTTATATCTAAATATGCAGACTGTTTATTTATAATTTTGAGTTCTTCTTCCACCTTCTTAGCCTCTTCATAGGCTTCCAACAATGAGGGTTTTACTGACCTTTTCACAAACATTGCTATCTCAGGCAAAAGTGTAGAAGAATAGTATTCCATTAACATTCCTTTAGCAGGAATTATAGCAGCACTGAAATTATTCAAATGGTGAGCGAACCTATGATTAAAATCAAGCACTTTCTCTTTTTTCTCGATCTTTAGAGCAAGTAACTCTTTCATCATAGTAGCCATGGTTCTTTGGCATCCAAACTTGTTCTTAAACAGTCTCTCAAACATATTCTAGTTTGTGATTGAATTCACCTGTAGGAAAAATTACCATGATGTTGCTTTTCCTTTAAGAGTATGTGGAAACAATATACATACTACATCTTCATGTTCTCCTGCTGATAAAACTTCAAGGGCTAAGAAAAAACTTTGTAAATGATCATCCACATCAATTCCTTCTTTCGGGTCAAACTTGGTTAATGAATTCTCGGGATGGGCAGGTAGATTGTGCAATGGAGCAGTCAGGTTAAGAGGGGTTCTGTACCTCCAAGCTGGTGGTGGAGGTGGTTGATTAGCATTTGGATTTACAAGTGCATTTCCAACTACATTTTCGACCATGATTCGAGGTGGAGACAAAGGTGGAGATTGAATAGGGGTTCGAAAAGGTGATCAAGACGGGGAATTAGGTCCCAACTGATCAAGAGGTTGGAAAATTTCCTGCAAGGTTAAATCTACCAGCTCTTCAAAATATCTCACTAACACTAAATCTTCTATGAAAGGGAACTCTTTCTTATAATCTTATCTTTTAGGTAGTTCATGGATGTTCGACAATCCTCCAAGCTTCTTTGCATACAACCTTGTGATTCTTCTTAAATCGTTAACTACTATGAGAGAAACAGGACAAAGGAACTCAAGATTAACTTTTCCTTCAGGATTGGGGTCCTTGGGAAAACTGGTTTCAGAACTGTCACTAGTGGAATATTCTCAAGAAAACAGATTTTCTCGGCCAGCCATGCAATGGCGGCCCTCCTTCTAGCGCCAAAAACTGTTGATGCTTGGAAAAATCCCAGGTACCGACAGTAGGGGTTCTCCCCAATAACCATTCCCAAATATATCGTTTATTGTTTGATGTGGGGAACCCGTGTGGTTTGCGATGTAGCTACTGTAGCGTTAAAGTGTATTCTTAAATCTCTTTTAACGGTTACGACCCGATCCACCATTTTATAAATTTTTATCTTTATGTATGAAATGCAAGTGCCTATATTAAATGCAAATAACAGAACAGCTAATCTAAATCTACTGTAGCATATCCCTAGGGAGCAAGATTGATATTAAAAAATGAATGATGTAATATACTATTTGCATAAAGAACTTTACAAATAGCTGATAAATTCAAGATACACACATACAACAGAAAATTGACACAGAGGTAGCTCAGTGATATTAAAACATTCATCATTCATCGTTGGATAAAACCATTCATAACTCAAAAATAGTTCATAGGGTTAGGAACGATCTCACAGATTGTATACTGCTAAACAAGAAATAGTTCTCCATTCAGCCTTACACAATACGCTTTGAGACTGATGCAATACTCTCTCCAGCAAAATTCCATCTTCTTTATTATAAAAGGAAATAGTTCTTCCTACAATAAGCTTCAACAACTATACTAGTCAAAATTCCCTACTACATCTACTTTACCTATACTTATACAAATTACAAAAATGATTCTTAAGCTTCCCCCCCAAACCTTTTGGGCTTCCTTGACTCTTCATTTACAAAATTTCATCTTTTAGTGTATTTACTAGAAAAAGGAATAAATACAAAAAGTTACATAATTTTCAGTTTATGAGTAAGAAAAATTTAAGTGGGCGCAATTGGGGTCTTAATGAAAACATTCCACACTTGGGCTTCTTCACTGATGACTCAATACTCAGTTGGATCCAACACATGCACTACCACCTTATGCTTTGACAATTGGGACTCAATCTATTTCACTTTGGTACATTATGATTCAACAATTCTTCCAACAGGTGCTTATGTCCTGAAGCTTGTATAATCTAGATTTCAATAGCTTCTTCACTAACAACCTCAATTTTAGATATTCTTTCTACTCCTTTTTCCAGACTCTCTTGTAAGTTCTTCAAATATTCCTCCTTGACTGGGAAATCTTGATCTTGGGTGTCTGCTAAAATAGTCCATTGATTATGTACATAACACATGTCTTTGTAGAATTCCGTTCACTTTTCAATAGTTCTATCAGTGGCTGTGTTTAATCTAATTGTTGTCTTACACCCGAAATTCGATATGACCACTTCCATCTTTAGACTCCCAGCAGTTTTCTGAGGCATATTTGCTGGGAGTTTTGGGTCGGCTCCTATCCATGATAGCTAGTTTTTCATGAGTTCAACCACCTCTGATAATCTCTTTCGGAATTATGATGAGCTGAGTGCGAGCTCTTTCAACCGGGCCTCAATTTTTTTAATTCTATACATTTCCCCTGCTATCCTCAACAAAATTGATTTATTCCCTTTTCTAGCATCGATGCTTGATTCTAGAAAGGGGTAGTATCTATCTGCTTCTCTTCTGCTTCCTGGAGTTGTTATTTTAGCAAGTTGTTCTGTGCCTCTAGCTCATCTACCCTCTTTTTTGCTGCATCTCCTTTTCTTTCTAATTCTGCAACCTACTTCTTGAGATCTTTTTTTTCTCCTTCAATGATATTTACTGATAATACCAGAGCATCCTTTCCAGATTGTAAAATTTGGCATGCTTCTCTCAACTTCTCAATCTCACTGAGAATATATTCATGCTTCCTCTTTAGGCTTTGTCCCTCGCCTCTTTCCTTCTTCATAGTTTCCTTCATTTGAAATACCTTCTTCTTATATTGTTCCAAATAATCCATTATTTTATCCACATTATCTACATTTGCAAGGGCTAAGGCTACACCTGCCTTTGCAAGGAGTCTTGGGTCATTGCCAGTCCCATGGACGATTGTTTTCTTAGTTACCATGATTCCTTTCTTTTCCGTGGTGTCAACCTTCTTCTCAGTTCTCATGCCAATTCTTTTCTTATTTTTGTCATAAAAAATGGTATTTAAATCAGCTACCTCCTACTATTGAGATGGGATGAAAGGTATTAACCCAAACTCTAATGTCGAAGCTGGATATTCTATAGCTGTGCTACTAGATGGGACAGATGATTCTAACAGATCATCATGAGACTGAGTCTGCTCCAAATTTGCACGATCTTGTTCCTCCTACTCTCTTTTTTGAAGCTCTTCAGCTGCTTTCTTTTCCTGGTCTCTTTCTCGATCGACTACTTTCAATCTTAACCTTTCAACCTCTTTTTTTTTGTGGCTCTTCTTCTTGTTTCCTTTTTATCATCTTCTTCTTTTGCTTTGTTATTCTCAGCTTCTTCTTCTGCTAACCATTGTTCTGCTTCCTGTGATAGTTTGAGTGCCTCTTCTTCTCTTTTCTTCGCCGCTTCCTCTTCTTGTTTCTTTTGCTGCTCAGCATCTTTTCCCTTATCGCATACGATCATTATATTTTGCTTAAATATTTTTCTTAGGGCTGTCATATTCCAGGAATTGTGGAATATTTCTTCATTTTATCCCAATAATTTGTGTACTCAAGATGTACCCCTGTTGCTGCACAATACTTAGCAACCTTGTCTTCAGAATCATTTCTATGAAAGCTCATTTCTCCAAAGTGGAAGTACTCTAACTCCTTTACAAAATCCGGTGCACTCTTCACCTTGGATAACTTATAACTACCTACATAGAATGGGAGTGGTGGGTATACATCCTTCTTTTGATAAGAAAGAAAGTTCCCAATTCCTTCAATGTAAAGCTACCTCACTACTTCCTTATGAACAACATAGTCTGTGGCATATCTTGGTAAAAGAGAAGGGTCCCGAGTTCTGCCAAACATCCTTAGGTATAGACCTTCTTCTGTTAGGTAATAATGACCGTTATCTTCTACAATCTTCAAGGCTTCGTCAGACACGGAGTTACACTCGGAAAGGAAGATTAATATGTACAACAAAATTATGAAATATTCGCAAATACTCTTATAATGGCTGAAATATTTATGTGCCCAAAACAACTAGTATGCAGAATAAAAAGAAGTTTTGGTCTTATCCCACTGGTGCTTCAGTGATGGGAACTGTTATGTGCACAGAATACAATTAATCAGAAAATATCTCATATAGAACTCTGGCTTCTTTTGTGACATTCCTCCAAGCGTTGCGCTTATGCATGAGGACAAGCTGTTGGATATTATATTGGCCCATTTAAAAATGGTGCCCTGAGTGGCCACAAAGAAAATCACTGGAACTTAGTTTAATTTGTAGTATTTCTCATTTGCTTTCCTGAAGATCCTGTTCAGCATTAACACTAACATCTTATAAGGAGTGTGCAGGTTCGCGGTTTCATATTCCCCAGAAGGCCTTGTACGAAACTGCTTCCTGAGAACCATCATTCTTTGGACATTGTCCAAAATATCAAGGTAAAGACGTGTTAACCACTCTTCTATTAGATAAGTCTAAGGAGTGGGTATCTTGCAGGCCTGAGCTACATAAGTCAGGCTATAAGCGGAAAAACCTTGTCCCTCCGCATTTGACAGAATTATCTTGGTTATGTTGGCCTTTTGTAGGATCCATCCTATTACTTCTGCACAGAAAGAGTTTTGGTCATGTGGCAACATTCATAATCACTGACCTTTCTATGTTGGCATATATTGGAAAATCCTCTAACCTAGTATCTGTTATGCTTCGATTAGTGATCATTCGGTAGATCTCCCCCCATCTGTACTCAGGTTCACTACCAGTAACAACCTTGGTATCTTTGTATATAACTTCAACTTGCGTTATGACCTCTACTTTTGGATCATCTTCCGTGGCTTGCACCTTCTTCTTCCCTTTTTGAGGCATATTGTTATATTGATGAAGAGGTTGTTTAAACCATAAAAATTATGTTAGATTCAATTCATTTCAAAGGAATATAACTGTGACTGATGAATTTGACACTGCATATGACCAAAAATAAAAAACCAAGTTTTAACCAGCAACTTTACCAAATAATCACGATACATATTAGCCAGTCTTTTATTCTCACCCTAAACCATGCTATACTGAAATGAAAAATTAAACCATAGGTTAAAGGCTTTCAGGAGGAATATTGGACACGGTTCATGGGCAAGTAAACTCTACTTCATGGGCCCTAAGGATTTTATCATGACAATGCATCTCTTCTCGACATGGCAACCCTAACACCATTGACAAGGTAAAAAGGAAAATCCCTAAATAATGGGGAGGACAATCAATAAGAATAGTCAGGGTTTTCAGCCAGTATGAAATTCATCCCTGCATCCTGAAAACAAAGACAAAAATCCTGACAACCAATATTCTAACCTGGACAAATGCCGTAATACCCCCACTGACGCATTGGTGAAACGAAGGAGTGGTGCAGACGACAAAATGCTCGTCTTCCCACGGTCCTCCTTTTGCAAAAAGTGTCAGGGAAACACTCATGGAGAGATCTAGACAAACAATGGCCTGGGGTAGGTAGGAAAAACCCACGGCCCTAGCTAAAAATGGATATAGAAATGCTCCATCACTCGAGGAAAAAAAAGCAAAAAACTATGACCTCAGGGCCTAAATACTCTCCGCGAAGATGCAAAACCTAACCCTACCAAGTTGTCGCAACAAAATCGCCAAATATCAACACAAGTAACAGGGTTGATATCCTACCTCGTTGTTGAATGGGGTGAAACAGGCGTGGTCACAGTTGACTGGATCAGCCCAACAACTGACAGCTCCATGCAGATTCGAATGGTGAACAATAACTGAAATGCACCTCCTTATGGGCTTAAAAATACTTAAAGATGCTTCAGACACCAAAAGGCAAAGTAATAAATGAGATTCAAGCACCAAAAGGCAACATATCAATAAATATTTGAGATGTGAAACGATGGCTTCGAGCAGAAAAAAAAAAGAAAATATCTGATATCATCGGACGACTACATACTTATCCTATTGGAACGGGGTAAAATATACATCGGTAAAGTTACCCATTAACCACCTGCATTGGCATTGGAAAACTCCTCGGAATATCATCGGTCGCACATCCAAAGCGTCGATGAGTGATTCATTAACAAACTCTTTGGAAGACTCAGGGATAAATAGCAGAAAAAGTAGGTGGGAAAAACAAAACTCTTCCATGGAATTCGGAAACTAAAGCAACAAATCAACCTGGTGTATCGGAAATACTGCTAACAACCATATGGAAAGCATCTGAAAATTTTCTCCAATATCGTCGATGCCACAGACAAAAGTTGATCCAACGAATTGGCCAACTCTTGTGAGTTTTTTCGGAAAGCACGAGAACAATGGTTCGACAAGCCTTCAAATAACTCTTCCACTATGTTGGATAAACTCCACGAGTTCATCAAATGCATCAGGAGGAAAAATAGTTTTTCTTTAAACGAAACAACTTGCAAAAAACTAATTATAAATAAAAATCATGAAGAACCAAGGTAGAATTTTGAGGCATTGACACTAGAAATTCAAAGAAAAAATGGGGGGCCCTAAAACATAAACAAATTTTGGTATTTTGGTTGCAGCAGCAGCACCCGCTTATCTTGCATATGCTATTCATTTTTCATTAAAAAGGTGTCCATTGTTTTCTACTATAGTAGCTGAAATGCTCTGCGGTCCTTCTCATTGTGGCCTACTGATTTACACAATTTACAATATAAACTATCTGATGCACTTACAATCTTCAGTAAGTAAAAAAAATCTTCTGACCAATGGCCTATAGTTTGGCATATTCTACACCAAGGCATCCATTGTGTATTTATTAGGTTTAATGCTCCCAATGCGACATAATTCATGAGTGCTGAGAGGTTATTCGTATGGTGTCCCTCTATTATGCATCTAACACCCCATATTTCTTCTTGGATGTCTATCCCTTTTTTAATGTCATAAATTTGTAGCATAAGGTTGGCTAGGTGCAACTAAATTTGCATCATTCCTGCATCGGTCTCTCCTATAGGTAAGGATTCTAGCTTCATGGCCAACTCCATAGCTTTAGTCTACGCCACACTCTTTTGTTGCATCAAAGGAATCCATATGTGCGGTAACAACGATGCAATGGACCATTATTTATGCTGTGCGTCTGACATATGGAAGCTTAATTTGGATATTAACGTCTTAAATCTCTGGTCAAAGTCCCAGACAGACTCTGTAGACAACTACTTAATCTATTTAATCTTTGTAACACACTGAGATTCATATTTGGGTTTTCTAAATTCATTTATTAGTCTTGCTCAAATTTGGTCAAGTGTTTTCTGTGGGACTCCTACCAGAACCACATAAAACTTGATATACCAATACAATGCACGAACCCTCAAGTTTGTGATCATTTGAGTCCTCTTTATGGCCTCATCATTGGTCCGTCGCATGGTCCACACAGCTTCACATATAAACCAATGTTTCTCTAGGTCTTCTAACCCATTTTAGTTGAATATAGACAACTGAATATAATTCTAGGTCATTATATTGGTCCTTGGTACTGTTGGATAATAATTTTGGCTAGTAGGACTCCCTTTTCCACTATTCCCATGGTTATTATTACTTGTATTGACAAAACCACTAGGAGATGAGTTTTCGGACCTTACCTCCAGAGACGTACATGGGGTCGTAGGTGTGTCGTATTCATACTCTGGATCTATGGATTCTTATTCTTGTTCGTCCCTTTCAGGGATAGGATGGTATTCCTCTTCCTGATCGCAAAAACCTCTGTCAAAGTGCAACATCAACTTGTATTCTTATCCTTTGGTCCTACTGCAACTTCCTCTTCTTGTCAGAGTTCTTCTTCTCTTTCTCGACCAAAATATTCTTCCACTTCATAGTCGTCTTCCTTCTAGTGCAGTTTCGCTATCACCAGGGAACATCTCATCTTCATTTGCTCCATTTTTCTCACAGGTCATTTGTGACATATCCAGGGTCTTCACGCAGATTTCTTTACTCGTTGGATTTCATTCTCGAGATCCCTTTTTCATATACAATCATATTTATCCAAATTATTAAATATGTCAAGTATCTTCCTATATCTCCTTGGAAAAAATTTCTTTTTGGCTCACTATATGATGTTATTGTGTCGACAACAAACTCAGTGATGTATCCCTCCAGAATAATATCTACCCAAAAATTGACAACCTTAGATATAGGGCTTCTAATATTATTCGGTCGTTGAATCAATTGAGGACTCCACTCTGTTGGTTCTCCTTGTGGGAAATTTTTTCGTTGGGTTGCTAGCTTCAACAACCATTCATACAACAAAACATGAAACTCAGAGAAGAATATCTTGTGAATATCGGTAAAAATATAACCCTCCAACCACTTTATTGGATTCAACCATGATCCTTTACTTTCTTCCTGTGCAAACTTTAATTCCTTAGAATCCACCCACTCTTGAATTTTTGGCTCGTCGAGTGCCAAAACATATTCCTCACAAAATGATTCACAATACCGACAACAGAACCATTTGTTGGCATTTCCTCTTTCAACCCAAGTTCAAACCCTTAGTTGTCCATCAACAAATCCCAATATATCGGCTCGACATAGCAAGGCTCAATTGGCAGCACCTACGATTAAAATGCAGTCTCACCCGAGATATTTCTATGGATAACTGCCAAAACCAAGTTTCTGCACTTTTGTGGGGATTTCCTCTTCCTTGGCACCTTGCTAGCTTGTTGGATCAAAGTCGGGGTGTGTGTTTCATTTTCTTATTCTGTTCATTCAAGATATTAATCTATTTTTCCATCGAAAAATATTACAACAGTGATATAAAGCTTTAGCACATATTCTATCTATCAACAATTAGACACATGCATCTAATAACTCATTCATAAACAAATGCTAGTCAATCTATTCAAATCTGATTATTCACATCATACATTCATTCAATGTAGATGTATTCATCAAATACACATTAAGACAAAATTTAACATGGAAATCCATCCAGGAAAAAACACAAAGGTGATCTTCATTTGGCATGAAAAATATATAGCACATTTGCCTGCGCACTCAACTTGTAGACTCTGTTCTAGATCTTCTCTATAATCTAAATGCACTTCTCTCCTCTCATGCTCTCTAGTCTTAGGTCTATGAATCTTTCCTCTCCTTCACTCTACTGTCGATCCACACACACCCTGGATTAAATCTCTTCTCTACAACTCTACAAATCTTCTAAGACAAAAGCCGACAGAGACCTAGAGACCAAACCACACACAACTTGGGTTCTCTCTTTTATAGGATCTTACATGTCATAGTAAACCTACTTTATTATGTTAGCCGACATGATGTCATTCCTATTTTTGTAAATTTAGTTATACTAACTGTAGGCACTGTCATCCCAAAATTACAAAGATGCTTTATTCCCAAAGCATGCGCTATTCTAACTAGCTTCTTACCCACGATCATTGAGCTGCCCTTTTCAACCATTGTACTCTTCTTCTATCATGGTTCCTTCCATCATGGTTGTCTTCTTTTTTTGTGGCCTCCTCTCTTACATCACAAACTCTTCTCTCACGACTGCTTCGGTCGCAACTCTTCTTCCACGACTGCTTTTGTCGCAACTCTTTTTCCACGATTGTATCTGTCGCAACTCTTCTTCCTCTGTCGTGTGACCATACTCTTCATATTCCCGAGCAGAATTTTGGTCTAATTTTTCCTATCTTTTTCAAGGGCCAACAACCCCCTGAATACGTGGAGCTCTTAAACTAATATCGAAACTCATACACAACAACTCTGAACAAGGAACTGCAACAATGTACCACTTTGGCCAAGGTTCTTATGAACGTGCTGAATTTAACACTCAAATTTTCATGGGAAAATTCAGTGTTGAATCTTGATAATACCCTAGGAATATTACGAGACCTCCCCCAAAATTTAACACTCAAATTTTCAATGGAAAAGAAGAATATTTTGTGTCTCATCCTCTAGTAAAATTTCCTATTATATAAGCCTTAAGGTATGCTCAAATTCCTAAGTAGAAGACACAACGTAAGAAATAAAAACATATTTCCTCAAATCATTGAATAAAAGGAAATCAAATGAAACCAATGAAGCTACAACAAAGGGTTCATTAAAACATCAAATATGAACTAGAAGTATTAAAGGGGCTAACACAATCTTTAAACAAAATAAACCCAAACTTCCACAATCAAAAAACTACTACAAACATAAACAGTAAACAAACCATAGAAATTTTCCATGGTAAAAAGCTAGACATTAACATAGTTTCATGTACTAAAATGAGCCCATTCATGTTTAGTGGAAGTCTTGCTAAATTATTTATTTATCCTTTCATACTAGGACACTATCTATGTGAAAAGATAGACTCTATCTTCATCAAATTCCAACTTCATTTCCTGTCACAAACAAGAAAGATAGTGTAAAAGTTAAATATTAAAAAAACAATCTTAAATAACTAACATCAAGAAAATACAGTCCTAATCATCAATGTTACAATGAAAAATACAAAATATAGAATCTATTTTTACCTTAAATGCAGCCTCAAAAGTTGACATATAGTTATCTTGCTACCACAAATACTTTTCAACCTACTTCAAATATAGAAGAACAACAACATTAGTTAAATAACATGAATCACATCGTCAACAACAAAACACGTAGACTCACGAGTCACAATCGGAAGGTGTTGGTAACACACAACTGCACTGACTAGATTCAGGGAAAGTGGGGACTCCACTTTTTATCTCGTCCCTTAATGGTCCAATGGGCACATGGGGACCTGAATCTTGACAAACCAATAAACTGATAGAATCAGACATTATGCCCGATCTTGGCCTCCACTAGCCAATTGTGGTCATGGAGGCTAATACAATTATGCATTGTAATTATTCCAATTGATTGTTGTATTATCTGAATGTTGGTCTCATGCCAATAGGTATCATGTGATCAATGCATAAGAACCTAGCTCATAGACCATTTTTCTCTTCTCTTAGCTATGTAGAGCTCGTTTATTTTTTTGAATAACGATAAGTATTTACAAAGAAAATATACCATATCATAAAATAATCGAAAAAGTGAAGACAATTAATTCATGCAACTAAAAGGTAATAAAAAAATATTTTCTCAAACCCTAAATCAATGGAAATCGAGTAAAACCAATCTTGATTCAATCTACAACAAAGTGTTAAATCAAGCATCAAATGAGAACTATAATTATTCAAGGGACTAACACAATATTTAACCAAAATACACACAAACTTCAAAAATTGACAAAATGCTTCAAACAAAAGCAATAAACAAGCCATAAAAAACTGCCAAGATATTTGTGCTAAACACAAACATGGTTTCAAGTACCTAAATGAGCCCATTCTTTCTTAGTGAAAGTGTTGTAAAATTAGTTATTTATCATTTAATTTTAGGACACTATCTATGTGGAGAGATAGCTCATAGGCCTAGCTTTGTTAAATTCTAGTTTCATTTCCTGTCACATACAAGAAAGAGACAATGTAAGAGATAAATATCAAAACCTCAATCTTAAAATAAGTTGCATGAATATAGTGTATCTCAAATAATGAATGTTACAACAAAAAAGTACAATGTAGAATCTATATTACCTAAAACACAACCTCAAATTCACATATAGTGATCACCAACAAGGGTACATGGAACACCTAGACCAAAATAAGACTCAAGAGTCTTTCATGTGTATTAGATCATCATCATATACAATCTTAGGTGAAATCCATTTTCCAATTCACATCCTAGCCCTGGTCCTCATTTTCGACATTCGGAACACGACCTTCTCTAGATGAATCATCATTATGATCATCCAAAACATTATGTTCCATATCAGGTTCATTAGAGAAATTTGTTATAGTGTTTTCTCCCATTCTTTCATGACCTGATCACCAAAGATCCAATGCTCTTTCATATGTAAAATTGTCAACCTCATACTTTGTTACATATAATCTTAAGCATGTATCCACATTTTTATCAAGTTTGTTCCTCAACTTTGACTTCAAGAATGACAGTGCACTAAACATTCTCTCATCCTCCACTGATCCCAAAATCATGGTTTGACATAAATCTGCTAATTTGAAATATTCTGACATTCTTTGCCATAAGATTTCGCTACCACTGATTCTAGTCCATAATCTTGTAATTGCACCATATTTTATAAGATTATCCAACTCATAAAATTTCTCCCACATTGTTGTGGAAAAGCATTCAGCTTGATCTATCATTTTTTCTCGATCTAAAATACTTTGAATATGTTCTTGTATCTTGGCCTCTCGACAAAAATGGCTCTACAAAATCTTGTATTTCTCTATAAAGTCAAGCTTTAATGTCTCTGAGCATTGACAACCATTCCAATATTGAGGGTATACCATAGACATGGCCCCCAACAATTCATCTCGAGGAAATTGTTCTCTTACCTTTGATGATAATGATTTTTCAATTTCTATCAAGTTATGTCTCACTGAAATTACAACATTGTGAAATCATTCTCTTGACATGGGGAACTCTTTGGTGTATCTTCCTATCTTATCATTATAATGAAGTGGAACCATATTCCCACGCACTGCCATACATAACATCTATTTTTCATCAAACTTAAAAAAATAAAAAAATTCTATATTGATTAACTTACTCCAATTTGTAAATGCTATACCTGTAAAAAATCTCCCATAATATACAAATTATCCCATCCAAGGCATGTTAATTTTATTTCTCTTGTGTATCCAACAATATACATTATGCGACTATAATCCATCTTCACGAGGTTATTCATTTCATGAAGCATAGGAATAATCCCAACCGATGTTAATAATGTCGCTATATCGGTTAGTAGAAAGAGAAGAGTTTGATATTTTTCTACACTTGAGCTATGTTCATACATCACCCCTACCAAGGCTGCATATTCATCATATAGTCTTTCATCTAGTCCCTTCAGTGAGACCCATCTTGTATCAACATCTTTCAATGGTTTTTTTCCATTTGTAACCATCGAGTTTTTTTGTTAACTCTAAAAATCGTTTGGGACTCCGATAAAAGTATGCATGAACCTCACATACAATATATTTAACCTTTGAAACCAATGAAAAGTTCACTATTTTAAATGCAATATTCATTCTGTGAGCCATACAATGAATACTAAGCATATATGGTGAAGCTAAGAGTTGTAGTCTAGCACAAAGGCCATTCCTTTGTTCATGTATTATTGATGCTCCATTTTCTCCAACACATACCAACTTTTTTGCAATCATGGAATGATCCATACCACCAATTTCCTTCAAACTATCAATAACGCGTTGATAAATAGTTTCTGTTGTAGAACTTTTGGTCATTTGATCAATTCCAAGTAGATATGAATGCCTGATATGGTCATTGACCATAATCCATGAATTATTATCAATAGTCGTAACTTCATCCAAAGATAGTGACATAAATGTAGCATTTGTAATCTTCTCTTTCATATCCTCGTTTTCTACTTGAGCTAGATATTTTCCCCATTCCCAACCATTCGATAAAGACCAATGAGAAGATGGAAAATTTGGCAC
Source organism: Pseudotsuga menziesii (assembly GCA_001517045.1). NCBI lineage: Eukaryota > Viridiplantae > Streptophyta > Pinopsida > Pinales > Pinaceae > Pseudotsuga > Pseudotsuga menziesii. The sequence continues at coordinate 341,873 of LPNX011155226.1, read as the reverse complement.
TTGAATAAAATATATATATTTCATCATTTTTGGATAATTTGTCATAGGACGACCATTGGATAGGATGTGAAATACAATGGATAATTGTATCGTTTTTTATAACAAATTTGTTTCCATCATTTTTCCAAATTGAGATGTGATGGTTCCTCCAATTTCCTCGAGTTTTCTCTTATTTATTAAGAATTTATTATATTCCTCTTCATATTGTAGATGTTGACATTGGCTAATAGATTTCCATCTGGGAGTATATTTCTTCTCATCATTTGCAACTTTCTTATCATACACCTTTCCAACATGCTTCACTATTGTGTCTAACTTTATCTGCAATTTCACTACCTTGCAAGGTTTCCAACTACATGAAATGCATTTAACTTCTTGTGAGGTCTCATTCTAATTTGCTAGAGGTATTGGTTCAATAAATGGGTATCTTAAGACCCAATCAAATTTTAATTTTCTCCCTATGTCCCATTGGCCTTTTTTCCTTTTCTGTGAATGCATTGTGTCACCTTGCAAGGAAAAATATTCAACATTTAAACTACCAATTTCAGATGAAAATGCATTTGTCTCACTTTGATCACTAGAGGAATGTATTCTACCATCCATTGTATGGGTTGCAGATGCATTCTCAAGAGTGTTGACATCCCTCTCACCGATACCTTGCTCAAGAGAGATTGAAGCATGAATATGATGTGGATTATTGGATTGAGGATTTTGAAAATATGATATTACATCCTTTTGTCTTTATGTTTTATTTTTCTTTCCACAATCCATGTTTGACATCTTACTTAATATTCCACAATTGAAATTCCAAATCGATATAGAAACCAAAAGTGAATCCTACATGAGAAAAATGATATAAAAGTAGTACAATAGAACATTATCAATTTATATTGACTCGACTTAGAATGAGTGTTTACATTGAATCTTTCAATGAATTTTACATGACCAAATACATCAATAACATCCCCTGAAGAAGGTATAACAATAATACAATAAAATTACAATAAGAATATCTTCGGAAGTTATATTTTTCAACATAGTTTGGACATGAAAAAGCAAATAAAGAACCCCTAAAAGTGAAGACTCAAACCCTAACCCTAAAACTAAGGCTCAAAACTTCTAAGTTAACATTGAAACCCTATCCCTAAATTGATGAATGGTAATATGAATTTTAATGTCTCCTGAATTTTATACACATTTAAGATAAAAGGAATGGTAAATTCCCGCAAAAGAGTTGGAGGTTAGCTTCCTATCCATGCCATAGGAATGTAATGAAAGAATTTGCTTGGTTGTGCTTGTCCATTAGCCTCCTCTCAAGGAACAAAACCAAAGTAAACATTATTTTTTTTTTCATCTCTTGCTTCCTTTATGTATTGTCTTTTTTTTCTACAAAGTATAAGGCCACATACCATACAAAAAAATATCAAGCAAACTGTGCAGTATTACATCCTTAGTACATAGTTTAGACCTTAGGCTAACTTCATTTTCCTTCATGCACTGATATCCTATGGTTTATACTTAGGAGAGTTAATTCGGCAAGATAACTGGTTATTTTGTCCTATTCACACCTACAAAATCTTCCTAGTTTGGTCAACCCAGCCCATGTGCACCCTCATTAATGCATTGGGGCGCTACCTCCTTTATTTGGGGGATCCGGGTTTGACTAAGTGTGCCAGTGGTGTATTTGGCCTATTTTGGCTCTCTTAGGAGTATTTATTGCCACCTAGAGCCTCCCACACACCTCTATATTCTCACTCGTGCCTATCTAGGACTCATTAATTACCCAGCACACTTCACCAACGTTCACACCTTGGTTCCTGAGTGTTTGGGATGAGTTGGGTCTCCATTGGTCCACCTAGGGGAGATTGAGGTCAAATCTCACCATGAAACATGTACAACTCTAATTGGATTCTAGAGCCTCTCGAATTTGTCCAATGTACTACAAATATGTATCATACACATCTTACAGGTGTGTTGTAATATAATGGTTTGATTTTAGCACCTTTCACATGTGCTATTCCATCTATTTCTGGCTCTCTTTTTTCTCTTGCATATTTTGTCAAACACTTTGATGGTGAAATTGTTCTAGCTCCTAGATCTAACTTGAGAAGAAATTCTCACATGGTATCAGAGCTAGTTGGAGTTGCAAACAAATATAGTAAGGTTTTAGTTGTTATTTAGGGCATATTTCCAGTTTATCTGAGTGTTTTCATTGTAGGTTCCTACAACAACTTCATGGATTTTAAATTTGTTCCTCTCCTTTCCCCATTCAACTATTTTGAATGGAAGTCGAAGATGTGTGCATATCTCAAGAGGCAATGTCTCTATGATGTGTCCATTGGTTCTTCGAGAGAGCTAGAGTCCTATCAAGAGAAGTGTGACTGCCTTAATGACAATGATAGAGCCTATGGAACTATGTGTCTAGATATACCTCCTACAATGTGCTACCTCCTTGATTATGTGATTACCCATTCGATATTTGGAGAAATTTAGATGAAGCTCTTGGCATGTAGCAAGAATATGTGAGTGTTGTTCAGGAATAAACACCCTTATAACCGAGGTTCTAGGGTTACCAACGTACTCTTAAAACTTGCATACAATTAGCTTTAAATTACAGAAAGGAAAAAGAAGATATAATGGACTCACTCGATTAACGATGGTTGATCCAATATTTGTCTTCTCCCGCTCTACTCCACTCCAAATATTTCAAGGATGGACCTCCTTCACCTACAAAGAGCAAATCCTCCAAATACAATCTTATACATGTATATATGACAAGTTAGATAAGCAATATATAGAGTGCTTAATCATAAATATTCATCAAACCTATGATACATGAAATATATTCAACACTCATTTGGAATAAGGATTCTCATTATTAATAATAGTGAATGAGATAAATGTACAACCCAACGCCCGAAACAAGGAATCCTCTGCAACCAAAGGATTCTGAGCTCTGTTGCTCTAAACACTTCTGAAGATATACCACCAGCATAACTTTGCTCTCCAAGTATGATTGATTAATTCCCTCCCCAAGGCCGCTATTTATACTTAGGAAAATAGAGCAGTTTCGAAGGTTGAGGAGGTTGAGACAGTTAAGATAGTTAATGTTCAAGGCTTAACAAATCTCCATTAATCGTGTTTATTATTTTTAATGTCGAATGGAGGAGTACACGAGTATTGATACTAGCAACCCGCATTTTACACGCGAGTTTCTACAGGGGAACCCACGTACAGATATGTACGTGGCTTGCAATGACAATACCCGCGTACCGTACGTGATATGTTGTGGAGATAGTCGCGTATGTATGCTAGTTTATGTGGAAAGAGTCGCGTACAACAATAAACATATAAAAAGGTAAAAATGGCAAGCTAGGTGGATAGTGAATGCATCTCATGTCATGCCCATCTATAATGTTTTAGGAAACCTTCAATCCATAAATGTCCTTTTGTGTGCCGACATATGAAGTGTCGGCACTCGAATGGAGAAGTGCCATTTGGGTTGATAACAGATGCCCCCTAATGTGTGAGGTCAAAGGGAAGCGATGGCCAAAATACATTATAATCTTAATCTTTGGAGAACTCAGAAATCCAATGGAGTAGAGGTAGTACCTGAAACAAATACATAATAATGTCATATATAAAATCATATCTGAGGATGCTATGTTCAATATACTAGAACACTAGCTCCTTTACAAATGTTTGATTACATCATATAATACAGGTACAAGACCACGTATATTACAAAGGTGGATCGAAGCCACAATATACAATCATGATAAGTCTTCAAAGATCTGGAAGCTGTGTACATAGGTAGAACATAATCTTGTGCAACTTAGTCCATAGTAAGGGAAATAAGGTCTTCATAATCAATCCCAAAGAACTAGTACAATCCAAGCCATGTGAATAAATGTAGGCTGAAGTCAAACATGGAGAGGATTCAACAGTTTGTCAATCAATAGGTGATAATTGACAACTGAAGCAAAGGAATTCACTAATGATAAAAGTGAATCCAGAGGTACAAATGTCAAAACTCTAGGTCTTCGTCATCAGGAAGTGTTGAAGAGGAACCATACTGTGATAAGGAAGGCAATAGATCCTCCAACGAATCACAAGAGTGACTAGGAACTAGGTAAAGGAAGGGAGATACAAGTGATAAAAGATATGACACAAAGATGACCCAGATTGGGTTCCAAGTGAATGGAAGAATATAAATAGAAAATGAGAGCCTCTCTATTTATCATACTTATACACACACACTCACTCATTGGGGCGCATGAGTGAGAGAAGAGAAGCTCTCTTAGTGTGAGAAAGAGAGACTGCTACTACATTGGTGCAAATGGAATTTCTAAAGATGTTCTAGAAAGGGTCCTGACTGTACTTTCTTTGGTCCGAATTTCAGACTCAGAAGATGAACCAGTGACACGTGGCAGTCCGTACAACTTCGCTGTTCTGAACAGTACTGTAATAGGTCACCTTGGGAAAAAGATCATAAATCCTAATTGGTGAAACCAATTCTGATGAAACCTATGGTGTTGGATCAGGGACAGATGAGGTGACCTCGGTGCAAATTTTTAGACACATAGGAGGAGTAATTTTGGATATATCACAGAAACAGTGACAGACATTTCTGCAGAAGAAATTGGAAAATTAGGGCTTCCTATTCCGGGAGCTTCCCTCCACTGTTTTCAGAAAAGGAGTACATTGGATAGCTCCATTTGAAGAGATCTATCTTTATATCCAATCAGATCTAGAAGATTCCAAGTTTTTAAAATTAGGTTTTTTGTGACAAACCCTAGATTAGCCAGCTTCAGAACCAGGATGGACACATCCAAACGGTAAGATCTAATCTTTTGCTATTTCCATTTGAGGTTCTCATTTCAAAATGATCTATCACATCCGCTTGATGATAAGATTGGTGAAGTTGACAACTTCGAAGCATGGAAGTATATTATCTCTCTGAAGAAAATGAATGGGACACCTACATGAGTATAGAGGTTCCAGTTCTAGAGGGAGATGAGGCTAGAAGCCTTACACAAGAAGAACTTGGTTAAGGCCAAGAATATCATTGCTGATTCAGTCGTGAATCAACTCGTACTACAAGTGTCTTCCCTAAAGAAACCGAAGAAGTTTGATTCCTTGACCAAGCTATTTGAAGGGAAGAACATACATCAGAAGATGACCTTAAGAAACCAGTTGAAGAATGTGAAGATTCAGAATGCAGAGACCATGCAGTCATACTTTACAAGGGTCTCTCAAATCAAAGAACAACTTGAAGCGGTAAAAGAAGAAGTGAAGGATGCAGAAGTGGTGATAGTCACCTTGAATGGCCTCCCGGGATCATGGGATTCATTCATTTGAGGAATGTGTGCCAGAAAGAAGTAATTACTTTAAGTAGACTCTGGGAAGAGAACTCACAAGAAGAAGAAGCTTGAGAAGAGAAGGTGGGAGCAACTGAAGATCAAGCTCTTACCATCGAAAGAAGATCCCTCAAGCGATGAGGAATATGACGGACTCAACTCTTGAAGAACCTCTTATCCATCCTAGCATTTGGATAAGAAACAATGCTATTATGAATGAAGAAGACGATGAAGTTGAAGGCTCAAGAAGAAGTCTACCCACGAAACAAATAAAGATAAGTATTCAATTGTCATTTCATGATATTGTTTTGTTATGCATTTGTTTATATTCAGTTGATGTATTATGCATGATAGGATGTTTGCATTAATGACAATATACTACTAATATGCATGTAATCGGTAAGTAGCTCATGGTGCTATACAAACTCTCCATTGCTACTTATCTAGAATGAAACCTCTTTGCTGACATATTGGATTAGTGCACAATCTCAATGTTGTCCTGGCAGAGATGGAAGGTATCTAGAAACGTTTCGTGAGATATGGATGAATGTTGTATTGGCTAAAGTAATTGCATGATCATATATTTATGCATAAGAAATTGCAAGTATGAATATTCCTTATGAAATGTTTCTAACCATACAAATGCATTTGACTTGTAGGAAAGATCGCATACATAATCGCCTACAAGAAAAGAAGAATGAAGACTTGTTCCAAAGAACAAGTGACGACAATTCAAAGATGAAAATAATATGACCAATATAGTGACATCATTGATGCAGAATATTCCAAGAAGAAAGGGAATACCAGTTCAAGAAGAATGATGTCTAGGATAAAGTATCGATACATGAAGAGAAGTTCATAGTTCCATCATGCAGTGGATGGAAACATCATGGGATACAAGGCAATATTCGTAGCACGAGGCATAGACTATGAAGAGACATTGGCAGCCACTAGAGATATACATGACAAGAAGAATCATGTGTGCAAATGAAAGAAGGCCTTGTACGAGATCAGAAGACACCCATGATATAACATATAGATGAGAAGCTTGATGAAGATATTAACCCTTGCTACAAGGTTGACAAGCTCACAGATGGATGCAAGTAGAAATTTTGAAAAGGTTAAAGATAGAGGATCTTGGTATCCAATGATCCTAGATGGATACATAGAATATTAGTAGCATAGGAAGCTACTTGTCACTCTAGTACATAATGTTTTAGTGCATAGAGTACGAAAGACAGAGGGAGTGTGATGCTTCAGAGGGATTGATTGCAAAATATCCTAAGGTTCGACATGATACGACAGGATGGACAGATTACTAATGACTTTAGGATTTACTGAGAGTAAAATGGATTCCAACCTTTGCTTCAAGGTTGAAGGCAAAAGACCAGTGATGCTCCTGTTATGTGTCGATGCACGAAGTTCTAGGCATGGAGGTGTGGACAAGGGAAGTATGTAGTATAGATCCTCAATAGGTTCAGGATGATGGACTGCATGACCATACCTATGGCATCGAAGCTGAAGCTATTGATTGATGCTTCATCAGATATGGTTGATGCTACTATGTATCATCAGATGATTGGGTCCTTGATGTACCTGAGACTAGATATTTGCTTTGTTGTGAACACAATAAGACATGTTCACCTAATGGTGGCAAAGAATGCATGGGTACAGTTGATTATGGGCTCAAGTATGATGTGAATCAAAAGATTAACTTGGAGGGTTATGTTGATTCAGATTGGGCAGGCAGTTCCATTGATAGGAAGAGCACTTTAGGGTGTTGCTTCAGTATGGGATCAGGTGTGATCTCTTAGTTTAGTAGGAAGCAATCCTATGTGGCACTGAGTACAGCTGAAGCAGAGTATGTCGTAGCTTGTTTAGCTAGTTGTGAGGCAGTATGGTTGAGGAAGCTACTGTTTGATTTATTTGATCTCCAGTTGGATGCTACTTGTATACATTGTGACAACCAGAGTTGCGTAAAGTTGTCAGAGAATCTAGTGTTCCATGACAAGCCAAAGCATATCGAGATCAAGTACCACTATATCAGGGATATGGTGCAGAGGGGAGCAGTGAAGCTCCAGTATGTTGCGATGGAGGAATATATAGTTGATGTATTGAAAAATCCATTAGATAGGGTGAAGTTCAAGTACTTCAGGGAGAAGCTTGGTGTTCTCCAGATATAGGTTTCCTCCAAGGGAAAGTGATGAGTCCCATAACCATTCTGACATGGTTAGAGGATTGGTTCCTTCCATGGTCAGATGTAAGGGTTGAGCCATTCTGTCATGGTGAGAGGATTGGTTCCTTCCATGTCAGATATGAGTGCTGAGATCCATAGCCATTCTGACGAGTAGGTCAGATATAAGGGCTGAGCCATTCTGTCATGGTGAGAGGATTGCTTCCTTCCATGTCAGATATGAGTGTTGGCCATTCTGTCGAGTAGGACAGATGTAAGGGAAATTGCCATTCTTTGAATGGAGCTACCTGGTGAGGTACCAAGAAAATTCAGTCTAGGAGTGAGAAGCCATTCTGATGTGATAGAGGGATGTGCTACCACTTGATCAGATGTAAGGGATGAACCATTCTGTCATGGATAAAGGATTAAGTTCCTTCCATGTCAGATGTGAGTGTTGGCCATTTCGACGAGCAGGTCGGATGTAAGGGAAACTGCCATTCTCTAGGAGAATGGAGGCACCTGGTTAGTTACCAAGTAGCTCAGTTGAGGAGGACTGGGGGCTATTCTGATATGACTATAGGATTGGTTCCTACAAGATCAGATGTAAGTGCAGAGCCCTTATATCACTGTGAGCATGATGTGTTCTCGCCTAGATGGATGTAAGTGCAGAGCCTTTTCATCATTGTGAGCAAGATGTGTTCCTACCTAGATGAATGTAAGTGCAGAAATATTTCATCATTGTGAGCAGAATGTGTTTCAGCCTGGATGAGAGTCTTTCATCATTGTGAGTAGGATGTGGTTTCGGCCTGGGTGGAAGAAGAGAGTTCTTCCATCATTGTGAGAAGGATGTGGTTCCAGCCTAGGTGGAAGAACAAAGTTCTTCCATCATTGTGAGCAGGATGTGGTTTCGGCCTGGATGAAAGTGAGGAAATATTCCATCATTGTGAACAGGATGTGTTTCGGCCTGGATGGAAGTGCAGAACTCTTCCATCATTGTGAGCAGGATGTGTTCCAGCCTGGATGGATGTGAGTATTGTGCCTTTCTGACGAGTAGGTCAGATATAAGTGTTGAACATGGGGGCTAGGCCTACAACCAACATGAAAACGACTGGCTCTGTAGAACTTCCTGTGGCGAGAAGAATCATGAGATAGCACCAGTGATGATACAGATCCAATGATGATCTAGATCCAGTGAAGATGATACAACAGTGATGATCCAGATCCAGTGATGATCTGGATCCAGTGATGATCCAGATCAAGTGATGATCCAGATCCAGTGATGATGATCTAGATCGAGTGATGATCCAGATCCAGTGATGATGATCGAGATCCAGTGATGGTCCAGATCCAGTGATGGTGATCCAGATCCAGTGATGATCTAGATTCAGTGATGATGATCCATATCGAGTGATGATCCAGATCCAGATGAAGATGACTTGAAGATGAAGATGATGAGAACTCAATGATGATCCATATGATACAGAGAAGAAGACTTGTGCTGATAAATTATGTCGAGAGAATACCTTCCTAGTTAAGAGGGAGTGTTGATGTAATTGTAACTTCAGAATGTATTCATCCATATTTCTTATGTATTGTAACCTAATGTTTATTCCAGGATGTATTGTAATGTATTTGAGTCATGTCATACCCCGATGTTTATTCCAGGAAGTTTCTATAATGAGAAATTCATGTCAAGTCATTGTGGGTAACCCTCCTATTGGTCAAGGGTTAAATTCCCCACAGTTGTGGGGCCCTTGGGTTATTAGACTATCCTAGTGAATTCAACCCTAGGTGAGTCATTGTATGTCATGGAAATAGTCTCCACCATTGTGTTACCCTCTTATTGGTTGGAGGAGGCAAAGTCCCCACAAGTGGTGGGGCACTAGGGTTATTAGACACTCCTAAAGATGTTGGCTCTATTAAGTAATTGTTAAGTGAGGCCAACATGTTGGAGTGGGTTCCAAGTGAACGGAAGAATATAAATAGAGAGTGAGAGCATCTTTATTTATCATACTTATACACACACACTCACTCATTGGGGCGCATGAGTGAGAGAAGAGAAGCTCTCTCAGTGTGAGAGAGAGATACTGTTGCTGTCGGGAGATCATCTTACTGTTTTCTGGTTTTACCTTTGGTCCTGATTCTATCTCTGAGGAATTTGCAGGGTTTTCTCCTTTATGGTTTCCCCGAGGAAAATTCTTTGTGTCTCTTGTCTCTTTTGTTGTGCTTGTGTTTTATTGCTGTGCATGTTATTCTCTCAGTTAAAGATCCTAAGATCATAATGGTAGCTTGAATGATAAAAATCTAACATACCCAACGCTCCTTCAAGAACATCATAAATAGCTTGAGTTTTATGAGTGTGAAGGAAAGCAAGATCACTCGGAAAGATCCATTTGAGTACGAGAAATGGTGCTTACAACAATAAACTCGATGCTTTGTTCTTTAGTGTTTAACGAGCATGACAAAGACATAAAGTACACTCGAAATATTTTTAATGTTTAGGTCCAGAGCACGAAAAAGAGAAAACTAAGCTCATACCGGGAGTTCCTTTTCCGTAAATTTAGTCCCTCAGGTCCGGAAAAGTGATAAACCTATGCCTGAGAATACTCTTCTCAATTCAGTAGAAAAGAGAGGGATCCTTTCTCGTGTTATTCCACATGGTCTGAGAAAGAGATAACCTACCACCAATGCGGATGCCCGTTCACATATTCTTAATGAACTTGAATGGACAAGTTAACTTGGCAGTCAAGTCTATTTTTAAGGAGTCAGACATAGGCCTAAAGAAACTCCATAAGGGTAGGGAGTCCTATAAAGGGATAGCTTGTAAAAAAAGACCATACTGAGGCTCTATTTGGCATGAAAATTAGCTAAAAGGATTCCCCTATACCTAACACAGCTGCAACATGAGTATCGAAAGACAACATAGGTTCTAAATGAGATACTCATGAGAGGAAGGCCCTATCCACGGAAGAACGATGGTAAATACAAGGAGCTAATGGTTAATAATACCATAGTCCATGGTTAAAATGTTGATTACTAAGTTTAAGATGGAATAGTATAGATGTAAAAATGCATGTGGAATGACATAAAACCATTCTATATGAGTAAAAAACACTTTAGAATGATGAGAAACCTGTTACAAGGCCAAAAGAGATGGGATTAGTTTGATAAAATATGAACTATAAGCAAAAAACCCACTTAAGAAATATAATTTCTATAAATAGTTCAAAAAACTAAATAAAACTCACCATTTTGAATTTTAGCCATAAGAAGCAATTTTTTACCTCTACCTTCATTTGATCGGTGCGGAAAATCCGGTGGACGAAATCCAATTCCGCAAGTGTCAGGTAAGACTAGACCCCAAGCTCTTCATTTTGATCCTAGCAAATTTCAATTTTGAGTCCCAATTTAATATTTTTGAGTGCCCTAAAGCAAAGAATGCTGTGTACATGGGTTTTCTATAGTAACACTAGCGTACACGCGAGTTGTCTAAAAGACAGTCGCATACAGTACGCGACATGTCTATTGAAGACAGTCGCATACGCTGCGTGGAGGGTAAAAAAGATATATAGAGTCAAAATTTTGAATTTTTATATGAAACTAATGTTTCACAATGGTTGATTTGCTAGGTGTGAAGATGGTTCTTGAGTGGAGGGAGCATGAGCATGAAGATTTGGATCAAGAAGAACTCCATGATGCCCCCACTATGAATGTTTTATGTTCAAGTGGGTTGTTGAAATTCTTTTGCACATCACCCATGCGGGCCAATGTCCGCCTGCTAGAGTTCATGATAAACTACTGGGATCATGATTTGGGCATGTTCGACCTTCAGGGTGAGTCCTTGGAGATTACTTCCGAGGATATCTACTTCATTTCCAGTCTGTCACGACTGGGGGCTCCAGTCAACTTGGAGGGCACCGGCAGAGGCGGTGATCCTCTAAGTGTCCAAAACTATATTGATGTATTCTGTGCACCGGGGACCCAAAAGAGAGGGAGTTGCATCCCTATTACACATATACGTGATCTTCCCCTACAGGTTTTGGTAAGTACCATAGTTAGGGTTGCAAGATCATCTTCTCTTCATCTCACCACATAGAACCAAATGAGATTGGCAGTGGACTACATGCATGGGGCTTTGTATGATTGGTGTTCGAGGGTAATCCCGAGTCTGAAAAAACAACTCTCGAACTGCAAGAGAGGAAGAAGGAAGAACTTCAGATATTCTAGCATCTTGGTGGCCTTCTTCTTCAAGCTTGTGCCAGGGTTGATCCCTACAGTACCTCTACCGGTTAGATCTCCTCATCAGCCTAGGCTAAGCAGGTGGGGAGATATCTTCCTACGCCAGGGGGGAGGTGGCTCAGTGCAAAGTGTGTACAATGATGACTTCTAATTTTGGTGGGAGCGATAGTTACCAGCACTGGAGCAGTTTCCATATGCTGGGATGGATTTCTGAGGTGACCTAGACCTTGTCCTCCCTCCAGGAAGAGCATGGGGAGAGCTAGGTAATTTTTAATTTTCAGTTTTAAATTTTTTATGAATTTTAAAATATAGGGATATATACATATGTATAAGAGTTATAATCCTATAAACATGTCAAAATGCAGATATTGGACCGGTATGCCCTTAAGGGCATCCACGTATGTTTGTTCATCCTATCTTGGATGAAGACCAGGGGCTTATCAGGGTTCTAGAGGGGAAGTTGGCTAGGCTTACCCAAAGAGTACCAACTTTGAGGATTGGGCACATCCCAACCATCATGCAGGAGTATGTGGTTGGAATACCACCTGTCTGGATACACCTTTTGAGGCGGGTAGCCAGAGTGGTTTTGGTGTACATAGAAGCTGTTGAGGCTGTCGAAGCCAAGGAGGCTGAGGAAGCTAGAGTACAGGGAGACCGAGGGGGGCCTAGGTGGTCCTGCTTAGATCTAGGGAATTTTGATGTACTACGATCCATTTTTTGTATATTATACAGTTATGACTGGATCTGGGGATCAAGAACTCGACCTATCTATAGATAGATATTCACATACACACACACACACACACACACACACATATATATTGTCAGTTTATTTACAATTTTTTTTATGTGTATGCTATATATTTTTATGAAATATGTGTTAAATGCCAATCCAAAATGTAATTAGCATATGCATCAGTCAATGAATTCTGATTTCTTGGAATGTGATTGAATGTAATAAATTCAAAATTTCTTTCCAATAACCTAACTTACATGAACTGACGTAATAGAATAGGGTTCCACACCTGCTAAGCTCGATTGAGCTGGGAAACCACCAGTTGAGAGTCCAGATGGACTTCCAGCTAAGTGATACCACATGACAAAGCATCCCATAGAAGCTCAATTACAGCCATATACTCAGCAACATTATTAGAAGCAGGACCTAAGCAAGCACCTCCCGAGGCAACTAAATGTCCTGAGGGAGAATAAATGACCCATGCTGCTGAAGCAAGATTACAAGTGTGGCAACTGGCGCCATCAGCGAAACCTACGAACATCCCGGAAGACATCTGAAACAATCAGCAGATAGTATAAAAAACATAAATCGACGATCTAGTGTACATAAAAATAAATACAATAGAATACAAGAAAAAATACTAAGCCTAAGCATAATACTTCTTCAGATAGATCCCATTTCTAGGCTCAGACAGCTTATTCCCATCAAAATATATTAACTCATATGCGCTCTTCTTTAAGACCTTCGACATGACATAAGGCCCTAACCAAATGGCCTTGAATTTTCCTGCCCCCAGGGGTTCCTTGTCTTGGTCTCAAAGCAAAACAAGTTCCCCCTCAGAGAAAATCCGAGGTTTGACCGACTTATCATATTGGATTTTGACCCTATTCTTGTGAGCTTGATTAGCTATCAGCACAACTCTACGCTACTCATTAAGGTATTCTAAATGTACTAGATGTTCTTTAAGCTCTGTCGTATCGGGTAACACATGAATAGCTATTTTCAAGGATGGGATTTCACATTCAACCGGCGTAACGGCTTCCACTCCATGAATGAGTTGGAAGGGGGAGAAAACTGTAGCAGTTTTTACATTAGTTCAGTATGCCCAAAGGGCAGGGTATAGCATGATATGCCAGTTAGAACGGGCTGCATCAATTGTACATTTGAGGATAGTCTTCAAATTCTTGTTAACAACCTCAACCTGACCATTTTCCTGGGGATAATACGAAGATGAATGCTCTTGTCTGAATCCAAGCATAGTGGTCATTTTCGTCATCATCCTATTTTGAAAATGACTGCCATAGTCAGTGAAAATCACCTTAGGTATACCAAACCGTGCTATAATCTGATTGAACACAAAGAAAGTTGTTGTTTCCCCATCGGCTTTAAAGGTGGGCATTGCCTCTGCCCATTTCATAAAATAGTCCACAGCGACAATGATATATTTGTGCCCCCCAGTCGAAATTGGGTTGCACGTCACATAATCAATCCCCCACTTCATAAAGGGGCCTACCAAGACAATGGGAAACAATGGAGCAGGATGTGACCGCATTTTTCTAGTGTAAAGATGACAAGGATGACAGCGCTTCACTGCTTCCACACAATCTTTGAAGATTGTGGGCTAGAAATAACTGGCATGTAGTATCTTCTGGGTCGTTGCTAACCCAGATAAATGACCCCCACATGCTCCACTATGGGAATCATTCAGGACAATCTCTGCTTCCTCATGGGTAAGACATTGATGCAAAATGGAATCTACCCCTCTTCGATATAATGTATCTCCTATGATGGGGTAGTTCTTAGTATGAAGGCGTAATTTACATCGTTCCTCCCGTGAGGAAGCCGCAGGGTACTTCAAAGTCTAGAGATATATAAGTATATCTCTATACTAGGGATCAGAGGTGGCTATCAAGAAGATATGCTCAACTGGGAATGAGTCATCTTCAACGACTACATCTTCTTCCACTGGAAATTCTGCTATAAGCTCAGCAAAAATGAAGGACTTTTTAGACTTAGCGGACTGGAAATCCAAGTCAAACTCTTGGAGAATGACTATCCATTTGTTGAATTTTCCCCCAACAATCCGTTAGGACAAAACATATTGAAAGGGATTCACATCTGCCACTACTGTTGTGGTCCTCAGTAAAATGTAGTGACGTAACCTCTGAACAGCATATACAGCTGCTAAGGATAATTTATCGATGTGGGAGTACCTGAGTTCAGGTCCAGTTAAAGTATGGCTAAGATAGTAAACAACATGCTCCTGGAGCTTATTGTCTTCTTGGACCAAGACTACCCCAATGGTCGACTCGGATGCAGCCAGATACAATATAAAATCCCTAGAGTAATCTAGCGGACGCAGTAAAGGTGCCGACAACAAATCTTTTTTCAATGCCTCGAAAGCAAGTTGTGCAGTTTCATCCCATACAAATGGGGTGTCCTATTTTAGTAGCCGCATGAAAACCTTGGTAATCTTGGCATAGTTAATGATAAAACGTCGAAGAAAATTAGAATTTCCTTGCAGGCTTTGAAGTTTCCTGATAGAACGAGGAGGAGGTAGATTTACAATGGCCTCTACTTTTAATGGATCCACCTGGATGCCTCTATTAGAGACAATGAATCCAAGCAATCTCTCTAACTCGACACAGAACACGCACTTGTGGGGATTCAAGCAGATCTTATAGTATCTGCATCACTCAAATATCAACCGTAAGTGATCTGGATGGTCAATCCTCTTGCGAGAATGTGCAGGTAGATCATCAAGGTAAGGCTCGACAATGGCTTTGATATTGTGGAAGGAAAAGTTCATAGCCCGTTGAAAGGTTGCCCTAGCATTTTTCAATCCAAAGGGCATATTTTTGTACGCGAAGGTACCCCAAGGACAAATGAAAGTATTTTTATGTTTGTCTTCCGGTTTTATTTTTATTTGATTGTATCCGGAGAAACCATCCATAAACGAGAACACTTCACTTTATGCGTAAGCATCTATAATATGGTCTATAAATGGCGTCGGATAGTTGTCCTTAGGACAGGCTTTATTCAAATCTCTGAAGTCAGTACAGACGCGTATGGTCCCTTGCTTCTTATCAACAGGAACAGGATTGGATACCCATTCCGTCAGAGCTACAGGATAAATGAAACCAGCTTTCAACAGCTTTTCAACTTCAACCTTCATAGCCGCCGCTTTACGTGGGTTAACAGGTCTTAATTTTTGCCAAACAGTTTTAGCGTCAGGGTATGTTCGGATCTCATGTTCAACTATCGATGGATCAATTCCTGGAATCTCCTCATATGACCAGGCAAAGATGTCGCAGAATTCCTTGAACAAGGCCGTATAGATTACAATCTCCTCAGGAGAGCAGTTTGCACCTATATGTATATTTTCCATGACATCAGGGTTTACAAAGATGTTGATAGGGATAGTGGTAGAAATATTTGCGATATTCCCCTCGGTGAACATTCCTTCCCTGGGTAAGGGATTGATGGGTGTATCAACATCATTTGATAGTCTCATGTGAAACTCTTGATTTTATATCCTGCTTAGCTCTGGAAGAAAATAGGATCGATGGTGAATATCTTCACAGATCTTACCACGTCCACACATGGCTTCCAGAATGGATTCATTAGAAGGTAAAACCATATCTAAACAGTCCATAGAGTGCAAAGAGTTTTCCGCCCAAGCAGGAAAATAGACTTCCTCCAGGTCCTTTGAGACTATGAGAGGATCTGGAATGGGATCAACAGTGGTTTGAGTGATAGCTTGGTAAGCCACTTCCACTATCGATAAGGGCACTTCCAGTTCATGGGGGAAAGGGAGAACCCAAGGATCAGTCCTATCAACAACCGTGGCTATGGAATTCCCCACACTAGTAGAACCAATATAGTTAATCGGGGCTAGAAGATCAAATGTGCCCATCAGTGATGCGTACATTCCAGCCCCCAAGCTCTGTGCAGCAGGTTTGACCTGATCAACCAATGGCAAAGCGGACTCATTAGACTCCATGCAGCCTTTTCAAGTAAAATCGAGTTGGTCAACAGTAACCAACTTTCCTTCGTGTGGAAAAACGACCACCCGAAAGACGACCGATGCAATAGCGGACATGGCATAAGTCTAGCTCCTTCCCAAAAGCAAATTATAGTCCAAAGGTGCATCAATCACTTCCACCTCAACAGACACTGCTTTCCCTGCCAGCTTTATTTCAAAAGCTGGTAGGATACCATGTGGACGGAAAGACCTTCCATTGAAAGCAATAAGCAGAGTGTTTGACAGGACCAGCTTTGGGGATCCAAGAGCTTTCCAACATGACAAGGACATAACGCATGTAGAAGCACCCTCATCAACAACTGCCCTTCCAATGGTCTTTCCACCATGGATGACATCTATTGATAAGGCTACATGGTAAGGTAGGTGAATTTTGACATCAGACAAATGAAATTTCGCCATGAGACTGGATGAGTCCATGCTGCCTAAGGATGCTAAGAGGGCATCCCGCTGGGCGGGACAGCTCTGTAACACCTCTAAAGCTGACATTGCACATGGGGTTTGGGCTAGGTCTTCAACCATGGAGTAGTTTGAAGTAGCCCTAGCATTAGGGTTATGCAAGGTCTTCTTAAAGACACCTTTCGGTATCTTAGGCATAGTTTCAGCAGGCTTCTCGATAGTGAGAGGGTTAGAAGTTTCACCTATAGACTTACCCTTCTTAGAAGTCTCTTTTTCATAATTTTTATTCCTAGTCTATAGCACAATCGGAGATTGAACCATGTTGATATAGTTAGGGTCAGGGGCACCGAAAGAGCCCCCTGCTACACTAGAAGCTGAAGCAGAGTTCTTCCCTTGGGGAAATGGATCCTTCAGGACAACCGGTTGTTGAGCTTTAAGCAGCTTCTGGGCTTGTTCCATAAGGGGACAAAGGTGATTCAGGTGATCCTTGTGGCACAACTTACATGGGAATTTGACCTTTTTCTTTTCCTTCTTTCCCCCATCAGCATTATTTGTGGGTTTTTGCTTGTTTTGATTTCCCTCCCCTTTCTTTCCTCTCTTTTTCTTCCCACCGGGCTGCTGATTGCGCTTCTGAGAGGTCTATGCAACAACATTTGCACTTTGGGGTGAGGGGGAAGTCTTTGCTACCTCCACCATAGAATGTTTGATGGATAACTGATGAAGTTGTTTGGCCAAAGACTCTATAGTGGGAGAGTTTACGAACCCAACCACACCATCGGCATGGGGTCCAGGCTTAGGTTTCTTCGTATCATGGTTAGGCCTCGGTGCCTCAGAGATAATCTCATACAAGATCTGAGATTGTGAATAAATCAAATCCAATTGTTGGGCCCTGAGAATGGCTTCTTCTTCATTCGTCACTCCTGAAGTGGATACGTCCTTAGATATGTAAGGCAACCGAGATTTAAAGAACCACTCTAGTAAGAACTCAGGAGGAATAATGGATTTTATAAGGCTCTTTCGCCTCCTCCACTCTTGGATATGATCCAAGATGTGGGTAGCTTTGTTTTGCCTAGAGGTATATAACAAGTCCGTTCCAAAATCATATCAGACTAGAAGCTGAAAGTAGCTAAGGAATGAACTAGCCAAGTCCCAAAAACTACTGAATGCAACAGAAGGCAACTCAATGTACCATTTTGCTGCAGTATTCATTAAGGTTCTTTGGAATAGCCTCAACCTAACTAAATATTCATTCAATGAATTAGAAGAACACCATAAATTAAATGTGGTGGAATGAGCCCCGAGATCTTCACCAACTTTGCCCTTGAATTTAGGGGTGTCCGATGGCAATTTGGTGGGAACAGGTGGCCACGAGGGGTCATGCCTCACCAGGTCGTTCATCAATTTTGACAAATATGGCAAGTTTAATGTTGCTAGAAAAGGAAGCATGGGTCGCACTGGGGCACTAAAAGTGCCAGTCTGGGGATTAGAGGGACTTTCCCCCAAATACCCATATGTAAAGGTGGGGTTTCCCCCTGCCACTAGTTACGAAGTGAATGGATTACTTTGAAATGGATTCCATCCGTAAGACATAGGATTGTGAGTAGGAGGTGCAGTATACGAGGTTCGAGCCATCCTAGTTGAAACCGGGGTTTGAAAAAAGGGAGCAGGTATCCCTCCGCTAAACAATAAAAAGGGAGAGCTCGTGAACGGGGCTGAGAACGGAGTTTGAAAACCTTTCCCGTAAGAGGTAGTGTTTCCAAATTACACTCCTACATAAGAAGGTGATGGGCCTATGTATGGATTGGATGAGGGAATATTCCCCCAATTCCAAGGAAATCCTTGGATGAAATTTGAGGATCCTACCGGACTGCTTTGGGAAGTGTGTACAAAGGAAGAAGGAACAGTAGGTATACTGGGGATCCCAGTAACCATGTCACTAGAAGCACCTGGTAAGATTATGGGAACCGTCGGTTGGGCCACTCGGCTCGCTGGAGTCAATGGCATATTAGGTATGCTATATCTAGGGGTATAACTTACCAAGGGAGGTAGTACCCCTTCAGCTGGAAAGGCTGAGGTGAAAAAAAAAGAACTTTCTCCCGTAGTAGACATAATTCTACCCATAGGGACACTCAAAACAAGTGAATCAAAAGGTCTAACCTGGACGATCACAGGATCGTTTAAATCAGTCAAGGGAGTGTTAAAATTCCTTGCAAACTTGTCAGCCTGCAAGTCGTCTATCTCAACTATATTAAAATCAAAACGGTTAGCTACAAGTGCTGGTTCACCTAGAACTTCACTTACTCCTACCGGTTCAAATGAATCGTCCGTGTCCAATCTCCACCTTTGAGGTGGAGGTGGAGGCTTCAATGTGATGAGAGGAGGAAGGTTTTGCAACCTTCATGATCTTCTAATAGGTTTGTCCTCCATGATTGTAAAGGTCCTCCATGACTGTAAATTTGACAATTCAAACCCTAAGGTCGGCTAAACACAGAAAAACCACGGAGCAATCACTACGAAAATTCCTAGAGTCTCAACAGTCAGCAAGGGTAAAAGATATGATTTCCCGAAGAAGGTTGAAGAACAGTTACTTGGAATCCTTGAAGAGGTTCTTAGGCATAAGCAAAGGAATCACTCACCGCCCTCCTACACTTTCAACAAGGGTTACCTTCCAAGCCCGTCCAAGGTGAACCAGAAATATCCCTCTGGTTTACCTAGGTATGAACCCTAAATGTCAAGAGACTAAAGGCTACCTTATCTATACCAATAGTATGGGGGGACAGTCGCAAGCCTGACTCGTATGCATGGGCAAGGTAGTTGAGCCCAAAACTCTTTCTAGGACAGAATCCCCAGATGTATAAAAGTCCTGATCTATAGTTCAACAAGGAATCAGAGGGTTATCTCCTCAGTCCAATGCCTCCACATGGCCTTGTGCTTGACTCCCTTTTGAGAGGAGCTTCCCAGATACAATCGATAAATATAAGGATTTACCTATCGAATGGTCCACTATGTCTAAATTTTAAAACTTATGGGAAGTTTACACTTCCTAGCCCACAAGTCTAGCCTAAGCTAGTAGGTGCATGGCCCTAAAAATAAAAATTACTAGTAAATTTTAATTATTGAGTTCATTTTAAAGGCTATTCTTTACTCATAAGGCAAGTGGAGTGAAAGACTATTATGTTTTTGAATCGATAAGAAATGTAAAAGCAAAGGTGTATGTTTTCAAAGCAAATTATCACTACTAAAACAAACTTCTTTTCTTCTTTTGTAAATATAAATTGATGAAAAATGCAACGATAAAGAGAACACTAAGACTATATTTTTGTAGTTTTTAAGATTATATTTTAAAAACTGAAAGCAAAACTACTCTATGCAAAATTACATGCAAAAGCTTGAAAATATTTTATTTTCAATTTTTAAAATGCTCAAAGACTACTATGCACCTAAATGCACTAAAATTGAGTATACTTGAATTAAATCAATTGTATAAAGCAAGCAAAGTGAAGTAAACAGATTAATAAGATCAAAATATCAACCAACAAGGGAAGACTTGGAACCCTATCTTGGGTGGGTACAATGACAAGAAATCACCGAGATCACAAAAAGGTAAGTGGCAAGCCAATCACTGTCCAAGAATAGAATGGGAAAAAGAGTGTCCAGAACCCTGATCACTGATTCAGACAACCAACACTTAAACCTATAACCCAAAAAAGGAAAATCCACTTCAAATTGCAAACAGAAGACAATCCAAACAAAAGGAACTCAAGGGATTTACAAGAAAGCACAAGGTGTGGCCAACAAGGTCATCAAACTGATAGTATAATGCTTATAAGGAAGACTAACCAGCAAACAAATTTTATAAAGGGACAGGGACAAGCAAACCCTAAACCAAAAATTCCAATGCTAAGGCTTGTATGCGACTGTGTATAAGGGAAACCCACGTACTGTATGTGACTGTCCTAGAGAGAAACCCACGTATGCAGGCCTCTGTACGCGACTGTATGCAAGAGCAACCTACGTACAGGTACAAAATTTTATAATAAAAAGAAAATTTCTCAAGGTCTTCAAACACTATCCTAAGCATGAACCAAGATAGGATACCACACACAAACTCAAGGCAAAGACTGGGCAACGGTAAACAGAAATAACCCACAATAGTCTAGGCTCCCCAGGAGAGTCGCCAGTTCTGTTGTTCAGGAATAAACACCCTTATAACCGAGGGTCTGGGGTTACCAACGTACTCTTAAAACTTGCAGACAATCAACTTTAAAGTATAGAAAGGAAAAATAAGATATAATGGACTCACCCAATTAACGACGGTTGATCCAAGCTTTGTCTTCTCCTGCTCTACTCCACTCCAAAGCTTTCAAGGATGTACCTCCTTCACCTACAAAGAGAAAATCCTCCAAATACAATCTTATAGATGTATATATGACAAGTTAGATAAACAATATATAGAGTGCTTAATCATAAATATTCATCAAACCATGATACATGAAAGATATTCAACACGCATTTGGAATAAGGATTCTATTTATTAACAATAGTGAATGAGATAAATGTACAACCCAATGCCTGAAAC
>LPNX011155226.1:263521-320041 GCA_001517045.1 Pseudotsuga menziesii | reverse complement strand
CAGCTCCATATTCAGTCTCCATTGTTGATAATTTGCATGATCAATTGTTAATTGCTGTGAGTGAAATTAATCTACTGCAGGCCTGAATTTCTACAACAAGGACTCCTCTGCAACCAAAGAATTCTAATTTCTGCTGCTCCAAATACTTCTGAAGATATACCACCAACATAACTTTGCTCTCCAAGTATGATTGATTAATTCCCTCCCCAAGGCCTCTATTTATACTTAGGAAAATAGAGCAGTTTCGAAGGTTGAGGAGGTTGAGACGGTTAAGATAGTTAATGTTTAAGGATTAACAAATTTGCATTAATCATGTTTATTATTTTTAATGTCGAATGGAGGAGTACGTGAGTATAGATACTGGCAACCCGTGTATGACACACGAGTTTCTACAAGGGAACCCGCATACAGATCTGTGCGCGGGTTGCAATGACAATACCCGTGTACCGTACGTGATATGTTATGGAGATAGTCACGTATGTACGCTAGTTGATGTGGAAAGAGTTGTGTACAGTAATCAACATATAAAAAGGTACAAAATGGCAAGCTAGGTGGATAGTGAATGCATCTCATGTCATGCCCATCTATAGTGTTTTAGGCAACCTTCAATCCATAAATGTCCTTTTATGCGACGACATATGAAGTGTTGGCACTCGAATGGAGAAGTGCCATTTGGGTTGATAATAGTGAGCTAAATGGAAAGCAAGCAAATGGGCACCTCCTTATGTGTTCTTCCTCCTATGATCCCGACCTCATACATTTCTCAAGAAGTTGTTCAAAGTGAAGAATAAGTTGCCAAAGATTCAACAAATGTTTCAGCTCCGGTTTCTTCCTCTGTGGCTTCCTCTCCTTGTCAAGAAGTTATGTTTCATGAAGATAGCATACGAGTTTCTGCCATCCCTACTACTGAATATTTATCTATCCATTCTACACCCATCTCCTCTATGTATTCTGTTATGAATGGGGAAGATGTATTGCTAGTTGATGTCCATAGCGAGCCTTCTCTAGAAGATGGGTTTTATTCACATGAGAGTGTTGGTTTGAAAGATAGAGAGGTTTGGATATCAAGTGAAGATATCTCATTGCTTCACACTATTTTTCCCATGTATTCCTCCACCATCACTAGTAGAGTTCCTTCAAGTTCATATCAATATGGAGAAGCCTTTGCCATCACAATGGCACATTCGGGACTCTTGTTCCACCTTCTTGGAGTTGATTACAACTTTCATTCAAATTTGATGCTTCAAGATCCTTATGACTCGCTTGGGGTCACCTATTCTCAAGCATTTCAAGTCTCTTTTGGGCATGGCATCCCGTTTGGTTCAAGGTTCAAGTCTGAAGAGCACGATTCACTCTCCTACTAGTGCATTTCAGTTGTTCCACATGGCCTGAGGATTCATCATGCAGCTATTCCTAAGTTGGTTGAGCACATTCCACTTCTTCCCAAGAAGAATATTCCTCCAGAAATTTTCATTTAGTTTGGAGTGTATGCATATTTTGTTTCTTTGTCATAATCCATTTTTGATGGGAGGTTTTGTCCCATGAGGTTTTCCTCCTTACCTCTGTTACATGGATCAATAAAATTTGTAAAAGGTGACTTGTGCCTTAGTTTCCATGGCCTCAATAAATCATGTGATGTACTAAGTTGGGATTAAGGGGGGATGTTGGAGCAGTAATACATCCTTAGTACATAGTTTATACCTTAGGCTAACTTCATTTTCCTTCATGCACTAATATCCTATGGTTCATACTTAGGAGAGTTAATTCAGCAACATAACTGGTTATTTTGGCATGTTCACACCTACAACATCACCCTAGTTTGGTCAACCCAGCCAATTTACACCCGCATTAATACATTGGGGCACCACCTTTTTGATTTGTTGGATCTAGGTTTGACTAAGTGCGCTAGTGGTGTATTTGGCCTAATTTGGCTCTCCTAGGACCATTTATTGCCAACTAGATCCTCCTGCTCACCTCTATCTTCTCACCCATGCCTGTCTAGGACTCATTAATGACCCATCACACTTCACCAATGTTCACACCTTTGTTTGTTACTGTTTGGGATGATTTGGGTCTCCATTGGTCCACCTAGGGGGAATTGAGGTTAAATCTCACCATGACACATGTACAACTCTAGTTTGCTTCCAGAGCCTCTCGAGTTTGTCGAATGACTACAAATATGTATCATACACATCTTCAAGGTGTGTTATAATATAATGGTTTGATATTAGAACCTTTCACATGTGTTATTCCAGCTATTTCTGTCTCTTTGTTTTTCTCTTGCATATTTTTTTAAACACTTTGATGGTGAAATTTTTATATCTCCTAGATCTAACTTGAGAAGTAATTCTCACACAAACTATTGCAGTTTTTGTTCCAAGAATATCACAAGTCCCTTAAACACATGATTGAAATCGCTCTAGCCTTTATAAGGTTGTTCAACAAACATGGTTCAACAGAGAAAGGGACACCACATTCACGATCTAGCAAGAAGGTAAAGAATGAGTCAAGCATCCCATGTCCCAACAAAAGAAGGTATGGCCCTCAAAAAATTCATAGGAGTCATAATATATTGAACTTGTTAAAGGCCTACTCTATATAACAAACCTTGTGATATTGTAGTTTGATTTTCACATGTATGTATTGAACTAAGGAGAAGCTCTCCTAACTTGAGTACAACTCAATCCTAAGTATTTCTTGTAGTAGGGAATAATACGACTTTAAAACATAAAAAGGCAAACACAAGCTATTCAAAATACAAACAAAAACTAAAATGCTAGAAACATAATTCCTACCAAACATATTTAATAAAAAATTTCAAGGTGTATTTAATGGAAATCCTTTATGTATGACCCCCAAATTACAAGACTTAGAAATTTAATAAGATAACACATTTTTCTAGTCATATTAGCACCTAAATCCTTCACTAGTTTGAGTCGGTGTTTTAGGACTACAAGAATCTTCTTCAAGGTGTTGACAAGCATGGGATTCATCTTTGCTTGTAATGGCATAAAGGATCCAAACTAAATAGAAACCTTTTCATCCATTTTCACAAATTCATTCCAAGGAATTCACAAATTGTATCCATGTATCCACCATGTTGAGCAGGTATTTTCATTTATGCGAATAGAGGTCATCATTGTTGGCCGAAATGATGAGGTTAGTTCTGAGGTCATCTGCAAAATGCGTCACGGTAAAATTTCCATCCAGTTGTATATATGCACTTGTATATCGAGTTGTATCTAGAATGCTATTAGAATTTGAATTCCATTTATATCTTTAGGAAGAGACTTCTGATAATGTTGCAGCAATTGAATGGAGAATTAAAATACAAATCCAACAAGACAAACCACGTAGGAAATGGACAAGTATTTCTCAGGAATTTACAGTATATTCATCATAATATCCAGTGTTACAATATAGTTTACATAGGTAGAATTCAAATGCATGAGTAATGAATTTGAATCCTCCAAGTGAATAAGACTGTATCTAACTAAATCTCCAACTCAAGGTCTCCCAATCAATATCGGAGTCCAAATAGACAACTCCCCGATGACCAATAACTCCAACAACCAGTAACAACTAGTTAACTGAGTGCAACTATGAGTGAGGTAGGTAGGAAAAGTGCTCCTCCAGATGCAACCATGAATAATCCATGCATTATTATCACTAGCTTAACTGACTGTGAAGTAACTGATTGTAACTTAGGGCTAACTAAAACTAACTATTGCTAACACCAACTGACTGAAGTAGGTTTGTGTCGGGACTCCCAGTGGCTCCTAAAATGTAGGGATTGGTCTAGGAGGTTCCCTAACTGATACATGCACATGCAGTAAGTGGTAGTTAACCTATAGTATTGTTCCCCACACTTCAATGATTGGTACATGTGGCCCCATTGGGCCAAGTGGACCCAATCGCACTAGTGGGCCCATTTAATTAATTTAAGGTTCCTAAGTTAGGAAATAACTAATATAATAGACATTTGACCAAGGGAGGATTAATAATTCTAACACCCCCCTTGAATCCTAACTTGGACAACTGTGGGACCTGGTAACAAGACCATAGGTCACCCAAATACAATCTAGAAGATAATAAAAAATGCTTTTTAGTACAATTGAGGAAACAGGGGAAAACCTCATGGGAACCCCCCCCCCCAAAAAAAAAAATAATAATAATAATAATAATAATAAGTAGGAAAATAGCAAACTGCAAGCTATCTTTAGAAGAAAGAAGCTTCCTCCTTAGAAAAATAACTTGAGCAAAAAATGGCTACAAAATTGTAGCTCTATGCAACAGCATGGTCCATCAGTGGACCTCTCAATGTACTTCTGAACTGATGATTATGTTTGTTTCTGCTGGATGGTGAAGGTACGAAATGATCAAATATCTGCTTTTGTGGGCCATGTAGTTGATCATTCACCATCATCAAGTAGCATCGACCTGGAACTTTGCTGCACCATTTTGTAGAGAGTGAATCTGTGAGGGATAATGCAACATTCTCATTCTGATACTGGGACCTAGTTCTTATTTTTTCTTCTGGAACTCTAGCACCACTTCCAGATGCATCAAGAATCTTTTGATCCCATCCGGGCTTAGGATTATGATTAGGAATGGGTACCGGATCTAGATATAAAATCTCTTCAGATTCAGTCTCAATAACATTATCATTTTGTATGTGATCTTCTTCATATGAATTTGAAACCTATAGCACATCATCATCATAAAAAATAGGAGGAGAATTAGTTATACCTTCCTGTGTTGTTGGAGGAGTATCATGCAGCTGATCTTCTTCGACCTGGACACTTATTTCAATGATGCATCTTCTAGTACCAACCTCCATCAGTTTTTAAGCTTTTGCATCATCTGCATATCCCAGTAGAATGCATTCACTACTTTGGGCTTGGAAGGCCTTTCTCTTGTCAAGTGGTATCCTGTCCCAAGCTTTGGAACCAAAAACTCTCAGATCAGAGACATTAGGATTATACCCATGCAGTGCTTCGAATGGAGTCACCCGAACCACTGACTTGTGGGGCACCCTACTCTACAAATACGAAGCACAGTTTACTGCTTCAGCCCAAAGAGAAGGAGGTAGATGCTTGCCATGGATAAGGCATGTTTCCATCTCTTTCAGTGATTTGTTCTTCCTCTCAGCCACACCATTTTGTTGTGGTGTGTATGGAACTGAGTGTTCCATTCGAATCCCCTTTGATTCACAGAAATTTTGGAAATCTCTTTTGACATATTCTTCTCCTCCATCGGATATGATTGACTTGATATTCTTATTGAAATTGTTCTCAACCATAGCTTTAAAATTTTTAAAAGTTTCACAAAATTTTGATTTTAGTTTCATGAAGTAGATCTAGTAGTACCTAGAACAATCATCAATAAAGGTCAGAAAATACCTACAACCATTAATGGATTTTGTGGGCATAGGTCCCGCTACATCACTGTGTATCAAATCAAGTGTAGAAACAATTCTATGAGCCTTCCCATTATCATACTTATTTTTTGGATGCTTACCTACCAAGCACCCAACACATACTCCATTGGAAGTTTGGATGGAGGGAAAACCTTCAAGCATGTTATCATTGTGGAGCTGCTTTAGATATTTGAAATTAAGATGGCCAAATCTCTCATGCCAAATCTTGCTGGTGTTGTTAGCATGAGACAATAAAGCTGTAGGAGGAGAAACAGACAAAAAATGTGAAAACTTATAAGCTTTGGTAGAGTGATTTGCAATACCTTTCACTACAACCTTTCCACTATATTTTTCTGTAATCTCAACTGAGTCTTAATCGAATGTAACCCTCTTGGGATAGCCTGTATGAGTTATCTAGTAAACAGATAACAGGTTAGCAGCAAGGGAGGGTACATATAAGAAATTTTTGAACTCACCATGCTTCGCTCTGAATGAGCCCCTTCCTTCTGCTGGAATCTGGGAATTGTCTCCCATGTAAATATTAGCCCCCTTTGATAGTGAAAGAGTAGAGAAGGATTCTTTGGAGGAAACCATGTGGTTGGAGGCTCCAGAATCTATAATGTATGTTGAGGATGGAGAGAGAGTTGCTTTCAAAGCATGACACCTTTTGGCATCTTCATCAAGATTCTTTGCTCTTGGAGGAGCAATGTTTTTCTACTTGAGAAGAGCAGACATCTCCTCAAGTTGATTCCTCATATAATGTTCTTCAAGATGGTATCCCTTTCCACTATACGGACATAACATCTTTTCAAATTTCTTCTTCTTAGAGCCGGAGGCCCTTTTAGAAGCTTGTTGATTTGGTTTAGGCTTTGAATCAGCTGCCTTTGGCTCCTTCTTCTTTGATTTCCCCTTTTCTTGCACTTTGGAAGAGTCAGTAACCAAGAGAGCTTGATCTTTGGAAGTATGGATGACTCCCATTCGAATCAATATGTCTTGTTCCTTGATTGAGGACTCAAAAAATGAATCTAAAGAAGGAAGTTTCCAATTAGGAAAGCTTTCCCACTTGGAATGAAACATACATACATAGATAGAGTACTTAGGACCTAGTTTGTTGAGTATTGAAAGGACATTCTACTCATCCTTCTGCTCTATACTACACTATCTGCATTGTAGCACTAGAGACTTGAATTTAGAGAAGAATTGCTCAATAGTTTTGAAACTGCTGGGATGTAAAGATACCAACTCATTCTCCAAAATGTGTCCCCAAAGATCATCTTGTTTGTTAAACAAGATATAAAGCTTCTCCTAGGCTTCTCTGGGAGTCCTCAATCCTTCTAGATGAAAGAGGAGATCTCTGGAAATATAAGTACATAAGTACACAAATGCTGCATCACAATGGCTTAGGAACTTGTTCCACTCTACCGGCTGATGAGGCTCAGCCTCCCATCCATTTATGATCCTGTGGTAGCCATTCTTGTGCAAGGCCATCTGCATCTCAATCCTCCAATCAAGGTAATTAGAAGTTGTGAGGATCCCTGGCTCAAGAGTTTGAGAACTCATAATTTCTTCACCAAGGAGACTACAAATACTTCTTTCAAGATACGTAGCACCTATCAATTTCACTACAAATAACATATGAACTATTAGAATCATGTTTTCCCTCCCAGCATGAACATGTTTTCAGGGTCCGGCACACCCTCACCGCTGCTCTGAATAAATCCAGAGCTAGCAAATCATCATAGGGTACTTCTATGGAAACCCAGCTTCTTTTGATGTTCGATGGGGAGAAACAAGCATGAAACCTGCCTGACAAGGCTCTGATACCATGTTAGAATTTGAATTCCATTTAGATATTCAGGAATATATTTCTGACAATGTTGCAACAATTGAATGGAGAATGAAAAGAAAAATCCAACAAGACAAACCACATAGGAAATGGACAAGTATTGCTCAGGAATTTACAGTATATTCATCATAATATCCGATGTTACAATGTAGTTTACATAGGTAGAATTCAAATGCATGAGTAATGAATTTGAATCCTCCAAGTGGATAAGATTGTATCTAACTGAATCTCTAACTTAAGGTCTTCCAATAAATATTGGAGACCAAATAGACAACTCCCCGATGACCAATAACTCCAACAACCAGTAACAACTAGTTAACTCAGTGCAACTGAGAGTGAGGTAGGTAGGAAAATCGCTCCTCCCCATGCAACCATGCATTATCCATGCATTAGTAGTGCTAGCTTAACTGAATATGAAGTAACTGATTGTAACTAAGGGCTAACTAAGACTAACTAGTGCTAACACCAATTGACTGAAGTAGGTTGGTGCTGGGACTCCCAGTGGCTGCTAAAATGTAGGGATTGGTCTAGGAGGCACCCTAACTGATGCATGGACATGTAGTAAGTGGTATTTAACCTCTAGTAGTGTCCCATAGTTCAATGACTGGTACATGTGGCCCCATTTGGCCAAGTGGACCCATTTAATTAATTTAAGGTTCCTAAGTTAGGAAATAACTAATCTAATAGACATTTAACCAAGGGAGGATTAATAATCCTAACAAATCCCCCTTACTCAAATCATTGTATTTCTCCTCTTGAAGATAAATTTTCTTACCAAGGCCAATTGTTACCCTAAGTTGCTCAAAACTTATGACACGTTGAAGTTGTCTTTGCTTGGATTTAGAAAATCCAATAAACTTGGCATGCATTTACAGTCTCCTTGTGTTGAGTGTGGTACTTCTATGCAGTAGAAGCTTCCTTACTATTATAGTTATGTGAGAACTAAAATGAGCATCATGCTATACATATTATGTGATGTTTTCCAAATTGACTGTATAAAAATTTATAGCTCATATTAAACCATTTTTTGCATATTAAACTTGCTTCACTCTTTTGTTTTGTTCTCTCCTTCAAACTATAATCAGTCTTCCAGCTAAGAAAGCCATGTTGAATAAGATAGAATATTCTTGTCAAGAACATAACACAACATCTAACCCATCTAAGTCATCATGTAATATGTATAGCCTCTTCATGTGACAAGGTTGGCTTAAAGAAATTTACAGTTCAAATTTAACCTTTTTTTGCATCTTAAACTTGCTTCACTCTTTTGTTTTGTTCTTTGGAAATTGGCATGTGATTGAGAGTCAATATTATCTCCTTTATATATGCTAAATATTTTTTCTTTGCACATAAAAAAAACAAATTTCATCGTTTATCATTCCAATCTACCCTCCAGACAATTAAATGAGTTTCTTATCTCTCCTTCAAAATCTAATCAGTCTTCCAACTAAGAGAGTCAGGTTGAACAAGATTGTAGATTCTTGGAAAGAACATAACACCACATCTAACCCATCTGAGTCATATAACATGAGAAAAGGTAGTCGAGCAAGCGACCCCTAGTGGAAATCTGAGGGAGAAAGTGGGAGTGATGGAGATGAAAAAATATGGAAAGATAGAGTAAGTCTTCCCATCCACTTGAAAAGGAGAAGAGAAATATTAAGGATGTAGGAGATGAATATGGAAAGCTAACTTCTCTCCACTCTAGATTTATCATTGTCATCCTACATCATTCCAGATTCTAAAAGGAGGACCATAGAAAAGGAAATAAATTAGTGTTAGTGAAAACCCAACCAACAAAACCTAGTCGGCAGGGGTTCCCACTCTGTCGACACTCAACTCGTCGCGATCTCCTTGAGCACCGTCCCAAACAGGATTTACCTCGTCTGGAAACACCTACGAAGCGGATGAAGTCTCACCCGAGATGTTCGAGGGAGGGCTGACGGAACCAAGTTTTCGCAAAATAGAAGAGGACTATGGGCATCGACAATTGATCAGCTTATTTACCATATCTGAATAGTTACTTCATCATCAACAAGGATATTCATCGTATCATTTATTCATAACAGAAATAACCAGGATTTTGCGCAAACAGATCTAAGAAGATAACATTATTAATAAGCAATAAACATCGCATCATAGATTCATGTCGCACATATTCACCATCAGATTCATAGAAATAGAAATCCAGAAAGAGACAAAAAGATAACAGTATTTAAAATCAACCTCTATCCTCTCATATTAATTCTGCGCAATCAACCACAAATTCAAAACATACAACAATTTATTAAGCCTCATCTCAATTCTCATTCTACCATCTAATGATCATATTACATTTGCGATTATTCTTCTATTTATAGTCTTGCGCCATTACATTCATGGTCCACTTGGACAATTTCTAACTAATTCTTAACTAACTCTACCAACTAATGACCAATATCCGCAAAATATGGTAAAAAAGTACAAAAAGTGACACAAAATATTCAAAAATAGTTTATCTTCTTCTTTGAACGCCAACTCTTCCTTACGCGGTGTCTTGTGAGCTTGCGCGAAACTTATGATGTCGTGCAACTAACTTGTCTAAAACCCCTGCCAACAGGCCCCCAACACAATCTTGTGGCTCGCCCTAGAGCCACACCTAGCCGGACCTGGTAAACTCTGCGATCTTGGTTTTGAAATATGTAAACTGTTGAGTGTTCACTTTAACTTGTTCCTGGACCCGTTCTTTCATCTCCTGGCTCGTAGTTACATCATGGTTGATAGGGTGCTCAACCATCTTCGCAGCAATGTTTGTCTTTCCGTCTTGTATATATTCAAGCGTCGAAACCGCTCCCACCGATGGCTGCGCTCCAATATCTAGGAACTTGTTGAACTGTGCATTGTGCTGCTGCTTTTTCCTTGTGCTATTAACTCGTTGTTGTAGCTCCTTAGGTGCCTTCTTGAAGGCCTCTATCTCTTGTTCCTTTTCCTTGGTCAGTTTGTCCTTATCTCGGTGCAATTCTTCAACCTCTTTTTTCCTGACATTTACTTGCTCCTTCGACCGCAAATACTGGTCGCTGATACTCTTTTGTCTCTCAGCTAATTCCTGGTTGGCCACTTGCTGCATGGATACCTGCCTCTAGGTGGACATACTTTTTAACATTTAAGGAAATGGTCTGCAGCTACAAATTCTAAAGCCCAAGTGCCACATGGAAAACCATTCCAACTCCCGAAACCTTGTCATTCCTTGCATTCAGGCTCAGCTCAGACTCCCGGAACTCAATCCCACTCCTTGCTCCTACATATTTTGTCGAATGGGGAAAGAACTATGGTCCCTTTATGATTCTTTGTGGTTTTCTTGTCCTACACCCCATACTGACTAGGAGGGATGTAGCAATGGATGGCCTGGATAGACACCCCTTCTCTAGCATTAGAATCCATAACTTCGGGGCTCAATGGCCCCGTCTGTGGTGTATCCTCTACATACGCCCTTGTGGTATTTCTAGTCAGTTGCTTCTGTGATACTGGGGAGATGGGATTATTTTCTTTCTTCTTCTTCGACGAGCTAGCCCGCATACTTGCAACTTCTTCTTCAATTGCAGCTGGTCTAAGCGGTGAATCTTGCTCACTTGAAATCTCAACGATGTTTGGGTTTTTCTCTATGTTATACCAATTCTCCTCTCAACTTACGAAGCTTACACCCTTTCTGGTCTGAGCAACTTCCTTATTCTACTTATCTTTCCTCAACAACCCTCTCGACCACTTGGTAACTTCTGCAACTTAACATAGTTTAACTCTGCACAATGGTGTCTTCTAACCCTAGCAGGCTTCCACTTATAGTGCCAGTGCAACTCATCATTATCACATAAATTCCATCATCATGACTAAATCATGCATTAACTACCTGAATCTACCGCTAATTCTGCCAATGCACTAGTTGGATCTGCTATCATTACACGTCACTTCTAAAAAGCGTTGTCATTTACCTACATAAATTGTCTTTATTGATTATTTATGTGACGTCTGCTTGCAGTCCTGTAGCTGTCACATCAGGACCTCCTACTTGCGCTACTAACTCCTATTCTTGCACAGCCACTTCTTGTTGCACCATCCTTTCACCCATGATACTAATTTATTTATTTTGCGTGCAGTTCATTAAGCACTGCGCTATTCCGGCCCTGTCCTATAAGGGTTCAGTCGACTACCATTCACTAGATTTGGTAGTATTGTTCTATCTAAATGATGCAACTAAACTGCGCCTCCAGAAGTAATATAATTTACAAGATATGGACCTAAACAATGCATCTATAACTTACGTGGATACTTTAGGAATTTATTTTCGTACAACAGTACTAAATCTCCTTGCTGAAACTGTTTTTTCTTTATGTGGCGATCATGCCAAGCCTTTTGGCGATCCTTCTTGACATGCTGATGGAAACCTACTATAAAGCTATCTTCTTCAAGCTATAGTAACTGTGTTTCATGTGCATCTAGTGCTACTTTATCATCCATGCCCGTCACAACTGCAATGCACAGACTAAGAACAATGTACTCCATAGGCATGACTGCCTCTTGCCCATATACCAAATTGAATGGTGTTTTCCTCGTCAATCTCTTACAAGTGGTGCGCTATGCCCACAGTACTACGGGAATATCCAAGTCCCAGTCATCCTGGTTAGAATTATATACCTTTGTAACTTCGTTGAAAGATTCTATTGTTCCATTTTTCTGCGGATGATATGGTGTACTTTTCTTGTGTTGTATTTGCAATTCTTTTGTGAGCGCGCTTACTGTGTGGTTGATGAAGTGGCTGCCTTGGTCACTCATCAATATCCTTAGACATCCAAACCGTGTCATGATGTTTTCAAACAGAGATCTTGTTGTTGTTGCAGCGGTGCAATCCACAACATGTGCGGCCTGCGCCCACCTCGTCAAGTAGTCTGTTGCTATTATTATGTACTATGCACCGGTTCTCTTCCTAGGTGGGTTGATTGGACCCACAAAATCCAAAGCCCATTTCTCAAAATTTTGCAAGGTTACTTGCGGTAACAGCAGCATCTCATCCCTCCGTGATGGTTTTCCAATGCGTTGACATACATCACAGCTCCACGCATAATTTGTTGCATCATTATGTAAGGTGGGCCACCAAATCCCTATGCGCAACACCTTTCTCGTAGTAGCTCATCCTTCGTAGTGTCCACCAGGGACACTCGCATGTGATTATTCCAAAATCTAACCTTGTTCATGTGGTAGGACACAACGTCGCAAAATCTCATCTGAGCCAAGTTTGTATATTTGCACAGCAATCAACTAAAAATTCGAGGCCTTGAATACCAACTGCTTCTTCTGACTTGTTGAAAAATATTTTGGCGTGAAACCTGTCATCAAGAACTGGATTATTTGGTTATAATAATCATCCGCTATGTCGACTCTGAACAGCTGCGCATCTGGCAGTCCCTCGTCAATGTTGATTGGTTTTTCGCCTGTCTCGATCCAAGACAAATAGTCAAGGCCAACATTCAAGCGACTTGGCTTCAAAATTATTTCAAAATCAAACTCCTGAAAGAGAAATAGACAGTGGCATATCTTTCCCCCCAACACAGGCTTATCGACTAGGTACTTCAAAGCAGAATGGTCAGTAAACATCTTAAAATGACTACCTAAAAGGTAATTCCTAAATTTTGGTAGCGCATATACCATCACCATACCTTCTCTCTCTGTGGTCATATAGTTCTTCTCAACAAATGACAACTTTTGAGTAGTGAAAGCGATCGAGTGATCAAGATCTCCTTCTCCTAGCTGCATGAGCACTACTCCCAGCGTGACAAACGATGCATTTACATGGACATGGAACTCCTTGTTCCAGTCTAGGATCACAAGCATGGGCGTTGAATCCATCTTGGCCTTCAGAGTGTCGAAGCTTCCTTGACATTCTAGAATCCAGAAAAATGCAACATCTTTCTATTAGAATTTGAATGCCATTTAGATCTTGTTGGCTAGAATTTTTGAATTGGCCAACTAGAGGAGATTAAGCCCACACAGGTCGCTTAGAGCAGCTCCCGGTGTATTTGAAATGGAAAAATCTCCCAATTTATGGTCCTGCTACCAACTGAGTTTTTCCTCTTAAGGA
Source organism: Pseudotsuga menziesii (assembly GCA_001517045.1). Taxonomy (NCBI): domain Eukaryota; kingdom Viridiplantae; phylum Streptophyta; class Pinopsida; order Pinales; family Pinaceae; genus Pseudotsuga; species Pseudotsuga menziesii. The sequence continues at coordinate 306,670 of LPNX011155226.1, read as the reverse complement.
GAATCTAAAAATTCAATAAAAATTTATCCTAATTTTATTATTACCTAAATAAACCCTACAATTAGTTTTCTAAAACCTATGTTATCCTAAAATGCTTTCTTAAGGAAAGTCTTCAATTTTTTAGGGTTTTTCTTCAAATATTTTAACTTAAAGACTATTTTAAGTTTTATCAAATTAATCTAATTCTAATTAACAACTGTTAAAATAAACTAAAATTTAAAAAATAAACTAAGCTAAGATTAAAATTAACTAACTATCCTATCTTAGCTGAGAGCAACTTGAAGACTGAATTAATTATCAATTAATGTTTCACAAAGAGATAGACAATAATGATTTAAATGAAAATATTTAAATCATTATCATAAAATCACTTTGTTGAATATGCACAACAACAGAAAATTTAAAATAGGTAACTACTTTTAATTTTTCTGTGATGTTCTATTAATTAATAACTAATATTCAATACTAAGTATTTGAATAATAAGATGATATTTATTCATGAAAACATTGCAGAAAAATACAAATGAAATAAAAAATAAATATGGAATGTTTATACTATCAAATTCCAATTATCAATACAAATATCGATTAATCAAACTCAATAATATTCTCAATCAAACATTAATATTGTGTAAACAGAGTACAATTTTAGATAGTAAATACAATAATAACACAGTATAATTGCATAAAAGCATAATGAGAAAACAATATATTGAAATATATATATATTAAGTTTTCAAAAATAGTAACAGACATAGATACCAGTTTGAGAACTCAAGTCCTAATTCTCCCCAAAGGTAAAACTCCAGCAAAGAAATTAAAACCAGAACTGTAATTATATTTCAGATAAGTCTATTTCTACAATACTCCATCCACCATTATTACATCAAGCTTACTATCTTATATAATAAGACTAGTAACTCCTTCTAGTTTCTATGTAACAAACATTCTAAAAATATCCCTTCGGTTTTTAAAAACCACTACATAAAAAAGACAGAAATTCTATCCCTATCTTGATGCATCGAATTTCTTCAAAAGAAGGCATCTGGCAGATATGAAACAATAATGTCAATTATATGGCTGGCCTGTATTAACTTCTGCCTAGTTGAATCGACCTCTGACATGGATGTCTTTAGTATCCAATTCTTCCAGAAGCACCAATGAATGCCAACGACGAGCAAAAATAGTCTTCATTCTTTACAGCATGTCAACAATATGTACACCTGTAACAAAAATTAATTTCTCATTAAAATCATGATAACAGAAAACATAATATGAATTATAAGCATACCTGTAAAATATACGATTTTGCAGGTGTGCTAATTAAAAAAATTTATTACCTGTCAAAATCGAAATTAAAATAACTAAAAATAGACTAAGTCGTTGCTATCTGTAACTTGATTTCTTTTCTGGCTTCTGACAGCTTGGCCCTAAGTTTCAATATTTTTTCTTCATGGACTCTTTCATCTTTCAATAATTTCTCATTAGTTGAAGCTAACAATTTCTTTTCTTCCTTGTATTTGTCTTTCTTGGCTTTCATTTGTTGCCATCGGTCTACCCACATTATCATTTCATTTTTTTGTTGTTGTAACTCTGTTTTCAACCTATCACGAGCTTCTTCAATGTCTTTCAACCGATTAGCCTTATGTTGTTTCCAAAGCTTGATCGACTGCTTCGCTACTTTTAAAGTCTCTACTAGAGAATCTTCATCATTTAATGGTGAATCAAAATGAGCTTCATGTTCAGAATATGCTGGTAATGGTGAATTGTCTTTCAGGATGGTCTTAGGAGATACCACCACATCGTTGTGACTATTACTCTATTCCTATTCAAAGTCACTAATTGGGGTTTCACAAGGAAGAGATTCATCCTCGTTTTCACTATTATCTTCAACAACAATGGGTTCACTACTCCGTTCTATAGTTCTTGGAACCGAAAGACTAATCATACTCCTTGTGAGCCTTCGATTAAGTATCTCAAATTTTCTCATGCTTGATTCAAAAGTTTTATTTTCACCTACTAGATTTTTCCCCTTTTCTTCATGCTTCTTTCTCTCCTCCATTACCTTAGAATACAAATCACCTGTTGATTTAGCAGAGTGCGTATGAACAACTATTTTACTTTTCTCTCCCACTTTGTTTTCTCTCTTGGATTGTTCAGGAGGGTTTTTAGTATAAAATTTCTCATTTTCAACTATTAGACAGATCTTATCTAGTCCCTCATGATCAATTATATGGTTGGTTTCCTCTTTTACTTCTCCTTCACAAGGTCTTCTTCATTTTGCATGAGTTTTAGGTGAGTAAGTAGGCCAAAATTGGTTAAACCCGAAGTCATTTTCTTTTAAGAATTCATCCCATGTTTTTCCTACTGTAACTAACTGATACTAAATTAACATTTTGATAAGGCTGTGATGGAAAAGACTACGGTCTTGATCACCAATGGTACACTGAACCATGATAGCCATTTTATGCAAACTATGAAGTAGAAAGTAGGGTAGAAATAACTTCAAACCCTTAAGAGCCATTAAAATTCTTAGATGGTATAATTGAACATTCGAATACCGACCATCACAAGAGATGTACCTAGAGATGACCTCAAAAGGAGCACACCATTGATTCCTCAAATATTTCACAGGAAAACTGAATTTAAGGTGTGCATCTTCTTTTGACAATGGGAGAAGGAACTGCTTGAAATTTTTCTTATCAATTTGTGACCCTTTGAACCAGCGTTCACCAGTTCGAGGCAGCTTCGTAGCTTTCGCAATAAATTCTTCATATATGACTAACTATAAATCACCTATCTGAGCAAAATTTCCATCAAAAGACAATGCAAATATTCTGGTAACTTATTCGTTGTGTCCAATGAAACCCCAAAAGAAGAGTTTCCAATTAATTTTCTCAAATAGGGCAAGAACTTCAGGGTCGGCTTCTAGCATTTCTAGACCAGAAAGCTCAAAACGACTCAAGGGAGTCATCTATTCAATTATCGGTTCTTTCTGTGACAGAGGATTGAAAGGGGTTGTAAAGACTAAAGGAATAGGTATACGTGAATACACAGACATGTTATGAACCTTCACGCGATTATGGAGGAGCTAATGAGTAACCCTAGACTGGTTCCTACACGTGAGAACTTCACCATCAATCCATCGCAGGTATTCATCAAACAAATTGATGTGATTTGAAATCATTACAAGATATTCAAAATCAAATAAATTCATGGATGTAAATGACTGTCAGATAGGATGGTGTTAATATGAACATATTTGACTAAGGTAATCATCACATATTAAAATCCTTTTGAACAGATGTCCTCAAACCAACAATTCGTATCTCATATCATAAACACAACTGTCAATGTTAATAAGCAAGGATTATACATGGAAGGAAATCGTGCTATTCAACCAGATGATGTGAAGTTGTCATTACAAGAAATGATGTCTCCTAGGGTTTCATAAACCCAACCAAGTAGCAAGGTCAACTTTGGATAATAATTAAAATGCTCAAAACCATATTTATGCATGTAATTTCAAGGATAACATAATATAGTTTTGAATGAACTCATAGGATCCAAATCATCATATGACCTTTTGAAAAGTATGATCGGATGGAAAACTTATTAAAAACTAAACACTAAATCAAAATTCAATTATTATGATTATATCACAATGAATATTTCGAAATGATATATAAAAATAAACTTTAACTATTTTGGGAAACATATATACACTTTCCACAATTTGAAAAATGACATGGTATTAAAAGATCAAGTTTTATGTAAAAATATATTATTAGGGTTAACATAAAAAATTTCAATTAATTGATCAACCCTAATCATAAAAATTACAAAAACTAATAATATTAAATACCTTGTCAAAAGAAATCAATAAAACCAAATCGTAACATGTTCAAACTGTATTTTCATTTTAATCCAAATACTATTTAGGAGACTATACTTTAAATCTCCTGAATCAATATATAATCAGATGAATTAATAATAATAAAAATTGATTATTTATATAAAATTACAAGATTAACAACTGCTAATTTATTAAATTTATGAAAGTGTTTCATAAATTTCTAATATGACTCTTGACTCTTCTGAAATTGATAGTACCTTCAGAATCAAAGATTCTGAAGGCACTATTATATAATTTTTTGTAATAAATCATAGAAGAGAACTCATCATTTTTATTCAGCACGGTATAAAAAATTGAGAGGGTTGTTTCCTGACAACAAATGGAAACGACCTGGGCAAACCAGTTATCTCTGCTCATACAATTTTCAAATGATAGTATAAACGAAATCTTAAAACCTATTCAAAACAATAAAAAATTCTCAGTGTAAGTAAGAACCATTATCTGATTTATATTCGCAAGTATATTTCAGAAATATCCCATCTCTGTAAATAAAATTTTTGTTAAAGATAAACTTAATAATATCCTAATCAAAACAAAGTACTTATAGTAAAGATAATCTGCACCATCAGTATAAGATATAGAAATCTACTTCAGTGATAAATTTCTAGGATTTGTTCCATGAATATAATAATTTCTTCTTCTTTTTTTCTTTTTTTATTTAGAAATATGAACTAAAAATCAGAAACAATTATTTTGACCGAAGACTACTATCTAGGCATGATAACCTGATGTGATAGTATCATTCACGAGAACTGCCTAGAATAAGCAAGCCGGCTCGTGATGAGACCTCTTATCTCTTGATCTTTTAACCAAGAGCCATCACCCTAATGATCAAAAATGAAGTTATACTAGACAACACTGATGATCATGATTAGGACGGCTCGTGATGAGACCTCATATTCTTTAATCAAAGTTATGTTTCACTTTATTGAGTTTGAAATTTAACATTTTATAAAATAAGAGATCATTACCTCGCATGGTGACCAGATGGTAATGTCAGTCACTAATATCACCAGAAAATGAATCAGCTGACTCGTGATGAGACCCCCTATCTCTTGACCTTATGACCAAGAGCCATTATCAATTTCCTAATAATGTCATGCCAATGATATTTATGATCCTGATCCGATCGGCGTATTACTAAGACCTTCCGTCTCTCATTTTAAATTTTAGAATTTTATTGAATGGAACAGATCTAAAATTTTTCTAGATTGTAAATAACTTTAAAAGAAATGACTGATGGTAGAGATCCATAAAGATTTTCTAAGTACAAGTTTTGAAAAAGACATTAATCATCCATCCTAACTATCAAAAGAAAATAGGATAATGAGGAATAATCTGAATAACATTTACAAATATTTACAAATAATGATAGGTTCTTAATAGACTTTAAAAAACTTTGATCATTCTGAATCAATTTTTAAAAGACTTAGTCTAATACCATAATTTTAAACTAATGAACAAACTGAGTTTAAACCACAGGACTTATTTATTTACACTTGTCCTCTCAACAACATATGTACATTAGTGATTAATAATCTTGAAACATATATATATAAAGATTCGACAATCCTTGATACAAATGATTGATATATTAATATTTGGTGAAGAAAATTGAAAATTAGTTTCAAGAGTATTTACATGAGTCAAATGATATTTGAATGTACATAAGAATCATGAATTTATCATAATTCTATTTGATAAAGGATTGTACAAAATATTGATAATTTTATAAAATTTTATGATAATAATATATACAGGAAAATTTTAAATAAAATTATTTACAGATAGAAACTGATTTAAAAAGAAAACAAGCTCATATACATAATTATATACAAATTTAGGGTCTACAAGTCAGCAAAAATATTTTTTAAAGATCATTCCATTTACTGGAAATGTTTCGAACTGACCTTCTAGGGTTTGCAAACGAAAAGTGCTTGGACCTATCTTCTCAGCAATAAAAAATGGGCCTAACCAAAATTTTTGAAACTTGGTATGATCTCTTTTATCCTAATGAAATTTGTCCCATTTTAACACCAAGTCCCCCACCTAGAATTCTTGATTTGAACTTGAGGATTGATCGAACCAGGACTTAACAATTTGTTGATGTTTTGACCTGTCTCTTTCCTCCTCAAGTTTTAATAAAGTGTTAATTCTTTTCTCCATTGATGGACTATCTTCATCTTGAACATACTAGGCTAACTGTAATGAGGGTAAAAATAAATTTGGTGATAAAATAGCCTCAGTGCCATAAACCAAGAAAAAAGGTGAGTTACATATTGCATCTTTAGGAGTTACTCTGTCTACCCAAAGGGAATTAAACAACTCTGTATGCCAATTATGATGGTGAGCTGAAATAGTTCTTTTGAGAATTTTCAACAAATTTTTATTTGTTGATTCAACTAAACCATTTCCATGAGGATGATAGTTAGTTGAATACCTAACCCTTATACCTTTATCTAAAGCAAATTGAGTTAACTCAACTGATGAAAATATGAGGCATTATCAAAAACAAGGGAATCTGGAACACCAAATCTCATTATGATAAAAGATTCTAAAAATAAGATAACCTGATTGGTGTTTACAACCCTTAAAGGTGCAGCCTCTGCCCATCGGGTAAAATAATCAGTTGCAGTTATAATGTATTTTTGTTGCATAGAAGAGGGAGGGTTTATTGATCCTACTATATCAATACCCCATTGTTGAAAAGGCCTTTCCACTGAAATAGGTTGTAAAGGAAAAGCAAACTTCTTAACCCTACCTGCAGCAAGTTGACATTCTTGACATTTCTTGACAAAAGCATAGGAATCTCGAAATAAAGTATGCCAATAATAGCCAGCCCTAAGAATCTTATGTGTCGTAGTTTATCCATTAAAATGACCACCTACTGGTCCAAAATGTAATTCTTTCAAAATCACTTCTGTTTCATCTTTGTCTAGGCATCGAAATAAAACACCATCTAAATTTCTCCTAAAAAGAATATTATCAATTAGTAAATAAGGAGCAGATTTCAGTCTAGTGCTCTCCTTTTCCTTGGTTCAAGGTAATCAGGAGCAGTTCCTGTTTCCAGAAGTGTTCTTAAATCTGTGTACCAAGAATCCTGTGGTGGAGGATAAAAGTAAATCTTCCTAGTTAGTAAGACTTCATCAATGACAACTTCAGAACTGTTATTAGGCAAATGAGTTGCTTCAGCAGCAAGTTTACATAATCCTTGACCCTTGACTACAGTTGAAGGTTTAATTTCTAAGTCATACTCTTGAAGAGCTCTCATCCATGGTGCTCTTTTTTCACCTAAACATTAGAGGAAATTTGGGGTCTAAAATGGGCCTTATAAGAAAACACGCCAAAAATAAATTTTGTGAGCTGGAATTCAAGAACCAATAGAATTTCAATAAAATGAGTCAACCATAATGGTTGAATTGACATATGTGTCATAAAAGAAAACAATTTTTTTGTTCGCATTTTCGACATATCTCTCTGTGTTTTTACTCAAATTTCAAGTGGGAGAGCTCATTGGATGCATAAATTAATTCCACATCCAACTAGTACCCACATTGCATACTTTTGACGGACTCCACTACCCCAAAAAACAAGAAATGCCTGAAAAAATGTGATGATGATGACATCATCATCACGTTTTTTCAGGAATTTCTTGTTTTTGGGGTAGTGGGGTCGGTCAAAAGTATGCAGTGTGGGTACTCGTTGGATGCAGAATTAAATTATGCAACCAACGAGCTCTCCCTCTCATAATTTGAGTAAAAACACAGGGAGATATGTCGAAAATACGAACAAAAAAAATAGTTTTTTCATTCTTCCTCCAAAATTAATAACTATTATTTTTATTATTTTAACTATTATTTTATTAATTTCCTTATGAGGCCCATTTTAGACCTCAAATTTCCTCTAATGTCTTTCTGTACTAACAAATTTCTGACTGAAGGGTAAGGAACTATCACTTTCGTTCTAGATTTCAATAAATATGGACGAAAGTGTTTGACAGCTTTGAAAACAGCAAAAGCTTGCTTATCAACCTCATGGTAATTAAGTTCAGCACCTTTGAAATTTGAGCTCATAAAAGAAATTGGCACTTCACTATTTTGCTGATTTAGCTGAGTTAAAACTGCTGCATATGATATGTCAGAAGCAAAGGTATACAATATGAAATCTTTGTTAAAATTTGGGCTCAAAAGACTAGGGGCTTCTGAAATGGCTTCTAAAATTCTCTGAAAGGATTCTTTTTTATTTGTTCCCAATTAAAAATAGCATCCTTCTTAATCATTTTTTGTAAAGGACGGATGATTTCAGAAAAACTGGGGATAAATCTTCTGATAAAGTTTATTTTACCAAGAAACGATTGCATTGTTTTTTTGCTAGAAGGATAAGTTATTTTTGAGATAGCTTGGGTTCATTCAGGATCAATCATGATCCTGTGTTTTGAAACCACGCAACCTAATAAAATACCTTCTGAAACAACAAATATTGTTTTCTTTGGATTTAAGGAAACCTCGAATTTCCTACAACGTTCAAATACCTTTCTAAGATGATTAATGTGATCATGACGACATTTAGAAAATACAGTAACGTCATCTAGATAGACAACTACTGAATGATTAATTAACCCTCTAAAAGCAATATCCATTGCCCTTTGAAAATTTGCCCTAGCATTGATTAACCCAAAAGGCATCTTTATGTAAGCGTATGTTCCCCATGGAGTTCTAAAAGCTGTTTTTAGTTGATCATCCGGGGACACCAATATTTGGTTGTACCCTGAGAAACCATCAAGAAGTGACAGTATCTCAGACCCAGAAAATTTTTGAAGGATTTGTTCCATAGGAGGAACTGGGTAATTATCTTTTTCAGAGGACTTCTTAAGATTTCTAAAATCAACACATAGTCAAATATCACTGTTTTTCTTCCTAACTGGAACCAAGTTAGCTACCCACTAAGTATGCCGAATAGGAAAAATAATCCTAGCAGCTAACAATTTATTTAGTTCCTTTTTAATTGTTGGTTCAAGTGGCGGATGATACTTCCCAAGATTCTGTTGGAAAAGTTTTGATTCTTGTTTTATTGGAATAATGTGTTGCGTGACTTGTGGATTGAAAGTTTTCAAATCGTCATATGTCCATGTGTTGGAGCCCCAAAATTCACAGGAAACAACAGTAAGGGATTCTCCCCAATCAACGTTCCCAACTAGCCCGTTGAATGTTTGGTATAGGGAATCCTTCTGGTTTACGGTCCGGCTACCGTAGGTCAAAGTAACAAAACAAAGGGTTTTACCGGTTGCGGCCCGGTCCACCGTGTTTTTGTATTTTTTGACTTAATGTATGATATGCAAGTTCCTAACTAGCGATGCAGGGTGCCAAAGATGCGAGGAACAGTCGCAATGTGATGCACAGGTTCTTACCTCTCATCTTAAGGTTCACAAGCACCCAAAACACATACAACACAAAAAATAAACTAACTACCTAAACTATCCCTAGGGAGCAGAGTTATCATTCATTGGTGAGTAATACATTTTGTACGTGCATTATGAAGAGTTACAGATAGCTGATACCTCATTCAAGACACATGAACAACTACAAGGTATTTAAACAACCAGATAGCCAATTATTTTATGAACAACATTTATTACTCACAGTGGAAGACATCCCAAAAGATACTGAAGAACACTCAACAAGAACATAGGTTCAGGAATTTAAATACTCTCACAGTAAATTAAACACAGCTGAAAACAAAATAGTTCCTCTTCAACATTATTCATTTAGTCGCATTGATACATTCCACATTTCGCTCTCTCCAGTAGGCAAAAGTTGTGCTTTCTGACTGTAAAACGAAGTAGTTCCTCTTACAAGCCAAGAGTTTAAAAAAAATTCAGGGAAAAAACCCTTGTAACTTCCCCCTTTCCAATATAAACAAACAGTAAATCGTTTGGGTTTCCCCCACGTATGACCTTTCAGTGTCCCAAACGTTTCGTAATTTTCTGAGTTGTCTATATGCATTCATGATTCTTTAGTAATGGACCAGCAGTCAGGTTCGTGCCTTTAGTGTTAATGACTTTGTCTTCCGCTTCAAGGGCCCTTTCAGTGATCTGGTCGGTGTCGTTTCGATTTTTTCTAAACTGTTCTTCTACGTCTTCATGCATCAGCTCCTTACGCACACCTTCAATTAACCCACGTGTATTATCCATTTGGGACTGTGCTATGAAACAAAATGGTGGATTATACAAACTGAAACGACTTCTCCACAAAACAAATGGCCTGGTGCACCATGGAGAAAGTCGAAAGGATACTGCCGTTGGAAGTCAAAGGCTTGGTTCAGCTGCAACGGCGGGAAGAAAAAGAAGACTAAGAGGCGCGATTCAAAGCTGTGGGCGGGAAAACTCCATCGGAGATCGGGTGACTTTGACGTCAGATGCCAAATGGACTTCCCAGCCGTAACGGCGGAAAGACAAGCGCTAAAATGATGCAAAAAGTGGGTGGGAGAGGGCTTAATTGGATGTTGGAAGACATTCGAATCGGAAGCTTAATAGCTTTCCTAGCCGCAACAGTGGAAGGGTAAAAGTTACGGGCAAGCGATTGAAGACAAATACGAACCATACGTCGGAGCAATTTGGACTTCGGACGCTAAACCTCTTTGGGAGCCGCAACGACGAAGGGAAAAAGAACAAAAGTAGCCGATTTAACAGAAAAAATTAAGTGTTCGAAAGCCTTAAAAAAAATCAACAACAGTCAGGGACCATTTCATTTTCAAAGCGACGGCTTGTCAAAGACAATTGGAAAAACTAAACCCAACTATGCGACCCGCTACAAGAATTCAAGCACAAACAAATTCTGGGAACAGACTGTATATAAATTGTTCAAAACATCCAGACTTAAAGCAGGACCGAAGAAACATCAAGGATGAAACAACCTGAAGCGATATTCAGTTATGAGGAGGGGCCCAAAATTTAAGAGATTTGGGGAGAAAAGTTGCAGCAGCAACAACTGGCAATTACCTGGTGAACCTAGATCTCTGGGCGATTAACCTTTGAGCGACAGACTATTTAACAGCAAAAGCATCATATTGAATTCTTCCAGCAATATGGATTTCTCAAATGACCGAAGTGTGTACCCTTAATCATTGATGACAGTCCAATTAGGGAGAGTGGAAGCCAGAATCGTTAAGTCTAGATAACTATGCTGAGGCCAGAGGATGCGTTTCATTATTACCTTTGTCTTCAGGTGGCTAATAGCTTTGGACACCACAGGATTGTAGCATATGGTAAACAAAAATATTCATTTGTTCCTCATTCCCATGCCATTTTAACACTTTTTCTTGTGCTTTTGGACTTTTGTCCCTTTTTATATGAGTTTGCTTACATGCCTTTCTTACTGAATTTTACTTCAGGATCCTCTATCCCATAGTGTCCTTTTGTGTGAGTGGTGTACTTCAAGTTTAAGCTCACGGACGGAGAAGATCTTTCGGCAATTTAGTATTTATGATTCAGCATCTGCCTTGATGTATGATGCTTTTCATAGGAGTTCCTTTACTCTTATCGGCCTTTTGGAATTCGTTTCTTGGCATGGGATCATTTATATTTAATATACTGTTCACCTTGCTTCTTTCCATGGGTCCTTTACTGTCGTCCCCTAGACATTTTAAGTGTGACGTGGATGGAGCATCAACATAGTATTCTGGACTCTTGGAATCCGGTTTATTTCACAGGGGTTAAGTAGGACTCCAACGCACACAAAGCTGTTCGAGAAAACTGCTAAGCTGGAAGAAGTTCTTTCATATAAACAGCAACACACAGTCCGATACCAAAACATTTATCAAACCCAGAAATTTCGGATGTTCCTCATGCAACCGCAAGTTTGCTCCCTTTATTGAAATCAACAAAACAAGCTAAAAAACATGATTCAAAAGACAACCAAATAAATTATTTATATAAAAGACAGAAGAAATCAAACAAACTCAGGAAAAATAAGGCTTGAGAACCAAACCATTTACTGGTAGGTTCTCCTCCCACCCCTGCAGATCTTGCAACTTGTAAGTAGAAGGACCAAGCTTGGCTGCAATCTGAAAAGGGCCTACCCACAACTGCTGGAATTTGGTATGCTTTCCTTTCTCATCATGGGGGTGGTCCCATTTGAGGACTAAGTCTCCTACTTCAAAATCTTTTGTCCCAGCTTTATGCTTGTCGAACCATCTCTTAACTGACTCTTGTTGTTGCTTAAAGTGTTCTTTGGATTTAGACCTAGCCTCCTCTGCTTTCAGGAGATTATATATTCTTATTTGTAAAACTTCATCATCCGACACCCTAGACTCTTGAGCTAGTATGGAAGATGGTAGCATGATATTTGGAGGAAGGATGGCTTCTTTACCATAGACCGGGGTATAAGGAGACACTCCTATTGCAGATTTGGGGGTGACTCTATCAGCCCACAGGGCGTTTGGTAGTGCTGAGTGCCAACTCCTCTGGTTTTCTATTACGGTCTTCTTTAGGATTCTAATCAGATTTTTATTAGAGGATTCAGCCAGGCCATTCCCTTGTGGATAGTAGTTAGCAGAATCATGCAATTTTATTCCTTTATCATGAGCAAAAGCAGTTAATTTAATTGATGAAAAGTATTTAGCATTATAAAAAACTAACGCAAATGGAACTCCAAACCTGGTCATGATATGATCTTGCAGAAAGCTGATGACTTCGTCTTCATTTATCTTGCGCAATGGGACAGCTTCGACCAGCGAGTGAAATAATCAGCTGTAGTCAGAATGTATTTGTTTTGGAGAGAAGAATTCGGTTTTATTTCTCCAATAATATCTAGCCCCCATTGCTCGAATGGTTCCATGATCATCACAGGCTTTAGGGGTGCTGCTACTCTAGGCTGTCTTCCACCACACCTTTGGAAAATATCACATTTCCTGACATGTGCATGTGCATCCTTAAAGAGCGTAGGCCAGTAGTAACCTACCCTAAGGATTTTGTGGCCTATGGTATCCCCTGAATAATGTCCTCCAGCAGGACCGTCATGTAATTCTGACATTACTTTCTTTGCATCTTCTTTTTCTAAGCATCCGAGGAGAACCCCGTTATAATTCCTTCTAAATAATACTCCTTCAACAAGTTGATAGGAGGCCGATTTAAGACGCAGCGCTCTTCTTTGCTTGGAATTCCAATGTTCTGGTAATAGCCCTGACTGCAAGCAATGCACAAGGTCTCTATACCAAGACTCAAGAGCTGTAAACAAAGGACATACATCCATTACATGTAATTCAGCCTCATCCTCCCATGCTTGCTCTTCATTGTTCCCACTTTCAGTCATAAGCTTGCACAATCCTTGTCCTTTAACTATAGAGGCTGGTTTGAATTCAAGGTCGTATTCTTGAAGAGCCATTACCCAGTTGCCCCTTCTTTCTCCTAACTCTTTCTGTATGAGAAGGGATCTTATAGCTGGGTAGGGGACTATTACCTTGGTTAGATTTTTTAATATATAAGGCCTGAATTGCTTCACTTCCTTAAATACTGCGTAAGCTTGCTTATCAATGGCTGGGTAGCTTAATTCAGCCCCTTGTAGACCAGTACTCATAAAGGAGATTGGGAATTCATCCCCCCCTTCTTCCTTTTGTGTAAGCACGGCGGCTAGTGAATCATCGGATGCAAAAGTATATAAAATAAAGTCTTTATCGAAATTTGGACTTTTCAAGGAAGGTGCGTGTGCAACAGCAGTTTTAATTTTGCTAAAAGCATTCTTCTCAAGTTCAGTCCACTTGAATTGTGCATTCTGCTTGACCATCTGCTGCAGTGGCTTAACAGTCTGAGCAAAATCAGGCACAAACCTTCGTACAAAATTTATGGTTCCCATGAAGGATTGCATCCCCTTTTTATCATGGGGCAAGGGGATTTGTTCAATGGCCTTGATTCTTTCTGGGTCAATGGAGATCCCTTACTTTGATACTATGTGGCCCAACAAATTTCCTTCCATGACAACGAATACACACTTCTTAGGATTGAGTGAAATTCCATACTTACGACAACGTTCAAAAATTTGCCTTAAGTGAAATGCATGTTCTCCCCTTCTCTTCGAGAATATTGTAATATCATCAAGGTATACTACAGTGATTCGGCCAATCAGCCCGTGGAAAGCTATGTCCATAGCCCTCTGAAATGTTGCCCCAGCATTTATAAGCCCAAAGGGAATCCTTCTGTAGACAAAGGTTCCCCACTTGGTTCTGAACGTTGTCTTTAATTTGTCCTCTTCGGCTACCAGCACTTGATTGTAGCCAGAGAAGCCATCTAATAACGAAAAAAATTCAAAACCTGAAACCATTTGTAGCAGCTGCTCCATGGGTGGCACGAGATAGTTATCTTTATCTGATGCACGGTTTAGGTTCCTGAAATCCACGCAGAGTCTGATTTCTCCAGACTTTTTCCTTACTGGTACCAAATTTGATACCCACTCAGAATGTCTGACTTTGAAGATGATTCGAGCATCCAATAATTTCTTTACTTCGTTCTGAATCAATGGTTCCAATTTTGGATGCATTTTTCTTAGTGGTTGCTGATATGGTTTGATGCCTGCTTTAATGGGAACAACATGCTTGATGATGTTGGTGTCATATGTTTTCAAGTCTTCGTACGTCCATGCGAAAACATCTTTATATTGTTTAAATAGACTGATGAATTTGTCTCTTTCTATTGGCGAACAGCATTTGCCGAGATTCATGAACTTAGGAGCAGTTTCAGTCCCCAAATTTATCAGTTCGAACTGTAGCGATGAGCTGTGTGTCTTTACGTTGGGTGGTCTTCTAAATTTTTCATTTAAATCGAACATTTTTTCCAACGTTCTGACTCCTTTAGGAATGAAATTATCGTATTTCATCTCAGCCTGATGCTCTTCATCGTCTATGATCGCTCCTTTAAACACCTCATCATTCGTTAAACATTCTATGATATGCTGGTCATCATCGAACACTCGTAGGTTTGTAATCATATCAGGTACAAAGGGCCTGAAAACCAGTTCAACAGAACATCGATTATTAGTGGGTACGATTCTAGCGGCTGATGTGGCCAATAGATCAGCAGCTGCGTTTTTTATTCTTGGAATTGAAATAATGTTAAATGCATTAAAATATTTCAACAAATCCCATACCTCATTCTGGTAAGCTTTTAAGTGGGGAGAAATACAATGTATCTGATTCCGGATTTGTTTCACAATAATTTCAGAATCCCCAAAAAAATTTAGATTACTTACCTTTAATTCAATTGCCTTCTTTAGTCCCTGCACCAGTGCTTCGTACTCAGCTGTATTATTAGTACACTCAAACTCTAATCTACATGAAAGGAAATGTTTATTCTTCTGTGGGTCAATCAGGACACAACCAGCCCCTGACTCTTCTAATGTCTTAGAGCCATCGACAAATAAAGTCCAAAAATCATTAACTACTGGAAATGAATCTACTCCTACTGCTAAGTCTACTATTTTACAGTCAATCTCATCATCCTGTGAGAATCGAAGGAGATCAGGCTGGGTATCAGATGTGTTGTTGGATTCTTTTGCTTGGTAGTTACCTGATTCCAACTCAATAAAATAGTTTCCCAATACATAATCCACGGGTTCATTCTTCTCTTCAAGTCGGGTAACATTGTACTTCATGTGAGGCTCCCTCAAAAATTTAATCTGGTTCGGACTTCCTTTGTATGGCAACCACAGATGTGACCAATCAGAAGCGAAATATCCATTAAGTTTGGCTGACCAATCTCTACTCAGGATAAGGCCGTACGAATCTGGTATCAGCCACCACGATATTAATGACCTGGCATACTTTATCATTTGAATCCAGACAAACTAGGACATCTTCCATCTCACCAATTACCTTCACATCTGTCATGTCCAACTAAACTACTCTCCATAGGGATGGCTTAGGCTTCCCATTGATTCTTTTACAGATAGATATCGGCATGACATTAACAGTTTCCCCTGAATCTACCAAGCAATTATGTACATTGTAGTTAAATATTTCAAAAGTAAGGAGGAAAGGTGGATGCTTGTGCTTGGACTTACCTCCATTGCTGTTCTCTCCAATATCTTCTTCTTCTTCTGGTTGATTGTTAGTGGGCGTCTTCTCGTCTGATGTTTCAAGGGCTCTCAATAGCCTTTCTTTTTGCTGCAGCACTTTGCACATCTCGAATAGTGGAACATTCGCCTTTATCTTCTTTAAATCCTCCACAATGTCATAATCCATCTGCGGTTCCGTGGGATGAGGCCTATCAGCATTCTCCTTATCTTCATTTGTCTTGGCCGTTGTATTATTCTGTCTAGGACTTTGGCTAGTAATAGTGAATTCTGGAATTGTATTAGCCAAAGATTTGTCTTGAAATCTCTTCTTAACATTTCTCTGCAGCCTCTTAATCTTTGGAAGTATAAGACTATCTTCCTTAACCGTCCCTTGGCTCCTCGTGGCTACGTTGGTTTCCATAACCTCTTTACACCCCTGAGTCTTTTCTTCTTCAGCATCAAATAGTGAGACAGAATTCCATAAAGCCATGGTTTCCTCTTCCTATTCTTTAGTAGACGTAGAGGTAGAATTTTCCTTTCCTTCTTCATTTCCCTCTTCTGTCAATCTAGAATCTAACAGCTGATTCATGATCAACGTCATCGAATTTATCCACTACGAACAATTCTTCTCAGAATGTGGCTGTTGGTGGAATGTGCAAAAATTATCCAAGCCTACCTATGTTAAGTTCATAGATGCAATATTGTGAGGAGGAGGTTGAGACTGGTGGTTATCCTCTCTTTTCTTATAATATGGCTTATAAAACTTTTGTGCTTCCTTTTCTTTCTCCATATCTATGATTTTATTGGAAAGCTTCTGCATCATTTTGGCCATATTTTCCAAATCTTGAGACTTTTCTTCCTTAGGATTGGTAAACAATAAGGTTTTTCTTCTTGTACCTTTCTCTCCAGACTGTTCTGGATAGTCTTCAATGCTCTCTCTTTCAGCTTCCACCACTTCTTCCTCTTAATAGGTTTCTATCAGAGTAGGCTTGGCTCTACCTTTGGCAAACATGGCCAAATCAGGGCCTAAAGCTGAAGTATAGTATTCAATAAGAACTTTGTCTAAAGGCTTATCTGTTTCAGAGAAGTTCTTTAGATATGCCGCAAACCTTTGCGTGAAACTGTGCACTTTTTCTTTTCTTTCTTTCTTCAACGCGCACAGCCCTTTCATGAGAGCTACATGAGTTTTCTGAGTTGCATACTTACTTCTGAACATTCTTTCGAAGGTATCCCAATCAAGGATAGAGTTAGCAGGCAATCCAAAGTACCATGACGCTGCGGCTCCTTTGAGGGTATGTGGGAACAGTCTGCATACCACATCTTCATGTTCCCCGGCCCTTAATCCCTCAATTGCCAAGTAAAATCTTTGTAGGTGATCATCTACTAGTATTTTCTCATTGGGATCAAACTTGGGAAACATCTTGTCAAAGGCTTGAGGTAGGTCATGTAAAGGAGGTGGAAGGTTTAATGGTGATCTGGCTCTCCATGCAGGAGGTGGATTAGGTGGGTTAGGTGGTGGATTAACATTTACTCCTGCCATGAGTCTGGGTGGGGAGTGAGGAGGTGAACCAACTGGAGTATGAGAAGGAGAACTGTGAGGGGTCTCTGGGCCTTCTTGGTTCAAAGGTAGTACAACCTCTTGTAAAGTAGATTCTACAAGCTCTTCCCAGTCTCCCACCAACACTGAATCTTCTATTACAGGACGATCTTTCTTTTTATACTCTCTTCTGGGAAATTCGGGGATGATTGGCAATCCTCCAATATTTTTTACGTATGCCCTGGTATGCCTTCTCAGATCATTAACAATTTCGTTACCGACAGAATACAGATGTTCTCTTTCTTCCGGAATTGGATTACATAACCCACTGCTTTCAGAACTGTTACTGGTGGAATATTCTCGGGAAAATGGGTTTCCTCGGCCAGCCATGCACTGGCGGCCCTCCTTCTAGCACCAAAACTATTGGAGCCCCAAAATTTGCAGCCAACAATAGTAAGGGATTCTCCCCAATCAATGTTCCCAACTATCCCATTGACTGTTTGGTATAGGGAATCCGTCCGGTTTACGGTCCGGCTACCGTAGGTCAAAGTAACAAAACAAAGGGTTTTACCGGTTGCGGCCCGGTCCATCGTGTTTTTGTATTTTTTGACTTAATGTATGATATGCAAGTGCCTAACTAACGATGCATGGTGCCAAATATGCGAGGAACAGTCACAATGTGATGCGCAGGTTCTTACCTCTCGTCTTAAGGTTCACAAGCACCCAAAACACATACAACACAAAAAATAAACTAACTACCTAAACTATCCCTAGGGAGAAGAGTTATCATTCATTGGTGAGTAATACATTTTGTACATGCATTATGAAGAGTTACAGATAGCTGATACCTCATTCAAGACACATGAACAATTACAGGTATTTAAACAACCAGATAGCTTATTATTTTATGAACAACATTTATTACTCACAGTGGAAGACATCCCAAAAGATACTGAAGAACACTCAACAAGAACATAGGTTCAGGAAGTTAAATACTCTCACAGTAAATTAAACACAGCTGAAAACGAAATAGTTCCTCTTCAACATTATTCATTTAGTCGCATTGATACATTCCATATTTTTCTCTCTCCAGCAGGCAAAAGTTGTGCTTTCTGACTGTAAAACGAAGTAGTTCCTCTTACAAGCCAAGAGTTTACAAATTTTTCAGGGAAAAATCCCTTGTAACTTCCCCCTTTCCAGTATTTAAACAAACAGTAAATCGTTTGGGTTTCCCCCACGCATGAAATTTTAGTGTCCCAAACGTTTCGTAATTTTCTAAGTTGTCTATATGCATTCATGATTCTTTAGTAACGGACCAGCAGTCAGGTTCGTGCCTTTAGTGTTATTGACTTTGTCTTCCGCTTCAAGGGCCCTTTCAGTGATCTGGTCGGTGTCGTTTCGATTTTTTCTAAACTGTTCTTCTACGTCTTCATGCATCAGCTCCTTATGCACACCTGCAATTAACCCACATGTATTATCCATTTGGGACTGTGCTATGAAACAAAACGGTGGATTATACAAACTGAAACGACTTCTCCACAAAAAAAATGGCCTGGTGCACCACGGCGGAAGTTGGAAGGATACTGCCATCGGAAGTCAAAGGCTTGGCTCAGCCGCAACGGCGGGAAGAAAAAGAAGACTAAGAGGCGCGATTCAAAGCTGTGGGCGGGAAAACTCCATCGGAGATCGGGTGACTTTGACGTCGGACGCCAAATGGACTTCCCAGCCGTAACGGCGGAAATACAAGTGCTAAAATGATGCGAAAAGCAGGTGGGAGAGGGCTTAATCAGACGTCGAAATACATTCGAATCGGAAGCTTAATAGCTTTCCCAGCCGCAATGGCGGAAGGGTAAAATCTACGGGCAAGTGATTGAAGACAAATACGAACCGGACGTCGGAGCGATTTGGACTTCGGACGCTAAACCGCTTTGGGAGCCGCAACGGCGAAGGGAAAAAGAACAAAAGTAGCCGATTTAACAGAAAAAATTAAGTGTTCGAAAGCCTTAAAAAAAATCAACAACAGTTAGGGAACATTTCATTTTCAAAGCGACAGCTTGTCAAAGACAATTGGCAAAACTAAACCCAACTATACGACCCGCTGCAAGAATTCAAGCACAAACAAATTCTGGGAACAGACTGTATATAAATTGTTCAAAACATCCAGACTTAAAGCACAACCAAAGAAACATCAAGGATGAAACAACCTGAAGCGATATTCAGTTATGAGGAGGGGCCCAAAATTTAAGAGATTTGGGGAGAAAAGTTGCAGCAGCAACACCATGCAAAGACATCCTTAAATTATTTAAATTTTTTTATTAATGCTGATTTTTCTGTAGGAGTACAAACTATTCCTAGGTTTACAATTTTAGGATTCAGTTATGTTCTTAAATTTATAGTTTCATATTTCATTTGTGAGCTATTGGTTTTACAATTGGGAACAGACCTAAATTTATCTTGAAGATCAAAAAACTTTTCTAATCTCAAAACTAAATTAGGAATCGGTTTTATCTTTTCGAAAGCTTTATCAACTGAGCAAAAATCATTT
Organism: Pseudotsuga menziesii; assembly: GCA_001517045.1. Taxonomy (NCBI): domain Eukaryota; kingdom Viridiplantae; phylum Streptophyta; class Pinopsida; order Pinales; family Pinaceae; genus Pseudotsuga; species Pseudotsuga menziesii. The sequence continues at coordinate 286,631 of LPNX011155226.1, read as the reverse complement.
ATTACCGAAAAATCCTGCAAATTTTCGTCATGTGTAACTTCATCAATGGCTAAATCTTTGAAAGTATCATCATTTGTTAAGAAATTCAGCACCTACACGTCATTATCAAACACATGCCAATTAAAGATATTATCTGGAATAAAAGGCCCAAAAATTAATTCAACTGAAAAGAAATCAGGTGTGAAACTCTCTGATGGAATCAGTTTTGATGCTACATTTGCTAATAAATCTACCTCTTGGTTATGGAATCTTGGAACTGACATTATATTAAATGCATGAAAATGTGAAATGAGATTCCATACCTCTCGTTGATAATTCTGCAAATGTTCAGAAATGCAGTGAATAGAATTACGGACCTGTCTGACGATGATTTCATAATAACCATATGCAATTAACACTTTGATACCCAAATCAATCACTTTCTTCAAACCCTGAATTAGAGCTTCATATTCCACAATATTGTTTGTACAATTAAATTCAAGCCTACAAGATATACATGTTTTATTTCCTTTAGGGTCAATTAACAGGCAACCTGATCCTGCTCCTTCTTTAGACTTTGACCCATCAAAATATAAATTCCAAGTAGAACTATTAACAACTACTTTACTTTCGATAATATTTACAATATTATGACTATCTACATCATTTACAATTTCCTTGAATGAATAATCTGTTGCAGCTGCAACAATTTCCCAAAATTCTAAAAAAATTTAGGACCCTCCTCTACTTTGAATTAGTTTGATTGTCTTCCTTATTTTGGTCTAATGAATTTTGGAATGTTCTCCAACGCTTGGGTTGCTCTATCAATCGATCTGATGTTTTCCTTAATGTTTAAAATGATCCCATGCATAATCAAGCTTATCGTTGCCTTTGAAGTACCTTTGAAGCCATTCTAAATCGGAAGTCGGTTCATTTGAATTTCCCGCTGTTGCGGAGGTCTGTGCCTTGTCTTTTTCCGCCGCTGCGGATGGTTTTTGGTTCTACAATGATCAGTTCCCTGTCCGCCATTGCGGACGGATCTTCGCTCCTGGCCTCCACCATTGCGGATCAGTTCGGGTTTTGATTTCACGTTTGATTTTCTTTCCGACTTATGTTTTTGTTTCCTTTTGGCCGTGTATCGGAGCTTTTTTTCCATCTCTCTCTCCGCCGTTACGGACGCTGTTTGTATTTGGCCTCCGCCGTTGCGGATGAGTTTGGGATTTCACGTTTGATTTTCTTTCCGATTTTGTGTTTTTCCTTGATGGGATATTGGTTTAAATCGGAGGCTTTATCGTTTTTCCTTCCACCGTTGCGGAGAAGTGTTGGCTCTCATCTTTCGATCCTATAAGCGTCCGACGTCTGATCTTTAGTCTTCGCTTTACTCATCACTGCGGACGGATGTGTGTTATATTTTTCTGCCGTTGCGGAAAGGTTTAAGGTTTCTCCCTCCGATCTGGTTTTATTTCCCATCCGATCCATTAAGTCGTCACACGTGTGGTCCATTTCTATATATACGGGGACAGCGTTTATTTTTTTTATTATTGTTTTTTGCTGCCCAGCACTGTCGCCGTTGAGCTGTCGTCTTCTTGAGGTATTGAAGGACTCTGCTGTCGGTATACTTGCATCCAGGTGGCAACCATGGAAGCTTGGACGTCGTCAACCCGCTCATCCTCCCGTTGATTGCATTGTGTTTGCCAGGTAGGCTCCTTGTCATTTTCTCCTTTTCCATTTATACTATTAGTGGTTTTCTACGGTGGTATGGTATCCCTCGGCCGTTTTTCCTCATACCGCTAGGTTTTGAGCCTTGGTATTATCTTATTTTTGCCGCGGGAGGATAGTATAACCGTCGGAACAACCAGGTTTTTTCCCATCATTGTTGTTTACAGTCCCGCGCAGAGAGGAAAAAGGGGGGTTCGGTGCGGACGGTCATCCGCACCGAAACCCCTGTGCGAGGATGTTGAGTAGGGGCAGGTTGAAGGCCGTATCTCCCTAGTAAACATAAGTGTTTTGGTGCCTCCTATTAATTTGACCTACGTTGTCCTGCGCACCCTGTTCACAGCTAGTTTCAAGCCGCGGCCGAGGAAAAGGGTTTACTGCGGCAGCCAGTAATTGACCATTTTCTGCTCAGGCAGTTTCTTTGATCCACAATCTTGAGTAGCAACCATTTGACCTATGCTTTTCCACGTGCTGTTATTTCAAAACCCCAACCTATGAGAGGGTGTGTCGCGACGCTCGTTCTGCGTGGTTTTGCCCCTATCCATGTCGCGCATTTATTTGCTAATGGCACCCGCAGGGAATGGAATGTGGGGTCGAGTTATGTAATTATTCTTTTTTTTTCCTAGCCATATGGTTAAATTGTTGGTATTGGAAGTATAAGTGACTTGCGCAGTCACACTGCATATAGTTACTTTCAAGCATCTCTTTCGTTGCTATACCTAGACTAAACCCCTGAACTCTGCACATTGCATTTTAATGGTCTAATGGTCAAAATTTTTGTTGTACATGTATACATTTGCTTCACTAAATACTGTTGTATAGGAAAATAGCACATAGCGTAGTAATGTATTTTTAATGCTGGCCCGAATATGGTTGATTGTTCAGTATCATGTAGCAGTAGTAGATTGCTCACTTTATTGCACAGGACTGAGTTTGCTTCATGCTAGGTATAGATAAGGTCATGGAATACTGTGCACCAGTTTCGGTAGTTCTGATAGTCACGGAATTTTTGGGTTGTATATGCATGCATTTGTTTCTATACTTGCTATCACATTAAACACATGAAAATGGCACTTTGCATACGGATGTAATTTTATTACAGTCTAGAAGATGGTTGATGTGATGTTTTAATATCATACAGAAATGTTTTGCATCATGCTGAGATATAGACAAGAGCACTAAATAGTGTGCATTTGGTCCGTCAAGTTATGTAAACTTATATCTTAATTTCATTGACTAGTTGCTGCCATGATATATATAGAAAGAATAAAGTGCTGCACACTGTCAAGTAAATGTATGCACCTTGAATGTCTCAATATTACAATGTTATATATGGCAGGAAGAAGTCGAGTTCACCATGTCCAAAAAACAAAAGAAGAAGGCCCCAGTGGTGGAAGAAGTACCAGAAGCGGAAGCTGAAACAAAGACTAAATACATATATGAAGACACCCAATGTGTTTCTGGTGTTGAGCCTGAATACAAATGGGGTGACATATACAGATTGATTTCCCGCAGGGAGGTTCCCGACATGGGCCTCGAATAAGAATCTTTCTATGCTAACATAGAGAAGTCTTCTATCATGAAAGTTGCCACCAGACCAGAGCTGTTCCCATGCTCTGAGGTAATTGGATGGATTTTTCCCCATGTGAATACAACCAAAATGATCATAGGAAACGCTGAAGGACAGGGCTATGCTGCGTTTATCCCTGGATATGTGGCATTGGCCTATCACCTACAAGAACCCCAGGTTTTCTTATCTGACGATTGGTTGGACAGCATCAGAATGGACCTGGTGGAAACTCTCGAGAAAATGCTCTTGCAGGGAAAGCTGTACCGATATAGACAGACCAGTGAGTATGATACAGCGAGCTTGAGGGCTCCCTACCGGTTTATAGCACTGATGCTAAATAGGATCTTTGGAAGAGCTCATGCCAGACTCTTCAAGATTGAATGGATACCTATTATCTTTCATGTGGCAACCCAAGAAACAGTCTTCAATTGGGCCAGCCTTGTGTCAAGCAGTCTGTCCTACTGCTTGGCCGTAGCCTTGGGAGGAGAAGCTCAGAAAAGGTCCGAGTTTTACATGAGTTCAATACTGATAGATTGCATATTGTGTAACCAGCCCTTCCCCGGTCTCAAGTGCATCTGGGACAGGGAAAAAATGCCTGTGTATGCCGCATATAGACTATTGTGGGCTCACCAGTACCATAGCGATTACACAGAGGTCTGCGAGCACTTCATTATGCCACTCTACGCGCTCATTTTTTGGAAAGAATGTGACTGTATGTCAGAAGGTGCCATGCAGTAAATAGGAGAATATGCTGATTACTTCTTCACTGAAAATGGCATGTACATTCGAATGTATGGAGGATCGAAGGCTCCTTTACTGCTGCCCAAATATGAAACGGATTATATAGTCCATAAAGAGGCATTCAGGCAGGTATTCATTGACGGAATAGGTACTTTCTTGTTCCAACACAAGAAGACTGCATACCCTCCTTTACCATTCAGGCTAGGTAGCTACAAATTCACCAGGGTGAAACAAGCTACCGAATTCATAGAGGAACTAGGGAAGTTCCATTTTGGTGAGATGCCTTTCTGGAGGAATGATACTCACGGTAGAGTGATGGAGCACTCTAAAGAGAATAAGTTGTTTTTCGAATATACCCATCATTTCGATAAGGAAGAATCTGTCTTCCGGAAAGCTCCAAACATGACGGCCCTTAACAGAAGATTTAAGAAGAAAATCACTACCATAGGTGGGAAAGTTGAGGAGCAGAAAAAGGCAGAAGAAGGAATTAAAAGGAGGAATGAAGAAGCTCAGAGGTTGGAAAAGGAGGCTGCAGAATGGCTGCAGAAGGGAGAAGAAGAGAAAAGTAAATCTGCCTAAGAAGTAGCTGAGATAGCAAAAGAGGTAGCCAAAGAAACAGAGGAAGCAGCTAGACAAGCAACTGAAGAAGCAAAGAGAAAGCTTGAGGAGGAGCTCCAAAGGCAAGAGGCTGAAAGAATAGAGTTGACACAATAGCCAGTCTCTAAAACAGTAGCAGGGTAGACCCAGGAGGAGGAAAACCCCAAGGTACAGGTCTCTCAAGTACCCGATGCTAGCACCTCTGTGGCTCCTACGCTCCAGCTAGCGCCTTTCATCCAAAAAAAGGGTGAAGAAGTCCCCGACTTCAATACTATCTATTATGATAGGGCCACCAAGAGAATAATGAAAAGAACGGAAAGGAAGGTAGAGGCAGAGGATATGCCTGGCAAAATGATAACAGATACTGCTGTTATGCTAGGAACGAACCTAGATCCAAGGCTTACCATAAGGGCTGGGGCTGCAATACTACATGCTTCAGAGGATAACATAGATAAGGTGATGACTGAACTGGAGTCATACAAGAAATATTCTCAGCTGAAGGATACCCTGAAGAGAGAAAGAGAGGAAGGAAACAGGTTAAAGCAGAAATTTGAGCACTTACAAAGGGAGATGAAGACTGCTGAAGCTGAATTGCAGGCCCTACAGGAAGAGAGACAAGCTCAGGAGACTACACAAGAACACCTTGAGCAAGTGCAAGCCGAAGATCAAGAGTTGAAGAGGGAGAAGGAGCGGTTGCTGGCAAAGGTGGAGGAGCTAGAAGAATAGTAGAAGATCATCTTGACAGCCAATGATATGCACTCCCAAGATCTAATAAAGAAACATCAAGAACAGATCTCTTCGTTGCTCCAGTCATTCAAAGAACATATTTTAGCCCAGAAAACTAGAATGCTCCAGCTACATATTTCTTTAGAGGAAGAAAGGTGTAAGGTACTTCAGATTGACAACCGATTAGGGGAAATCATGGAGACCTCCTCCTACTTCGTCGACAGATCCCAGGAAGTTCTTGAAGTTTTGAATGCCAGAATGGCAAGGCTAGAGAACAATGCAGAAACACCAACAGAACTACCAGCCAAAGACCATCAAGCCCTTAAAAGAGATCATGACCTAGTAGAGTTCGATGTCAGCACTACGGAAGACTTCAAGAAGACCGTCAAAAGGGCGGAGGAAGCATGCTCAGAATATTTCAGGAGGCTCCTTAATACATTCAACCAGTGTCAAACAGACGCTGAGCATAAGCTTGATGAGCTCCCAGACCATGAAACCTTCGTAGAGATATTGCAGAGCAGATATCAGGATGCAGAGGCCAGAACACAATAGATCAAGGCTATTAATGACCTAGTTTTGAGGAATGAGGTGGGCCACCTAGCCGTTAGTGTACAATTTTTGGAAGATCAGCTTTGCTTGAGCCTGGCAAGGATCAAGGCTATCAAGAATCAAGCCGAGAAATTTGAGATAAATATTCAGTTTTTGGAGCCTAGCACTTTTGAGGGCATCGCTAGTGAGGCTGCAGCATGGAAGAAGTTCCTAGAAAACCAACCTGGGCCCTCTTCGTAGGGGATGTGTCATCTTTATTTTTTGTAATATTTTTGTAAAAGTAAAGCATTGGGAAAAAGAAAAGCGTTGGCAAAATGAAAGGTTGGGAAGCCCAAAGGCTACTTTGGGTAGCCCAACCATTTCACTCTTTTTATATAAATGTAATAGACTATGAAGAGAAAAGGGATTTTTCCCCCAGTAAGACTGAAAGACATATTGTAAGAAGAACTATTTCCTTTTGCAATAAAAAATTACAGTTTGCCGGTTGGAGGAATAGATTGTGAAATTTCCTAATGTTATACAATGGATGGCGGAAAGATGAACTACTTTATTTTTCAGCTTGTGTCCATGAATCGTGAGATCGTTCTAACTTTATGACCTATGTCTTGTTGAATGATTGCTGATTTATTTTTGTGGAAAGTTCACCAAGAGTAATGTATGTTGCTTATATAACAATTAGCTATCTGATTGTTAGAATATTTTCCTCATTCATGTGTTGTAAATATGGATATCAGCTATCTGTAATCTCTGTTTATCATACATGGAAATAACACATTACTCACAAATAATCATTCTTTTGGCTCCTCGGGGATAGATAGATAGGTGATTAGATAGTTAATTGATTTACTTCATGGCTGCATATGTGATTTAGATGTTTGTGAGCCTAAGACGAGAGGTAAGAACCTGCGCATCACATTGTGTAGTTCCTTGCATCTTTATCACCTTGCATTTGTTAGTTAGGCATTTGCATTGCATATATTAAGTCAAAATAACAAAAACTCGGTGGACCGGGCCGCAACCGGTAAAACCCTTTGTTTTGTTACCTCGACCTACGATAGCCGGACCGCAAACCGGATGGATTCCCTACACCAAACAGTCAATGGGCTAGTTGGGAACGTTGATTGGGGAGAATCCTTTACTGTTGTTGCCTGTGAATTTCCAGGCCTCAACAGAATTGGCGCTAGAAGGAGGGCTGCCAGTGTATGGCTGGCCGTGGAAAATTACTTTTCCCAGGATTTCCTTACCAACAGATATTTGAATTTTTTAGCCTCACCTAGGTACTCCCAGGTTTCGGTTATTCCTTGAAGCAATAAATCATGTTCTCATCTTGCGTTTTTCTTTGCTCAAGACTCTCATTCCTGTGGTTGCGCTTATGGCTGGCATAAATGTAAATCAGCCCAACCCTTTGCCTGCATGGAGAGCGAGGTCTCCTTTAAACCTCACACCTCCTCTGCATAACTTGCCTCAAGCCTTTGACAAGCTGTTGCCTAAGTTTGATCCCGAAGAAAAAATTGTTTTAGATGACCACTTGCAAAGCTTTTACTTGGCTGTAGAAGGATTAAGGGCCGGGGAGTATGAAGACATTGTCTGTAGATTGTTTCCTCACACCCTTAAGGGAACATCAGCATCCTGGTACTTCAATTTACCTACGAATTCTATTCCAGATTGGGACACCTTTGAAAGAAGTTTCAGAAGTAAATACTCACCCCAGAAAACTCATGCCTCATTAATGGAAGGTCTTGGTTTGTTAAGAAAAGAGAAGAACGAAAAGGTACATAAGTTCACTTAGAGATTTTCAATGTACCTAAAGAACTTCCCTGAAACTGACAGACCCTCCGATAAGGTCTTAATTGAGTATTATACATCTTCCCTAGGGCTTGAGCTGGCTATGTTTGCCAAGATGAAAGCCAAACCCACATTGATAGAGACTTATGAAGAGGCCGAAAGAGTAGAGGCCGAAAGGGAAAGTGTAGAAGAATATCCTGATCTACCTGGAGAGAAAACTGCAGATAAAAGAGTTCTGGTGTCGTCCAAACCCAGAGAGGAGAACTCACATGACCTTGAGGGAATGATGAAAACAATGCAAAAGCTTTACAACCGAATAATAGACCTGGAAAAAGAAAGGGACATTCAGAAATCTGATAGACCCTACTATTCTAAAAAAGAGGATAATAACCATTGGAAAATCCCTTCCCCAAATTCAGCCTCAATAAATATAACAGAGATAGGGGGGGATAATTTCTGTACTTTTCACCAGCAGCCTCACTCTGAGAAGAAGTTCCCTCAATGGTTAAATTCAATGTCTTTGGTAATGAATAAGTTATTGGATTCCAAATTGACTGAAGACAGTAGTAAAAAAGGAGGAGAGGAACAGACCATGGAGAAGGGAGATGATGACGCCATGCTCTTATGGAATGGTGTTTCGCTTTTCAATATAGAGGAAGATGCCCTCAAATCTCAATATACAGCCCTGGCCACAAAAGATAAGGACCTAGAAGTTAAGGGAAATGAAATATTTCCAAAGGTTAAAAATCTGCAAGAGAATGTCAGGAGACAGGTAGCTGTAAATGTTAAAGATGACACACATGAAGCCACTAATTGCAAACAGGAAATAGAGCATCTTGTTGTACCAGCCAAATCTATGAAAGATGATGAGGAAGAAAAGGATGGTAAAATTAAAGACGAGATGCCCACAAATAACCAACCTGTGGAAGAAAAGATCGAACTAATTAGGACAAGGAAAACCAACGCCCCACCTTTCCTTTTGACCCTAAAGATGTTGAATCACAATGTGCACAATTGTTTGGTGGACTCTGGATCATTGATGAATGTTATGCCTCTGGCAGTTTGCAAAAAACTTAATGGGAAGCTAAAAACTACTCTTTGGGATGTCACTCAACTAGACAAGACTAGTGTTAAAGTAGTGGGGGAGATGGAAAATGTTCTAATTCGATTGTCTGCAAATGAAAGGATATGTCATTACATGGATATTGTAGTAGAAGACATACCTGATGGCTATGGAATGATCCTGAACCGAGATTGGACAGCAAGACTGAATGGTTATTTTGCTTCATATTGGTCTCACCTATGGTTACCTCAAAAGGGCAGCCCAAACCTGATTAAGATAGTGAGAGAGCCCTATATGAAGCACAATGTCACTAAGCTAGGAGAGGGCAATGAATCTGCTGAGTCTGTTCTGGGAAACTATCTGATTGAGCTAGAATTAAGACATCTCACGTCAAGAAATGTTAGTCATATGACTAACACTCAGCTTGAGCTCCTTCAAATTCCTCAGGCTGTGAAAGACGATTACAGAATTGTGAACATGTGTTCGGTTTCAAAAACAGCGCAGCTAGACCATGGTTAGATATCCCGTGTCTGTTTTCCAGCCCACCCTTTGATTCTCTAGATTTAAAAAAACAATATTTTTCAGGAGTGGAAACTTTTTCTCTTTCTTTTTGCTTTGTACATAAATAAATTGTTTGTTTTCTTTGATGCTTGAGGCTGTTTTCTTTTGCTAATTGATTTAATTTTGTTTTCTTTTGAGTTATTGCTTTGCTAGTTTTCTTTTGGTTTGAATAAAGAGGCAAACTTTTGGTTGCAATGGGGACATCAGGGTTCTTTATTAACTGGGATCTTGAGTGAAAGACTGTGCTTTAAAGTATAGAATGTCTTCTAGTAGTAGTTTTCCTGACTGGAAATGCATTCATTGAATTCTTACTTAACCCCTGTAAATAACTCAGAAATAAAAGAGGTCTGGAATACTATTTCGAGGCCCCATCCATTTCACATCTTAAAAAGCCCAAAGGAGTGACAGCGAAAGACTCACGGAGAGGAAGCAGAGTAAAACAGTATATCATATTTAAATGATCCCATGTCATATAAATTCAAAAAAGCAATAAGCTATCAAGAGTCAAAGCTCCTTAAAGAAAGCATTACATATCGAAGCAAAATAACAAAGCATGAAGTACTGAATGGCCACAAGATCCTCTCCATCCGTGAACTGAAACATGAAGCACATTGTTCACACAAAAGGACACTATGGGATAGAGAATCATGAATTAAAATTCAGTAAGAAAAGCCTACAGAAGGACTCATATCAAAGGAACTAAAGTTCAAAAGGCACAAAAGTGCAGTTGGCATGGGAATGATGAACAAACGGATAATAATGTTTACACTCTATTACAATCCTGTGGTGTCCAAGCTGGAAACTACCTAAGGACATGCAAAATAAACCTCACCTATTTGGCCTCAAAAGAGTTATTTAGACTTGCAATATTTCTGTGTTACCATTTCCCAAAGAATAGACTACTTCTCAATGGTTTAAATGCTTAAGTTGGCCAGCCCGAAGATAAAGATATCTAGAAGATTTCAACTTTTATTCAGACGGTCTTGCACTGGAAAAAAGTTAATTCAGAGATCTAGAGTTCACCAGGTTGTCGCCAATTGTTGCAGCTGCAACAATTTCCCAAAATTCTAAAAAAATTTAGGACCCTCCTCTACTTTGAATTAGTTTGATTGTCTTCCTTATTTTGGTCTAATGACTTTTGGAACGTTCTCCAATGCTTGGGTTGCTCTGTCAATCAATATGATGTTTTCCTTAATGTTTAAAATGATCCCATGCATAATCGAGCTTTTCGTTTCCTTTGAAGTACCTTTGAAGCCATTCTAAATCGGAAGTCGGTTCATTTGAATTTCCCGTCGTTGCGGAGGTCTGTGCCTTGTCTTTTTCCGCCACTGCGGATGGTTTTTGGTTCTACAACGATCAGTTCCTTGTCCGCCGTTGCGGACGGATCTTCGCTCCTGGCCTCCGCCGTTGTGGATCAGTTCGGGTTTTGATTTCACGTTTGATTTTCTTTCCGAATTATGTTTTGGTTTCCTTTTGGCTGTGTATCAGAGCTTTTTTTCCATCGCTCTCTCCGCCGTTATGGACGCTGTTTGTATTTGGCCTCCGCCGTTGCAGATGAGTTTGGGATTTCACGTTTGATTTTCTTTCCGATTTTGTGTTTTGCCTCGGTGGGATATTGGTTTAAATCGGAGGCTTTATCGTTTTTCCTTTCGCCGTTGCGGAGAAGTGTTGGCTCTCATCTTTCAATCCTATAAGCGTCCGACGTCCGATCTTTAGTCTTCGCTTTGCTCATCACTGCGGACGGATGTGTGTTATAGTTTTCCGCCGTTGCGGAAAGGTTTAAGGTTTTTCCCTCTGATACGGTTTTGTTTCCCGTCCGATCCATTAAGTCGTCACACGTGCGGTCCATTTCTATATATACGGGGACAACATTTATTTTTTTTATTATTGTCTTTTGCCGCCCAGCACTATCGCCGTTGAGCTGTCATCTTCTTGAGGTATTGAAGGACTCTGCTATCGGTATACTTGCATCCAGGTGGCAACCGTGGAAGCTTGGACGTCGTCAACCCGCTCATCTTCCCGTTGATTGCATTGTGTTTGCCAGGTAGGCTCCTTGTCATTTTCTCCTTTTCCATTTATACTATTAGTGGTTTTCTACGGTGGTATGGTATCCCCCGGCTGTTTTTCCTCATACCGCTAGGTTTTGAGCCTTGGTCTTATCTTATTTTTGCCGTGGGAGGATAGTATAACCGTCGGAACAGCCAGGTTTTTTCCCATCATTATTGTTTACAGTCCCGCGCAGAGAGGAAAAAGGGGGGTTCGGTGCGGACAGACGTCCGCACCGAAACCCCTGTGCGAGGATGTTGAGTAGGGGCAGGTTGAAGGCCGTATCTCCCTAGTAAAATTAAGCATTTTGTTTCCTCCCAATCATTTGACCTGCGCTGTCTCGCCCACCCTGTTCACACCCAGTTTCAAGCCGCGACCGGGGAAAAGGGTTTACTGCGGCAGCCAGTAATTGACCATTTTCTGCTCAGGCAATTTCTTTGATCCGCAATATTGAGTAGCAGCCATTTGACCTATGCTTTTCCGCGTGCTGTTATTTCAAAACCCCAACCTGTGAGAGGGTGTGTCGCGACACTCGTTCTGCGTGGTTTTTCCCCTATCCATGTCGCGCATTTATTTTCTAATGGCACCCGCAGGGAATGGAATGTGGCGTCGAGTTAATGTAGTTATTCTTTTTTTTGCCTAGCCATATGGTTAAATTGTTGGTATTGGAAGTATAGGTGACTTGCGCAGTCACACTGCATATAGTTACTTTCAAGCATCTCTTTCGTTGCTATACCTAGACTAAACCCCTTAACTCTGCACATTGCATTTTAATGGTCTAATGGTCAAATTTTTTGTTGTACATGTATACAGTTGCTTCACTAAATACTACCGTATAGGAAAATAGCACATAGCGTAGTAATGTAGTTTTAATGCTGGCCCGAATATGGTTGATTGTTCAGTATCATGTAGCAGAAGTAGATTGCTCACTTTATTGCACAGGACTGAGTTTGCTTCATGCTAGGTATGGATAAGGTCATGGAATACTGTGCAACAGTTTCGGTAGTTCTGATAGTCACGGCATTTTTGGGTTTTATATGCATGCATTTGTTTCTATACTTGCTATCACATTAAACACATGAAAATGGCACTTTGCATACGGATGTAATTTTATTATAGTCTAGAAGATGGTTGATGTGATGTTTTAATATCATACAGAAATGTTTTGCATCATGCTGAGATATAGACAAGAGCACTAAATAGTGTGCATTTTGTACGTCAAGTTATGTAAACTTATATCTTAATTTCATTGACTAGTTGCTGCCATGATATATATAGAAAGAATAAAGTGTTGCACACTGTCAAGTAAATGTATGCACCTTGAATGTCTCAATATTACAATGTTATATATGGCAGGAAGAAGTCGAGTTCACCATGTCCAAAAGACAAAAGAAGAAGGCCCCAGTGGTGGAAGAAGTACCAGAAGCGGAAGCTGAAACAAAGACTAAATACATATATGAAGACAGCCAATGTGTTTCTGGTGTTGAGCCTGAATACAAATGGGGTGACATATACAGATTGATTTCCCGCAGGGAGGTTCCCGACATGGGCCTCGAAGAAGAATCTATCTATGCTAACATAGAGAATTCTTCTATCATGAAAGTTGCCACCAGACCAGAGCTGTTCCCATGCTCTGAGGTAATTGGCTAGATTTTGCCCCATGTGAATACAACCACAATGATCATAGCAAACGCTGAAGGACAGGGCTATGCTACGTTTAGCCCTGGATATGTGGCATTGGCCTATCACCTACCAGAACCCCAGGTTTTCTTATCTGACAATTGGCTGGACAACATCAGAATGGACCTGGTGGAAACTCTCAAGAAAATGCTCTTACAGGGTTAGTTGTACCAATATAGACAGACCGGTGAGTATGATACAGCGAGCTTGAGGGCTCCCTACCGGTTTATAGAACTGATGCTAAATAGGATCTTTGGAAAAGCTCATGGCAGACTCTTCAAGCTTGAATGGATACCTATTATCTTTCATGTGGCAACCCAAGGAACAGTCTTCAATTGGGCCAGCGTTGTGTCAAGCAGTCTATCCTCCTGCTTGGCGGCAGCCTTGGGAGGAGAATCTTAGAAAAGGTCCAAGTTTTACATGAGTTCAATACTGATAGATTGCATATTGTGTAACCAGCCCTTCCCTGGTCTCAAGTGCATCTGGGACAGGGAAAAAATGCCTGTGTATGCCGCATATAGACCATTGTGGGCTCACCAGTACCATAGCCATTACACAGAGGTCTGCGAACACTTCATTATGACACTCTACGCGCTCATTTTCTGAAAAGAATGTGACTATATGTCAGAAGGTGCCATGCAGGTAATAGGAGAATATGTTGATTACTTCTTCACTGAAAATGGCATGTACATTGAAATGTATGGAGGATCGAAGGCTCCTTTACTGCTTCCCAAATATGCAACGGATTATATAGTCCATAAAGAGGCAGTCAGGAAGGTATTCATTGACAGAATAGGTAGTTTCTTGTTCCAACACAAGAATACTGCATACCCTCCTTTACCATTCAGGCTAGGTAGCTACAAATTCACCAGGGTGAAACAAGCTGCCGAATTCATAGAGGAACTAGGGAAGTTTCATTTTGGTGAGATGCCTTTCCAGAGAAATGATACTCACGGTAGAGTGACGGAGCACTGTAAAGAGAATAAGGTGTTTTTCGAATATACCCATCATTTCGATAAGGAAGAATCTGTCTTCTGGAATGCTCCAAACATGACGGCCCTTAACAGAAGATTTAAGAAGAAAATAACTACCATAGGTGGGAAAGGTGAGGAGCAGAAAAAGGCTGAAGAAGGAATTAAAAGGAGGAATGAAGAAGCTCAGAGGTTGGAAAAGGAGGCTGCAGAATGGATGCAGAAGGGAGAAGAAGAGAAAAGTAAAGCTGCCCAAGAAGCAGCTGAGATAGCAAAAGAGGTAGCCAAAGAAACAGAGGAAGCAGCTAGACAAGCAGCTGAAGAAGCAAAGAGAAAGCTTGAGGAGGAGCTCCAAAGGTAGGAGGCTAAAAGAATAGAGTTGACACAACAGTCAGTCTCTGAAACAGCAGTAGGGCAGACCCAGGAGGAGGAAAACCTCAAGGTACAGATCTCTCAAGTACTCGCTGCTAGCACCCCTATGGCTCCTATGCTCCAGCTAGTGCCTTTCATCCACAAAAAGAGTGAAGAAGTCCCCGACTTCAATACTGTCTATTATGATAGGGCCACCAAGAGAATAATAAAAATAATGGAAAGGAAGGTAGAGGTAGAGGATATGCCTGGTAAAATGATAACAGATACTGCTATTATGCTAGGAACGGACCTAGATCCAAGGCTTACCATAAGGGCTGGGACTGCAATACTACATGCTTCAGAGGATAACATAGATAAGGTGATGACTGAACTGGAGTCATACAAGAAATCTTCTGCTCAGCTGAAGGATACTCTGAAGAAAGAAAGAGAGGAAGGAAACAGGTTAAAGCAAAAATTTAAGCACTTACAGAGGGAGATGAAGACTACTGAAGCTGAATTGCAGGCCCTACAGGAAGAGAGACAAGCTCAGGTGACTACACAAGAACACCTTGAGCAAGTGCAAACCGAAGATCAAGAGTTGAAGAGGGAGAAGGAGCGGTTGCTGGAAAAGGTGGAGGAGCTAGAAGAACAGCAGAAGATCATCTTGATAGCCAATGATATGCACTCCCAAGATCTGATAAAGGAACATCAGGAACAGATCTCTTCATTGCTCCAGCCATTCAAAGAACATATTTTAGCCCAGAAAACTAGAATGCTCCAGCTACAGATTGCTTTAGAGGAAGAAAGGTGTAAGGTCCTTCAGATTGAAAACCGGTTAGAGGAAATCATGGAGACCTCCTCCTACTTCGTCGACAGATCCCAGGAAGTTCTTGAAGTTTTGAATGCCATAATGGAAAGGCTGGAGAACAATGCAGAGACACCAGCAGAACTACTAGCCAAAGACCATCAAGCCCTTAAAAGAGATCATGACCTAGTAGAGTTCGCTGTCAGCACTACGGAAGACTTCAAGAATATCGTCAAGAGGGCGCAGGGAGCATGCTCAGAATATTTCAGGAGGCTCCTTAATACATTTAACCGGTGTCAAACAGACACTGAGCATAAGCTTGATGAGCTCCCAGACCATGAAACCTTGGTAGAGATATTGCTGAGCAGATATCAGGATGCAGAGGCCAAAACACAACAGATCAAGGCTATTGATGACCTAGTTTTGAGGAATGAGGTGGGCCACCCAGCCGTTAGTGTACAATTTTTGGAAGATCAGCTTCGCTTGAGCCCGGCAAGGATCGAGGCTATCAAGAATCAAGCCGAGAAATTTGAGATAAATATTCAGTTTTTGGAGCCTAGCACTTTTGAGGGCATCGCTAGTGAGGCTGCAGCATGGAAGAAGTTCCTAGAAAACCAAGCTAGGCCCTCTTCATAGGGGATGTGTCATCTTTATTTTTTGTAATATTTTTGTAAAAGTAAAGCGTTGGGAAAAAGCAAAGCGTTGGGAAAAAGCAAAGCGTTGGGAAAATGAAAGGTTGGGAAGCCCAAAGGCTACTTTGGGCAGCCCAACCATTTCACTCTTTTTGTATAAATGTAATAGACTATGAAGAGAAAAGGGATTTTTTCCCCAGTAAGACTGAAAGACATATTGTAAGAAGAACTATTTCCTTTTGCAATAAAAAATTACAGTTTGCCGGTTGGAGGAAGAGATTGTGAAATTTCCTAATGTTATACAATGGATGGCGGAAAGATGAACTACTTTATTTTTCATCTTGTGTCCATGAATCGTGAGATCGTTCTAACTTTATGACCTATGTCTTGTTGAATGATTGCTGATTTATTTTTGTGGAAATTTCACCGAGAGTAATGTATGTTGCTTATATAACAATTAGCTATCTGATTGTTAGAATATTTTCCTCATTCATGTGTTGTAAATATGGATATCAGCTATCTGTAATATCTGTTTATCATACATGGAATTAACACATTACTCACAAATAATCATTCTTTTGGCTCCCCGGGGATAGATAGATAGGTGATTAGATAGTTAATTGATTTACTTCATGGCTGCATATGTGATTTAGATGTTTGTGAGCCTAAGACGAGAGGTAAGAACCTGCGCATCACATTGTGTAGTTCCTTACATCTTTATCACCCTGCATTTGTTAGTTAGGCATTTGCATTGCATATATTAAGTCAAAATAACAAAAACTCGGTGGACCGGGCCGCAACCGGTAAAACCCTTTGTTTTGTTACCTCGACCTACGGTAGCCGTACCGCAAACCGGATGGATTTCCTACACCAAACAGTCAACGGGCTAGTTGGGAACGTTGATTGGGGAGAATCATTTACTGTTGTTGCCTGCGAATTTCCAGGCCTCAACAGAATCATGAGAAATAGTTGTCACATTAAGAATTTTTTATTGTTGTTTATTATCAAAGAAAACAGAATTTTCAGATTTAAAATTACCAAACCCTAGTTCATACATATAATTTCCCATTATAGAATCTGAAAATAAAACTGGTTCACTGGGATCATGTAATTCTGTCACAGTATGTTTCATATATCTTTCTCTGTTTATCTTAATTTGATTTGATTTTCCATTCTTAGGTAACCATAAAGTTGACCAATCTATCGCAAAGAACCCATTCAATTGTTGAGACCAATCTCTACTCAAAAACATCCCATATACGTCAGGAATGTCTGCAACCACAATATCTATGATTTGAAAAACTCATGGGTTACAAGAAATCCTTACTAGAACATCTTTCATCTCTCCTACAACCCTTACATTTGTCCTATCCAATTGAGTAATCTGTGAATTTGATGAAACATATTTTCCTTTCAACCTTTTGCAGACGAACAAAGGCATTACATTGGAAGATGCTCCTGAATCAACCATGCAATTGTGAACGTTCCTATTAAAAATATCGAAGGTAAGTAGGAATGGAGTTGTTGATTTTGAATTTTTCCCTATTAGAGAAGATTTATCAACTGCTGACTTTCCTTTATCAGTTGATATTAAATCACTATTAGAATTATTTGCAGCTACATTTTGTTTAGCATTAGGAATTATTGAACTCATGCCAGGATTTATAATAGGACTATTAGGCATTGGGTAAATTTGAAAAAGATCATACGTACTGATGTTTGCACGTGTATTCTTTAAATCTTCAATTATGTCATATTTTAAATCCAACTTTGGAGATTTTTGAATAGGCTGAGCAGTCTTCGCAGATTGAATCTATTTATTGGGTTGTGAATTATTGTTATTGTTACTTGGAGTAGAACTTGATGATGCTCCAGGAGTATTTTCAAATGTTCTATTATGAGTATTATAGGCATGTTGTCCTGAAGGAGGACTTTTACCTTCATAATATTTTGCAAGACTGTCCCAGAAATGACCGTTAACTTGTAAAGGTTCTTCCAACTCTTCTTCATTTTCAGATTCCTCTTCCTCTTCATTTTCAGCAGTTTCTTGATTTGAGGTAGTTTCGGATAAAGATAAAACAGCTCGAATAGTATTAAAAATTTCTTCATTTACTTCTATATCAGGCGGTGTACTCATTTTATTATTAGTGTTAGGATTCTGTCTAAACTGATTTCTAAAATATCCTCTAGAAGAGGAAGCTTCCGAATTAGTTTTTTTTTAATCCTACAACTTCATTAGTTAATGCCCGAATAGCATTCTACAGTTGTTCTACATGAAATGCCTTATCCTTTTCCAAATTAGGTCTTTCAATCTTCCTACGAGGAAAAGTATTAGCTTTTCCACTTCTATCCGGTTCATAGGACATATAATCCTTTTCAACTTTAATGGCTTCCTCAAAAGTTTCCACAAGAGTTGTTTTACCAACTCTCTTAACAAACATCATAGAATATTTTGGTAAGGCTAAAGTATAATTTTCTATGATTATATCCTCGGGTGGTTGAGAAGCAATAGGAATTTTATTTTTTAACGTAAGAAATCTCTGATTAAAATCTTTGATTCTTTCTTTAGGTTCCATTTTAATCTGAGATAACTCAAGAGCTAAAAGAGCAGGTGTTTTATCCTCCCCAAATTTATCTAAGAAAGTTTTATTGAATTCAGCCCAATGACGAAAAGTACCAAGTAGATGCTTTCCCTTCAAAAGTTAAAGGGAACAACCGACAAACCATGTCTTCATGCTGAACATTCAAGGTTTGAATACCTAACATGAATTTATCTACATGCACCTATGCAGGCTCCTTGTTATATGGATTAAACTTCGGAAGAAGTTTATCTGAATGTTTGGGCAGAGGATGTTGTATACCAGGCACAACTACAGCAGCTGTTCTCAACTAAGGAAGTTATGGATTGGGCAGAGGATTGGGTGGAGGATTAGGTGGAGGATTACCGAGTCCTCCTACAGGTATGTTTCCAGCCATAGGACTTTCTTGAGAATCTGAATAATTCCCTGAATTAGTTGACCTTGGACTATCGGATGGTGATTCTGGAGGAGAGGGTGGTTGATCAAAATCACCTACAAAATTCAATATTCTAGAAGTATTTGTTCTAGTAGTTTCTCTATGATGACTTCTAACCTGATAACTTGGAGTGCTATCAGCTTCTACTGAATCTTGAGTAACTATATTCAATTGATGATTACGTCTTTGTTGTCTCGGGAGACCATAGTCTATTAGAGTTAAACCAAGTTGATCATCATATGCTCTCGTAAGAATATGACGTGATTCTTCTAAAGTTTGAGTACTATGTTCAAGATTGAATGGAGATGTAATGTGATCATGCTCAAGGATGCTCCTCACAGTTTCTATGAATGATGATCTACTAACTTCATATTGTAACGGAGGTTGTTGACTAGTTGAATTTTTATCATTAGTTTTACCTTGCATTAATCATTAACAGACCCTCCTTCTAGCACCATTTGTTGGCCGAAATTTCTGACTTTGCCAATTTGAGGAGATTAAGCCCACACAAGTCGCTTAGAGCAGCTCTTGGTGTGTTTGAAATGGAAAAATCTCGCAGGTTATGGTCCTGCTACCAATTGAGTTTTTCCTCTTAAGGAGAATCTAAAAATTCAGTAAAAATTTATCCTAATTTTATTATTACCTAAATATACCCTACAATTAGTTTTCTAAAACCTAAGTTATCCTAAAATGCTTTCTTAAGGAAAGTATTCAATTTTTTAGGGTTTTTCTTCAAATATTTTAACTTAAAGACTATTTTAAGTTTTATCAAATTAATCTAATTCTAATTAACAACTGTTAAAATAAACTAAAATTTAAAAAATAAACTAAACTAAGATTAAAATTAACTAACTATCATATCTCAACTGAGAGCAACTTCAAGACTAAATTAATTATCAATTAATGTTTCACAAAGAGATAGACAATAATGAGTTAAATGAAAATACTTAAATCATTATCATAAAATCACTTTGTTGAATATGCACAGCAACAAAAAATTTAAAATAGGTAACTATTAATTTTCTGTGATGTTCTATTAATTAATAACTAATATTCAATACTAAGTATTTGAATAATAAGATGATATTTATTCATGAAAACATTGCAGAAAATACAAATGAAATAAAAAATAAATATGGAATGTTTATATTATCAAATTCCAATTATCAATACAAATATTGAATAATCAAACTCAATAATATTCTCAATCAAACATTAATATTGTGTAAATAGAGTACAATTTTGGATAGTAAATACAATCATAACACAGTATAATTGCATAAAAGCATAATGAGAAAACGATATATTGAAATATATATATATTAAGTTTTCAAAAATAGTAACAGACAGTGATACCAGTTTGAGAACTCAAGTCCCAATTCTCCCCGAAGGTAAAACTCCAGCAAATAAATTAAAACCAGAACTGTAATTATATTTCAGATAAGTCTATTTCTACAATACTCCATCCACCATTCTTACATTGAGCTTACCAGCTTATATAATAAGACTAGTAACTCCTTCCATTTTCTATGTAACAAACATTCTAAGAATATCCCTTCGGTTTTTAACAACCACTACATAATAAAGACAGAAATTTTATCCTTATCTTGATGCATTGAATTTATTCAAAAGAAGGAACCTGGAAGATATGAAACAATAATGTCAATTATATGGCTGGCCTGTATTAACTTCTGCCTAGTTGAATCGACCTCTGACGTGGTTGTCTTTAGTATCCAATTCTTCCAGAAGCACCAACGAATGCCAACGACGAGAAAAACTAGTCTTCATTATTTACAGCATGTCAACAATATGTACACCTGTAACAAAAATTAATTTCTCATTAAAATCATGATAACAGAAAACATAATACGAATTGTAAGCATACCTGTAAAATCTACGATTTTGCAGGTGTGCTAATTAAAACATTTTATTACTTGTCAAAATCAAAATTAAAATAACTAAAAATAGGCTAAGTCGTTGCTATCTGTAACTTGATTGCTTTCCTGGATTCTGACAGCTTGGCCCTAAGTTTCAAGATTTTTTCTTCATGGACTCTTTCATCTTTCAATAATTTCTCATTAGTTGCATCTAACAATTTCTTTTCTGCCTTGTATGTGTCTTTCTTGGCTATCATTTGTTTCCATCGGTCTACCCACATTAGCAATTCATTTTTTGTTGTTGTAACTCTGTTTTCAACCTGTCATGAGCTTCTTCAATGTCTTTCAACCGATTAGCCTTATGTTGTTTCCAAAGCTTGATCGACTGCTTCGCTACTTTTAAAGTCTCTACTAGAGAATCTTCATCATTTAATGGTGAATCAAAGTGAGCTTCATGTTCAGACTGTGCTAGTAATGGTGAATTGTCTTTTAGGAGTGTCTTAGGAGATACCACCACATCGTTGTGACTATTACTCTGTTCCTGTTCAAAGTCACTGATTGGGGTTTCACGAGGAAGAGATTCATCCTTGTTTTCACTATTATCTTCAACAACAATGGGTTCAATACTCTATTCTATAGTTCTTGGAACCGAAAGACTAATCATACTCCTTGTGATCCTTCGATTAAGTATCTCAGATTTTCTCATGCTCGATTCAAAAGTTTTATTTTCACCTACTAGATTTTTCCCCTTTTTCTCATGTTTTTTTCTCTCCTCCATTACCTTACAATACAAATCACATGTTGATTTAGCAGAGTGCATTTGAACAACTATTTTACTTCCCTCTCCCACTTCCTTTTCTCTCTTGGATTGTTCAGGAGGGTTTTCAGTATAAAATTTCTCATTTTCAACTATTAGACAGAGCTTATCTAGTCCCTCATAATCAATTATATGGTCGGTTTCCTCTTTTACTTTTCCTTCACAAGGTCTTCTTCGTTTTGCATGAGTTTTAGGTGAGTAAGTAGGCCAAAATTGGGTTAACCCGAAATCATTTTCTTTTAAGAATTCATCCCATGTTTTTCCTACTATAACTAACCGATACCGAACTAACATTTTGATGAGGCTGTGATGGAAAAGACTACGGTCTTGATCACCAATGGTACGCTGAACCATGATAGCCATTTTATGCACACTATGAAGTAGAAAGTAGGGTATATTTAACTTTAAACCCTTAAGAGCCATTAAAATTCTCAGATGGTATAATTGAACATTCGAATACCGACCATCACAAGAGATGTATCTGGAGATGACCTCAAAAGGAGCACGCCATTGATTCCTCAAATATTTCACAGGAAAACTGAATTTAAGGTGTGCATCTTCTTTTGAAAATGGGAGAAGGAATTGCTTGAACTTTTTCTTATCAATTTGTGACCCTCTGAACCAACGTTCACCAATTCGAGGAAGCTTCGTAGCTTTCGCAATAAATTCTTCATCTATGACTAACTGTAAATCACCTATCTGAGCAACATTTCCATCAAAAGACAATTCAAATCATCTAGTAACTTCTTCGTTGTGTCCACTGAAACCCCAAAAGAAGAGTTTCCAATTAATTTTCTCAAATAGGGCAAGAATTTCAGGGTCGGCTTCTAGCATTTTTGGACCAGAAAGCTCAAAACGACTCAAGGGAGCCATTTATTCAATTATCGGTTCTTTCTGGGACAGAGGAATGAAAAGGGTTGTAAAGAATGAAGGAATAGGTATACATGAATACACAGACATGTTATGAACCTTCACGCGATTCTGGAGGAGCTAATGAGTAACCCTAGACTAGTTCCTACGTGTGAGAACTTCACCATCAAACCATCGCAGGTATTCATCAAACAAATTGATGTGATTTGAAATCATTACAAGATATTAAAAATCAAATAAATTCATGGATGTAAATGACTGTCAGATAGGATGGTGTTAATATGAACATATTTGACTAAGGTAATCATCACATATTAAATCCTTTTGAACAGATGTCCTCAAACCAACAATTTGTATCTCATATCATAAACACAACTGTCAACGTTAATAAGCAAGGATTATATGTGGAAGGAAATCGTGCTATTCAACTAGATGATGTGAAGTTGTCATTACAAGCAATGATGTCTCCTAGGGTTTCATAAACCCAACCAAGTAGCAAGGTCAACTTTGGATAATAATTAAAATGCTCAAAACCATATTTATGCATGTAATTTCAAGGATAAAATAATATAGTTTTGAATGAACTCATAGGATCCAAATCATCATATGACCTATTGCAAAGTATGATCGGATGGAAAACTTATTAAAAACTAAACACTAAATCAAAATTCAATTAGTATGATTATATCACAATGAAGATTTCGATATGACATATAAAAATAGACTTTAGCTATTTTGGGAAACATATATACACTTTCC
>LPNX011155226.1:226044-253809 GCA_001517045.1 Pseudotsuga menziesii | reverse complement strand
CCTCAAAGAATATGATACATCTATCATACAGCACACTATTCCTATAAAGCCTGGGGAGAAGCCTTTTAAACAGAAACTCAAGAGGATCAATCCTAAGCTGCTCCCTATCATTGAGAAGGAAATAAAGAAGTTATTTAATGCCAAGATCATTGTAACACTCAGATTTTCTAAATGGGTTGCGAATTTGGTCCCTGTCAGAAAGAAGAATGGAGAGATAAGACTGTGCATAGATTTCCACAATTTGAATAAGGTCTCCATGAAAGACAACTATCCTCTACCCAAGACGGATCATATACTACAGCAAGTGGTGGGAGCTGAAAGGATTTCGATGCTGGATGGTTTTTCTGGGTATAATAAGATCAAAGTGCTGCCAAAAGATCGGGAGAAAACTGCCTTTACTACACCATGGGGCACTTTCATGTATGCGAAGATACCTTTTGGTTTGATGAATGCAGGCGCCACTTTCCAGTGAGCTATGGACATTGCCTTTGCAGGAGAAATTGGAAGTTTCGTGGTAATCTATATGGATGATATCACAGTCTACTCAAAGTCTGACAGAGAACATCTGCATCATCTGGAGAAGGTCTTCATGAAGTGTAGGAATTATGGCATATCTTTGAACCCTAAGAAGTCTAATTTTGCACTAGAAGAAGGAAAGCTGCTAGGCCATATAATATCCAAAGATGGCATAAAGATTGACCCTGAAAGAGTAAGTGCAATTCTGAGGGTAGGAGAACCCAGAAGCAAAAAGGAGATACAATCATTTCTGGGAGAGGTAAATTTCTTGAGGAGATTTGTACCAAGCTTTGCTAAGATTCTGATGAATATTACAAATATGTTGAAGAAGGGTCATGAAATAAAGTGGAATACAGAAGCTAAGGAGTCATTTTGGGAAATCAAGAAAGCAATTTCAGAAGCTCCTATTTTGGTAAGTCCAAATTTCGCCAAATATTTTTCAGTATTCTCATATGCTTCGGAACATACTATAGCAGCAGTATTATTGCAGAAAAATGATGAAAATTTGGAACAACCCATAGCCTTTTTTCAGTAAAATGCTACGGGATGGGGAATTGAAATATGACATCATGGAAAAGCAAGCCTATGCTTTAATTAAGGCATTAAAGGATTTCAGAATATATGTTTTGCATTCCCATGTAATTGCACATGTTCCAACCGCTGTAGTAAAAGCAATTTTGACTCAACCAAACCCCGAAGGCAGGAGGGCGAGATGGATAGCTACATTATTGGAATATGATATAGAAATAAAACCCATGAAGCTGGTTAAAGGACAAGGGTTAGAAAAGATGATGACAAACTCAAATTGTGAATCTTTACAGATCAATTTTTTGACTCACCAGTCTGACCAGTTGGACACAGAGATAGAAGTGATGGCTGATTTTGTGGCCTCTCCATGGTATTCTGGTATTGTATATGTCCTCCGAAATTTGCAAGAACCAGAAGGATTAAGTAAATCAAGAGCAAGATATGTAAAGTTGAAATCTGCTAAATTCTGTATCATAAATAAATATCTTTATTGGAAAGACCCTGGGGGAGTTCTACTAAATTGTCTGTTGGAAGATGAAGTCCAGCAAGTTACCAAAGAATTTCACAAAGGAGACTGCGGGGGACATCATTCTTGGAAGGTGACTGCAAACAAAATCCTGAGAGCTGGTTATTATTGGCCTACGTTATTCTCAGATGTATATAAAGAAATCAGCAAATGTCATCAATGCCAAATTTTCGACGGTAAGAGAAAGGTATTGCCTCTCCCTCTGAATCCAATAACAGTTGAGGCTCCTTTCCAGCAATGGGGTTTGGATTTTATTGGTGAAATAAACCCAATTCATCAGGTCAGCACAAGTGGATCTTGACAGCTACAGACTATTTTACTAAATGGATAGAGGCAATTCCTACCAGGAGGGCCACTGAAAATGTGATCATGGATTTTTTTGAAGAAAATATATTGGCTCGATTCGGGTGTCCAAAAAGGATAGTAACAGACAACGCAGCTGCTTTCAAATCTAGGAAGATGATTAATTTTTGTCATAAGTATCATATAAGCCTCAATCACTCAACTGCATATTACCCTCAAGGAAATGGATTAGCTGAATCTTCAAATAAAAGCCTGGTGAGGATGATCAAAAAGCTGTTGGAAGATAATAAGAGGTCCTGGCACACCAAACTAAAATATGCTCTATGGGCTGACAGGATTAGTACTAAAATAGCAATCGGCATGTCTCCATTCCAACTGGTGTATGGGGCTGAAGTGATTTTTCCAACATCATTAGGGGTACCAGTTATGAGATATTTCCAGGATCAGCAAGAAGAACCAAATCACATACAGCGGAGGATAAATTAGATCATTAAGCTAGAAGAACGAAGAAGTAAGTATTATGACAAAGTGCAGTCACATCAGGAGAAAATGAAGAATACTTTTGACAAAAGAATCAAGGAAGAGCAGTTTCAGATTGGTGACCTGGTTTTGAAGTGGGATGCTCCTAATGAAGACAAGCATGGAAAGTTTGACCCTATGTGGGTAGGACCTTACGTTGTTGCTGGATACAGAGGAAAAAATGCATTTTTGCTAGAATATACAAATGGGGTTCTTCTGGAGAGTAACCCTGTAAATGGAAGATATCTAAAGCATTACATGTCCTGAGGGGGAAGGTAAAATTTGTATCATAGAATTGTACATATTTATTTCTCTTTAAAAATAAATAGGGATGGTAAGCCGAGTGTATTTGAAAGCTCGCAGTGAAAGCCCTAAAGTTCAGGAGGCATACCACTCCTTTTCTAAAAATATATAAAAATGATATATTTACAAAAACAAAAGATGGGTTTTTGAGAAGTTATTATGCAAAATCAAAAAACATGCACCTGGTCTACGAGTTCTTTGATACCTCGCAGGGAGGATATCATCCCCAGATGGAGCCAGCTATTAACACCATTATTTAGCAAGGGGATAAAAAACCATGGTGGAGGAGAAACAACAAGTGTTTACCAAACTTTGGTTAAAGGATATATTGTAAGAATGGGGCGATAGGCAAAAAAGCGATTAAGTTACCAAAGATCCTAAGCCACAGTGGGAGAAGGAATAAAATCAATGGCTGATATCCTCTCTGCTCTTCAAAATTGCGAGGGAGATAACGTATGTCCGGGCGTTCATCGGGTGCATAGATCGACGGCTGTCAATCTGTTTCGGGTAGATCTACGGTCCACATTTAATCCGCCTTGTGAAATCGCATGTTGGTTAAAGTAATACAGTCCGACAGAATCAGGTACATGCTACTCAATCCAATGGCGGAGAGTTGAAGTCAGATCACATCCACGGTTGAGATTGATTCTAGAACCAGAACCTGCACGACCGATAAACCTAAAGCGCCCAGCGGAATGAGTTATCCGGTAATCGATCTGACGGTTGAAAATCAAAGTGAATCAAATCAATGGCTATTATCATTTCCAGAGAGTGAACTTGCACGGTGGATAATTCCGAAGTGCCCAGCGGAATTTGGTACGTGGCATATGATCCAACGATGGAAAGTTAAAGGGGTATCACATCAATGGCTGAGAATAATTCCGGAGATCAGAGCTGCACGACGGTTAAAGTGACGGAGCCCAGAAGAATTTGGTAGGTGTCACACGATCCAACGGCTCACAAGTAAAGGCTGATTGCATCTACGGCTATGGGAAATTCCGGAGCATGAAGTTTCCCGAAAGATAAGGTTGGGAAGCTCAGCGGAATCGAATATCTCTTTCCCGATCTAATGGTGGAGTGATGAGAAGCGATTGCATCGACGGTTGGAGATGTTTCCGGGTAGAGACTTGCACGGTGTTTATGACGGGGATGCCTGGAAGAACGAGGTACGTGGTGCATGATCCAAAGGTTGAGGATTAAAGAGGAATCAGATCAATGGTTTTAAATGAATCCGGGGAATAGAAGTGCACGGCAGATAGGAATAGATGGTGGTTGCGGAAAATAAATAGTTGTCCACGTGGCGAATTGTAATAGGCTCCAGAGACAAAAGTGACCTATAAAGGCAAGGTTGACCCGTATCATTGTTATTTTATTTGCTAGGGACGTATGTTCCCACAAGAACATTATCATAACCTGCTTGTTCAGTGCCGCATGGACCACTCCAAATTCAATGATTTGGAGAAAAGCCTGACAGGGAAAACCATTGTGGATATGCTCACAGAATATTTCGAGATTCTGTAGAAGTTCGCCATCATCAGAAGCAGATTGCCCAAGAAGTCCTATGAAGCATATATGGAGCTCAAAGTAGCAATTCGGGAAATGATGGAATGTGACACCCCAAGTTCGGAGCAGTGGAAAGCTGTGGAGCGGTTTGGAAAGACAAAGTACATTCTTCATCCCTAGAGACAGGTGTCATGCATTGAAGAGCTGATGGGGCAAAGACATGGAGCTGATGGGGCAAAGACGTGGAGCTGATGGGAGAAAGTTTGTTATCAAGTTGATTTGTACTTTATGATCTGTTAGGATTGGAGTTGTAACAAACTTCCTAGGGTTTAGGAATTCAGTTACAAACTCTAAATTAAGCCGATCATTCTGTTATTGATCTTCTTGTTGGAAGACCTATCATTTTATGTATAAATATGCATCTTTTTTAAGAGATGGGGGTTGGAACCCATCGGGGGGTGAATAATTTTGGAGAACATATCTATTTTTGGAATAACAAAGTGAATGCATGAGAGTTTTTGTCAGAGATTCATGTGTCGTTGATATTACAGTCTGTGCTTCTTTCTTTATGTGATTGTATTTCCCTTGTGTAACACTCCATTTTGTTTCTTCCTCATATCTGGAATATAGCGTTAGATGATTGGAATTCATGTGTTTATGCTCCGGTCATCATTTCAGATATTATATGATTTTTTCTGCTAAAATTGATATAGAACTCATCCTTGTTGATGCTCTATATTAATGGGTTGTTTCTTCATCTCTTTTGTTCCACCTGGATCAATTTGAATGACTGTAATGATGTGATTACCTTGCCTTTGATGAATATGATGTATATGTATTTGTGGTATCTTTATATTGTATGTGACTCCATGCCCAATGGTTATGTGATTGTTTCAGCCAAATACATAAATCTTTGAATGTTATTTTATATATGGTCTTGTTAAATCTGGTCCTGTTAAATATTTATTGAGAGATCCCTCTCTGGAAGAAAAGACCAGTTTCTTCCTAAAGTGGTTTTGTTGTTACCTTGGAGTTTACCTTTTACAACCTGGGTACATTCTGAGTGCTAACACTATCCACTGGATCTGACTGTATATAACTGACCACCTAACTCATGGTGTCTCAATTAATATCGGAGTCCAACAGATCAACTCCTAGATGTCCAACAACTCAATCAATCAGTGATAGATAGTTAACTCAGTGCAACTAAGTGTGGTAGGTGTGAAAATGCGCCTACTCCACATGTAACCATGCATTAGCCATGCATAACTAACGCTAGCTAAATAATTGTGAATTACTAAAAGTAACTGGGGGCTAACTAAGACTAACTAGTTCCAACTCCAACTAACTAAAGGAGGTTGGTGTTGGGACTCCCGGTTGCACCTAAAATGTATGGATTGGTCTAGGAGGCACCCAAACGGATGCATGCATATGTAGTAAGTGGAAGATAACCTCTAGCAGTGTTCCCCACACTCTAGTGACTGGTACACGTGGCCCCATTAGGCCATTTGGACCCAATGGTACTGGTGGACTTATTTAATTATTAAAAACTCCTAAGTCATGCTAAATTAATCTAATAGACATTTGACCAAGAGAGGATTAATAATCCTAATATTTTCTTCAACAGTTTCTCCATAGGGGCAGTAATCGCAGCATATCCTCTGATAAATTTGCGATAATACCCAGTGTGCCCCAGTGTCTCCCTAAGCATATTCACATTTGTCGAAGGTGGAAAGCTCAAAATGAGTGTTATCTTTGCAGGTTCAACCAACAATCCTTGCTTGCAAACAATGTGACCCAACAACATCCCAAATGGTGCACAAAAAATGCATTTCTTGGAGTTCAGCGCGATCTGATGTTGTCGACATCTT
Organism: Pseudotsuga menziesii; assembly: GCA_001517045.1. Taxonomy (NCBI): domain Eukaryota; kingdom Viridiplantae; phylum Streptophyta; class Pinopsida; order Pinales; family Pinaceae; genus Pseudotsuga; species Pseudotsuga menziesii. Next base: position 247,740 of record LPNX011155226.1, on the reverse strand, counting down.
TCTAGCATCAGTCGTAGGTTTTCTAGATGATCCTTAATGAGACCATACACTGTCCAATCATCCATATAAACTTGTAGGAACTTCTAAATGAAATCTTTGAATGCAACGACAACAACCCGGGAAAATATTGCTAGTGCATTCTTCAACCCAAAAGGAATCACTGTGTATTGGAAGCAACCCCATTCAGTGACAAATGTTGTTTTATGTCGATCTTCTTTTGCGACTCTTATCTAATGATAACCAGAAAATCCACATGTAAAAGAGTACATCTCATGACCGCCTACTCCTTCAAGTAATTCATCTATGAATGGTGTTGGAAATGGATCATGCATACAGGCATCATTCAATTTTTCTAGGTCGACACAGATTCGAACTTCACGGGCTTTCTTGTCTTGGACCACCATAGGACTGATCCATTCCAATTCTTTCACTGGCTCAATGATTTTGGCATCTAACATCCTATATAACTTAGCTTTAACCTTCTCCTTGTATCATGGATTCAAACGGTATGGTCTCTGTCTTACTGGTTTTGCATCGGGATTTAATGGAATCTTCATCTCTCCCAGATCACACAGTATCACTTTCATTTCAGAGAATTTGGTTGGAAACAAGTCTTGGAATTCATGTAGTACATCCCTGATCTTGGCCATAGTCTCCTCGTCCTAGTAGTCCCCAACACTTGCAAATTTTGGGTTATCCTCCATCCCAATGTTAACTTTTCTAATCTTCAGCGGTTGATTCATGGGATCAATCGGTATATCTGGTGCTGTGACATCCCTACTCCCTTCTGTCTCCAGAATTTTGATATTTCGTAGCTCATTGTCATCCTCAAGTTCTCCAAACACATTGTAACATTCCATCATCGACTGCATGTGGCAATGCGCATATGGGCCCACTGGATATGCAATCGACACTACTTTTAATACCACATCTCAGATGATCTAAAGTGCATTGTTGACATCAGGATTGGCATCTGCGAAACTAAATGTATGAGAAAAAAAAACTTTAGCTCCTCTCAAGTGGTTATTTATCTACACAACTATGTTGATACATACCATGACCTTGGCATTTCGTCCAAGGTGTGAACAAAGGCAGGACCCACAGAGTCTGTAATTCCATCAGGTGACCACTGGGTTCGTTCAGCCCATCATACTTCCCAGTGTGATACACTTATGTGTCTCCAAAGTGAACTGTCATCAACCGTCGATACTGCACCCATCCATTAATTGTCTTTTTATGATTCACCCACAAGCGTCCTGTAGTAGCCTTCAATGCTTCCTCCAGCGCCAACAGGCACTGCGGTTCTGATACCTTTTCTTCAAACTCCATCAGGAACACAGACAACTCAGGTAGCCCTTCATAAATTGGTAATTCAACAATCCCCATCGCAACATGGCACAACGACTACGTGATCAAACCACACTTCCTGAATGATACCTCATGCATGCGGTTTTTCTAGTTCTCTAACGCATCATCAGAATCAGAAGACACAGAGCTAGTGCTGCGCCAACCAAGTTCTCTGTCAACAGTTGGGTGGATGTAATCTTCAGAAATGTTGTAGGCATGATCCCATCCTCCGACAACTTCATCTTTCACTAGTTCAATATATCTCCGTCCTTTGTTTGGATACATAGGAGCGATGACTCTGATGTCTTGATTCTCAAATGTCATCATCCGCTTCTTGAATTTAATCACTGCCATACTATCGTTGGCCCATCCAATCCCCAGTAACATGGCATAGGATCGTCGACCATCAATAAATTTAATCACATCAAAATCGACATAGGTATTCATACCTTCAACATCCAAAACCAGGTTCAACACACGTCTGATCGGTTGTACCTTGGCCTGATTATCCAATCGTAACTGCATAGGGGACCAACCCAACGTTGGCCTCCCCATTTTCTTCCAGATTTTCTTTGTCATAATATTCACATCTGAGCCTAGATCTAGAATGACCGAATCTACTTCATAGTCCCCAATTTGAATATTCATGTGCATCTCTTTGCCTGTATTTTTTTGTGTAAGGAGTTCACCGCGGAGTCCTTCTGCTCCTTACCCGGGTAGTGCAACAAATTTTCAATCTCGGCCAGAGCATTAGGATCTCTTGCCAATGATATACAACTCTCAAAGAAGTGATGCAAGGTACCATTTTGCCGCAATGGTCCTGCCTCTAATGAAGAATCAAAAGAAGAGGGCATTTCATAGACAGGTGACTTACCAAGATTTCTTCGATCGCATCCTGAGCTTCAAAGACCGTATCTTTTTTAGTTGTGATATTAAATAGTGCCTTCTTTTTCCTAGCCAATCAAGCCTGTGGGTGGGGCCCATCCTCTCCAGTCGTCGCACCCCCACGGGTGACAATAGCAACATCGAAATCTGCAGTTCTGGGTTCTGTTGAGATTGTCGCGATCGTTGATCCTTGATTCTGGTTCATTAGCGGATTCTAGTTCGGTGGTGGATTCTGATTCACTGGTGGGTTCATGGGTTGAATCACAGTCTGATTCTACAGTGGAACGTGATTCTGAACCTGGCTATGTAACATATTCTTGTTTTGTATTTTATTTTGATTCTGGAACTGGTTCTAATTCTGCAACTGAGGAACATTCCTGGCCTACCATCTTGCGATTAGTTGTGGGAATCTTTCAACAATATGATCAATTGTGGTGCAATATGTACATGAACACTACAAGTGTGGGCAATCTCTTTGGTAATGTCCAAATAACCCACAATTGTAACACTATACAAGTCTGCATCCTTGTCCTCCTCCTCTTCCAAAGCCTCCTCCTCTTCCTCGGAATCCTCCTTGCTGCTGGTACTATGGCTGAGCCAATTATTGTGGTGCGGGATTCAGCTGTTGCTGAACAAAGTGTGCTTCTTGAACATAATACGGCTGTGGCAGAGCCATCGGCATCTAATTATACTATGGTTGTGATGCAAATTGTGGTTGTGGCGCAAACTGTGGTTGTGGTTGCAATGGAATGGACTACATCTGTGGCGGTGGTCTGTACTACGAATGAGGTGGTGGTTGAACCACCTATGGCTACAGTTGTGATTTTTTTATTGCACGAGGATCTTCACCCTTCACATAGTATGAGTCATACGTCCTTTCCTGGAGTGGGTCATAAGCACGACAGTCTTTGTCTTCATGCCCGACCGAGTGACAAAACGTGCAGTATAAGCTCGCTGGCTTCGTGACCATATTCTACATGTAGCTACATTCTTCATGTCAATTCCCATATACTTGACATATGCGACACCATGGTACATTGCCGCAACTCAGTGGGTTTGGTGTCCCATATAGGAAATAATTTCTAAAGTCAGGGAAAGTATCTTTAGTGTGTCCATCTGCGTGACAACAAGTGCACCAAACATCTTCACGATTTTATTTCCCCTTCTTAATGTTATGCAACTAAAGCATCAAGTTCGCCAGCTATGCCTAAATTTGGTTCATACCAGCTGCGCTCTCTCCAATGGGTGAAGCTTCTAACTTCATGGCGATCTCTAAGGCCTCTCTTTGGGTCACAATCTTCTGTTGCATCAGTGGTTTCTGAATATGAGGTAATAGCACTGCAATGAACCATTATTTGTGTCGAACATCACTCATATCAAAACTGAATCTCGACATTAGTGTCTTAAATCTTTGATCGAAGTCCCAAATGGTATCATTGGGAAATTTCTTAATCTCCTTTAATTTTGTAATATACTGTGCTTCATATTTTGGTTTCTGAAATTATTCCATCGATCCTTTCCTGACTTCATCCAATGTTTTTGCAGGGGTCCCCATAGGAACTTGTATAAATTTCATGTACCAATCCAATGCACGACCACAAAGAGTAGTCGCCAGCTGGCCTTTCTTAACATCCTCGTCTGTGGCCTGTCTGACAGTCCATACTGCCTCACATAAGAACCAATATTGCTCAGGATCATCAGTCTCATTTCCATGGAACAAAGGTAACTTTGAATCGTCTCCTGCCATCCTGGGCCTTCTTCCTACGGATGTTGATCTACTACTAGAATGCTGCAATCACGTCAGGCAAGTTGACATGAAATTTGTCTTTCTTCCTGAATGTGGAGTAGTGCGCAGAGGCGTGGGTACGTTGTTGATGGGGTTTGATCTTACTGTTGTTCTGGGTGTAGTCTAGGTCTGGTCGTCCTCTTCGTCACTATAGGGTCGCTTCATCTCGTGTGTTCTTCCTTTGTGGTCTTTCATTTCAATAGCAGCAAAACCTTCCCCTGTCCTCTGCCTCTTCTCTTGTCGAAACCTTTCTCCTCCCCTCGTAAGACCACTTTCTTCCTTGACTTCCCTCACAGTCTCGTCGAAACTTGCACCCATCTACCCCTTATCTTCCCATGCATCTCCCCCCTTTCGTCGCGGTAACCACCACCTCCGCACACTGGGTTTCTACTACTCGAGGTGCATCTTCAGTATACCATTTTCACAAACAAGCATCTTAATTGATAATTGCAGAGACAACAAGAACCTACCTATGGGTTCGTTGAAAAATTCCCTTTTTTCTTTGTTGTAGGACTTGGTAGTGTCGACTGCGAATTCAGTGATATATCTTTCTAGGACACTATCCAGCTAGACTTCAACAGCTCGTGATGCTTTGTTTTCAGTTTCCTTCAGCTCCTGGATCAATTCAGGGGTCCAGGATGTTGGATCTCCTCCTTGGAAATTTGTCTTCTTGTATGTGAACCATGTTGTTGTCACCACAAAATCTTTATATTCTAGTAGCACCAAGAATTTTAATCCTTGTAGTTATTTTGAATGATAAAATAATTTGGTAAAAAAATGTCCATCTAAGTGCCAGAGAGACACAAAATGACAAATTCCCAATGATTAAGTGCGCCAAAGGGAGAGACTCCATCCACAGTATTTCAATGAAAATTAGAACAACTGAAAGGGTCAAATGCGTGGATGTGTTCAAAGATTTTTTATCAAACAAAGACTAAGTATCAAACGCACTTGAGCATGTGACCAAGTCTCAATACCGATGATCATGTGTTAAGGCAGGAAGTATTGTGAAAGGAGAAGAAAATGACAGAGGTTATGGGAAGCTTACTTTTGTATGGATGTTCACCCAAGATATTTTACAAATGTATTGTTTGAAAGATATCTCATGAAGGAGATAAGAAATGGAAGATCGTCGGATTCTCGTCATTATTCAACAGACATTTTTATGCAACGAACTGCGAGCAAATGGAGGTAAAAATCAAAATTCTAAGACGTGGATTTTTTGTAGAAAAGACCTATTTAGAAGACAATGAGGAATTTCCTGAAAAAAGTCAAACATTTGGGATATTTCCTGGGTTCTCTGGACACACTTTTTCTAGTTGCGGCCAACTACGAGAGCCAGTTCGATTTTTGTTTGTTCCACTATCTATTTAAGTGGCAGCAACGTTCTACAAGCGGGGGGTAATGGAGGTCAGTCTGATACTGGAGTTACAGGCTTGTATATATTTCCTTTAAATGTGAAATAGCTACTTTGAAATGATTATGATCAAATGAGCTCTATTTTGTTTTAATAATTGAATTACATGTTATTCATGATTTTGTTCTACATATGGTCTTATTCATCCATGCCAGAATTCTTATGATCCACATGGAATTATCTTTAAATATCTGATGCAAAACCTGATTCATTTCTTTTATAAATTCATGCTCGTACCCATTTCATATGTATATTTGTTGTAGCCATGTCCGTTATTATATCCTGATCTCTTTCCTATTTCTACCTGATTACAAACTATCATCCCTATCCTCTACATAGTTTCATATACATACTTTTAATATGTGCTATCCATGCCCTTTATGCAGTCAAGGTGCATCTTTTAGCACTAAAATCTTCTGGCGCCTTTTCCAGGGACGTAGGAGCAAAGATATCTTCACCAGGAAGAACAATAACGACATAGATCCAACTCTTAATGGAAGATAAGAGAAGGACATAAGAGATTGACTGTAATCATCTGCCTGGAGACTCCACGATTAAAGATTTCACTAGGTAGAATCTTGCTGACAGAATATTAAGGGGATGAAGTGTAAAACCAAATATCTGTTCATGAGCTTTCTCCATGAACTTTTGTTTTTCTTTATCAGCTCATTTCTATTATTCCCTTCATGCATTAAGAGAATAATCTTATGTTTTGTTTATTCGGATGATCATAAACATACCTTTGTATACCCATCTTTAGAAGAGGAAAATTTTCAGCCTCCTCATGTTGTTGATGTTGATCCTATGTCTTCATCCCAGCATCTTCATAAGAATGATTTTTGTATTCAAATCCCTTCTGAATTTAATCAGTCATGTAACTTCAAGGAGGTTAAAACCGATTCAAAACCTGCGCAGATCTCAGTACCTTATTACATTATTAGTGAGCCTTGCCATCAGCTTGTTAATCCTCATGTTCAACATACTACTTTTCAAGCCAAAATCATAAATAGGTTGTTTAAACCTTTGAAGCTGCCTTATTACCTTAATTATTATCCTCTTGATTTCTTTGAGTATCTTCCTCGGTTTACTGGAAAGGATCATGTTACAACCGAGAATCATTTGGCAACCTTTGAAAACTTTGTTGATAATTTTTAAATATTACATGAAGATGTTGTCATGAGATTATTTTCGAAATCTTTAGCTGGAGATGCTACTTTCTGGTTTAGAAATTTGGAAGCTCATTCTATTTGTTCATGGACTGAGTTTTATAATTCATTTTCAAGATACCGGGGAGAGAATAAATCCTTCGATCAGTACCTATCTGAGTTTTCTTCCTTGAAGAAGAAGAGAAATGAAACTATCATTGAATTCAACATAAGATTTCACAATATTTATTACAACATGCCTATTGAAATCCGACCTATTGAGATTGTTGCTATGATACAATACACAATGGCACAACATCCCGATCTATTTTTATACCTCAAAGAAAGAAAGTCACCATCCTTGCAGTAGATGTTTGTTGATGCAAAGGAAGTGGAGAATAATCTACGAGTTTGTGGCAAGATTCATGATCAAATTATTGATAAATATTTTAATTTGCAGGAAATGGAAGAAGTGTATGAACAACGGGGATCAACCCTGAGGTTTTATTCCTGTCAAAATGATAATATGTCATCTTCAGATTTATACTCAAATCCAACAATTACAATCAATGAATTAGATGTGTCAACTATTATTGATGTGAAATATGCATCTACTTCTCAATTACATCAACAAAATGATTTCATAAATGCAACAGAAAATTATTTTGGTTCAGAATATAAGAGTTATTTTATTATGAATTTTCTAACGGATTTTCATAAGCATGATCATGCTTATCAGTAGGAAAATAAGTTTGCAGCGAATAAGGATAATTTATTTTCAAATCAAGCTACTGCTCCTCATTGTCTTATTGTTAAGAATGAAGTTAAGGATGTTAATGTTGATCAGATCCATGAATAAACAGTTCACCAAATATCATATCTCACCATGCATGATGTTCATGCTCTCTTTTCAGTACAACAAATAAAATATCATTTGATAAGTGAAGCAGAGGAACAATGTGACCTTTTGTATAAGCTAGAGATGTAGCACAACTAGCAGGACTCGATGGCCATTTATATGGAGTTACGATTTTCAAAAAATTTCATCCTTGCAGAGTTTGGAATCAAGGAGGATTATGATTATAAGTATGCTTTGCAAAATAAGTGTCTACTACAAATTTTAAATTCTTCTTTGCTTTATAGCTACATACCAGAAGTTCTTACAGTTGATTGGATGTTATCATGGCTTCACTGGAAGCATGATTACACATTATCAGTTTGCTTCTACCAGTTAGAAGTAGGATTGGGTAGATGAATAAGCTTGTTTCTCGAGTAGTTGGTTTGCAGCAATATGTTTTCATTTCAGTAATGTGTGTTTATATTTGAATCAAGTTGTAGAAATTTGATAGAAGCATGAATAATCCAACTCAATAGAAAATTCCACTGGAATTTCTAGGTTCTTGGAGCCTTGCAGGGAAGTCTCCATGCCTAGCCAGAGCCAGATGTTGTCACCACAAAATCTTCATATTCTGGAAGCACCAAGAATTTTAATCCTTATAATTATTTTGAATGATAAAATAATTTGGTAAAAACACGTCCATCTAAGTGCCATAGAGACACAAAATGACATGCCCAATGATTAAGTGCGCCAAAGGGAGAGACTCCATCCACAGTATTTCAATGAAAATTAGAACAGCTTAAAGGGTCAAATGCATGGATGTGTTCAAAGAGTTTTTATCAAACAAATACTGAGCATCAAACACACTTGAACATGTGACCAAGTCTCAATACCGATGATCATGTGTTACGACAGGAAGTATTGTGAAAGGAGAAGAAAATTCCAGAGGTTACGGGAAGCTTACTTCTGTACGGATGTTCACCCGAGATATTTTTCAAATGTATTGTTTGAAAGATATGTCGTGAAGGAGATAAGAAATGGAAGATCGTTGTATTCCCTTCATTATTCAACAGGTGTTTTTATGCAATGAACTGCGAGCAAATGGACGCAAAAATCAAAATTTCGAGACGTGGGTTTTTTGTAGAAAAGACCCATTTAGCAGACAAAAAGGAATTTCCTAAAAAAAGTCAAATGTTTGGGATATTTCCTAGGTTCTCTAGACACATTTTTTCTAGTTGCAGCCAACTAGGAGAGCCAGTTCGATTTCTATTTGTTCCACTGTCTATTTAAGTGATAGCAACGTTCTACAAGGGGGGGTAATGGAGGTTAGTTTGATATTGGAGTTACAGGCTTGTATATTGTTTCCTTTAAATGTGAAATAGCTTCTTTGAAATGATTATGATCAAATGAGCTATGTTTTGTTTTAATAATTGAATTACATGTTATTCATGATTTTGTTCTGCATATGGTCTTATTCATCCACACCAAAAATTCTTATGATCCACATGGAATTATCTTTAAATATCTGATGCAGAACCTGATTCATTTCTTTTATAAATTCATGCTCGTAGCCCTTTCATATGTATATTTGTTGCAGCCATGTCCGGTATTATATCTTGATCTCTTTCCTATTTCTACCTGATTACAAACTATCATTCCTATCCTCTACATACTTTTAAGATGTGCTAGCCATGCCCCTTATGCAGTCAATGTGCATCTTTTAGCACTACCACGTGCCAACCACTCGTACATTATGATGGAAAACTCATAGAAAAAGTACTCGTGAGGAACTTCATGTATGTATCTCGCTAACCACTTGTCCATCGTCAGCACAGGGTTCTGATTCTCTACTTCAGCGAATTCTCGTAGCTTCCTATCAAACCAATCTTGAATTTCCAGTCACATCAGATGCCACATATCCTCCTCTCAGTCGCAACAAGGTCCAAAAAATGGAACCATTTGTTGGCGTAAAACTGACCAACAAAGACCAGTCGGCAGGGGTTCCCACTCTGTTGACACTAAACTCACCACAATATCCCTAAGCACCGGCCCAGATAGGTTTCACCTTGTCCGAAAACACCCACGAAGCAGATGAAGTCTCACCTGAGATGTTCGAGGGAGGGCTGACGGAACCATGTTTCCAAAGAATAGAAGAGGACTATGGGAATTGACAATTCATCAGCTTATTTACCATATCTAACTAGTTACTTCATCATCAACAAGGATATTCATCGCATCATTTATTCATAACAGAAACAACCAGGATTTTGTGCAAACATATCTACGAAGATAACATTATTCATAAGCAATAAACATCGCATCATAGATTCATATTGCACATATTCACCATAAGATTCACATAAATAGAATGCCAGAAAGAGACAAAAATAAAATAGTAATTCAGATCAGCCTCCATCTTCTCATATTAATTCTACGCAATCAACCATAAATTCAAAACATACAACAATTCACTTGAGCCTCAAACTCTCAATTCTCATTCTACCATCTGATGATGATATTACAATTGCAATTATTCTTCTACTTATAGGCTTTGTCGTTACATTCATGGTCCACTTGGACAATTTCTAACTAATTCTTAAATGACCCTACCAATTAATGACCAATATCCACAAAATATGGTCAAAAAGTACAAAAAGTGACATAAAATATTCAAAAAAAGTTTATATTCCGCTTTGCACGTCGTCTTTTCCTTGTGTGGTTTCTTCTGAGCTTGCGCGACACTCTGACTTGTCCAAAACCCTTGCCAACACTTAGAATCAACAACTGAGTAGCCAAAGGAGTTGAAGGATATCAAGATTATTGAGGACACCTAAGGCCAAAACCTCCAAGGCAAGCTCTCAAGTGAGAGGACCTTGGATTACCATGATCTTATTACTGAAACCATAGTGGGAAAGCAAGATAAACAGTTTATCGATGAATTCAAGCATCACATTCTTTCCAACTTTAATGATCGCATGGATCTAAGGCCTTATTGCTTACCTAGAGACCTAAGGGTTGAAGGTCATTTTCTTACCATTGAAACCTCTTACTCTTTTCCAATTCATACCCCTTACTATGTTTTGCCAATCTCTAATTATTAAATTTTTTGTTAGGTTCACCATTCGAGTTTGATATAAAGAAAAATAAAAAAAATTATACTTTCATGCATGAAACAGAACTAAAGCAAAGCTAGATTTAAAATTGTACTGCTCTAATAAATTTAAAACATAATTTTCATCTCTTTCAACTCTAACACTCCAATCATCCAATGGTCACTGTGTTAAAGTTGGTCATTGAGATGATTTACCGATTTCCATAAACAGTAACAATCAATGTACATGAAATAAAGCAGTAAAAGCAGTACTAAAGAACAATAACAATGTTGGTCATATACATGGGTGATTTTAGTGGCAAAATTTATCCCATGGGAAAAATTAAAGGGGTTTCAAATTTTATTTGGGATAATTTTTTATATAAAAGAATTTTTTAGGGTCAATATTAAATAACCCATTATTTATTTTCTAAAAAATATTCAAAACATAGTTAGCCCAACAAAATAGGGTTGGAAATAAGTGGAAAAATGATTTTTGCCTAGTGAAATTTACCTTGGATCCAACATTAACCCCCAATTTCTAGGGATCTTAGAAGAGAGGTATAAGTGAAATAGCTTGAGTAGAGGATTGAAAACTATTTTAAACAACCATATGCAAAAATACTTCAAAGGAGTGTTAAACAACTTAGCTAGAGTTCTAGAGAACGCGTCCTCAATACCATAGGTGTAAATAACATATTTTTCATAATTTATAACCATGCCTATAGAAGAGGAAAATAGATCTAACAAATCTTTAAAACTTTGAAATTCTCTTACTGTACCCTTCCCAGACAATAGTGTTCATCTACAATGAGTAGGTGAGTGATAGAAATATTCCTAACAATAGTGACACCTTATACAGAGTAGTGAGACAGTTCATACTTAACACTTATGCTAAGACCCTAAAAAATAAGCAGAAACAAGTAAGAAGATAGGGAAAAACCTTACAATCCACTAGAGGCATGCAAAAAAAGGAGATGAAAACCCACTAATTAGGATTGAATAACTAACATAGGTTACACAACTCAAAATCCATTTTACTAAGTTGAAAGAGAAACCTGAATGCAATAGCAGGAGCCTAAGAAAGAGCCATAAGACTCTGTCAAAATCCTTTAAAAGATCAATTTTTAGAGGAAACGAAGGAAGGGAAGACACCTTCATATAGTGTATTGTCTTTTTAGTAGACCCTATATCTTCATTTATTTATATACCTTCCAATAAATCATATTGATAAGGAGAGATATACTGAGCAAGGAAATGTTTGATCCTTGTTGCCATAATTTTGGATACAATCTTATAAGCACAATTGCAAAGTTCTATGGGATTGAAATCATCTATAGATCTCATATTAGCTTGCTTTGGGAATAAAGCTAAAAAGGTAGAGTTAAGACATCTTGAGATTTTACCTCCACCATTCTTGGTAGATCCTCCTCCACTAATTCAAAAATTTCCAGGAAGAATTCTATGGGCTACCCATGTGACCCGGATCTTATATCCTTCTAAAAATATTGCATGACTCTCTTAATTTCATCATTGGATATTTACTGGTAAAGAACATTTTTGTCAATTGCCTTGATAATTATTAGAAAAAAGGAAATGACCTTGGGCATTTTCTGCAAATCAAGCTTGTTTGACCCTTTCAAAATAGAAGAAACGTTTTGTACACTTAGGTTGGCTAAAATTTGAAAACCATGCACTATAGATCCACTTGAATCTTTCAACTCCCAAATAGAATTGATACTTTTACCAAAATTAGAAGTTTTGTGGAAACCTTTGTGTTTCAATCTCGAGTAAAGAGCCAAGTTGCATGATCTTTTAATTATCCAATCAAGCTCGTTCTCCATAAATAATTTATTCCTCCTTGCTTCTAGATATTTTATAGACGAGATAGAAACATATGTGAAAATTCCTTTAGAAAAACTAGAATAGGGTGAGGAAAAATCTTCTTCAAGTTTAACCAGTTCCCTATATTTGGAGATAAATTGCTCATGAACTACCAATATTTGTGCATCTTGAGACTGTGAAAAATGTTACAGAGTCCTAAAAAAGTACCATATGATTTTATAAGATATATCCAAGAGTTATAACATGTAACAAGACCTCCATAGAAATCATTTGCATTCAATGCAAAAAACTCCCAATTTACATTTTTTTTTAATTGAGACAAGTGCATCCCCAACCCCTGTTGTCTCTTTTATAAACAACATATCAATATTGTTAGAGTTCAAAAGGTGTTTAAGGGACATTTATTTGGCTCATCCCCTAAAGCCTCTGGAATTTAAATAGAGTTTCATTATTCAACCTTGTGACGAGTGTCAATGCTTTAATTACCCGAGGGAGAAGACTTTGTATTCCTTGATTAAATTCACTAATAGCATGATATTTTCCATGCTTCAGTTATGACTTATGTAACACATGAGCACCCCCCGTCTCTTTTAACAAATATATCCCCAAACCTACAAATTGGTTGCCACCCAAAGATTATGAGGAAGCTCAAGCTTGGAGCAAATAATGGCCACCTCCTCTTTGCGATGAGTAAAGATCCCTAGATTAAAAGTTAATAGTGTCCTTCAAAGGAAAAAATATTGATATTGTCTCAAGAGAGAGTCTTTATCCATGTGAATGATTTTAAGGCCCAAAATGACCCATCCAAGTAGATCCTTTGAAGGAGAGAATTGAAACAAACAATCTAAATGGAATAGGTTCTTACATTTGGAAATTATGCAAAGAAACAAACTCAATAATACAAGACAACTTGTGTTGGGTTCCTAGTAAAGGAAAAAATATATATATTTGGAAATATGGGATCATGGGATGTGCTTCCTTGGACACTAAACCAACTCTAAAGGTGATATGGAACCGCTTAGTGCTTAGGGGAATTCAAATTTTATATGGTATCTCCTATTGGCATACCTATGGATAATGGAAGAGTTGGCCCATCATTAAGTAATGAGTTTTGGTTAGGTTCAGGTTTGATATAAAGAAAAATAAAATAAAAATTATACTTTCATGCATGAGACGGAACTAAATCTGAGCCAGATTTAAAACTATACACTTGGAAATTCCACAATGGAGAGGCACTTGTGAGTCCCCTCAGGTAGAGATTTATGGCCTATCCCGGGAGCAGCAAAATGGTCACAAATGATCCCATTCAAGCATAGAGAGGTCATGGTTTTCTAGAACTAGAAACATGAGAGTTATGGCCTAGGTCCTATTCCAGGAGAAGCAAAAACCCAAGACATCAACTCAAAGCAGTAGTAACCCTATCTTGTTAAGAAAAATTCTAATGCAGACATATATTTAGATCTGAAATTCCCTCATGTCAAGATGCACACAAAGAATGAAGTCTGAACTTAATTTATAATCTTGACAAGCCTTCTAAAAGGGTTATTTAGACACTCCTAGTTTTTTGGATAGTTATGGTCTTCCTCTTAATGTAGTTGAAGCAAACAAACTACTATGAGCTTCTTAAACTTCATTATGTCATATCCCTTCAACATAATAAGAATTTCCTAATTATTGAGGACCCTCCTATAATCCAATATTCTCGCATGAAGAGGCTATACATATTACGTGATGTTTTCCAAATTAATTGTATATAAATTTACAGTTCAAATTTAACCATTTTTTGCATCTTAAACTTGCTTCACTCTTTTGTTTTGTTCTCTCCTTCAAACTATAACTAGTCTTCCAACTAAGAAATCTAGGTTGAACAAGATTGTAGATTCTTGTCAAGAACATAACCCAACATCTAACCCATCTGAGTCATCGCATAATATGCATAGCCTCTTCATGCGAGAAGATTGGATTATAGAAATTTACAGTTCATATTTAACCATTTTTTGCATCTTAAACTTGCTCCACTCTTTTTTTTATTTCTTTGAAAATTGGCATGTGATTGAGAGTCGAGATTGGATCCGTTATATATGCTCAATATTTTTTCTTTGCACATAAACAGAAAAACAAATTTCATCGTTTATCATCCCAATTTACCCTCTGGACAATTGAATGTGTTTCTTATCTCTCCTTCAAAATCTAATCAGTTTTCCAACTAAGAAATCCAAGTTGAACAACATTGCATATTCTTATCAAAAACATAACACAACATCTAACCCATCTAAGTCATCTAACATGAGAAAAGGTATTCGACCAAGAAACCCCCGGTGGAAATCTGAGGGAGAAGCTGAGAGTAATGGAGATGACAAAATATGGAAAGAGAGAGTAAGTATTCCCCTCCACTTAAAAAGGAGAAGAGAAATACTAACGATGCAAGAGATGAATCTAGAAAGATAACTCCCCTCCACTCTAGATTTATCATCGTAATCCTACATCATTCCATCTTCTAAAAGGAGGACCATATAAAACAAAATAAATCAGAATCAATAACTGAGCAGCTAGAGGAGTTAAAGGATATCAATATTATGGAGGACACCTGAGGCCAAAACCTCCAAGGAAATATCCCAAGTGAGAGGACCTTCGATTATCTTGAGCTTATTACTGAAAGCAGAGTGGGTAAGTAAGAGAAAAAATTTGCCGATGAATTCAAGAAACACATTCTTTCCAAATTTGATGATCACATGGATCTTAGGCATTGTCGCTTACCTAGAGACCTAAGGGTTGAAGGTCATTTTCTGACCTTTGAAACTTCTTACTCTTTTCCAATCTGTAACCCTTACTATGATTTTTTCCAGGATCTAATTGTTAAAATTTTGGTTAGGTTCAGCGTTCGAGTTTGATATAAATAAAAATTAAAAATTTTATACTTTCATGCATGAGACTGAACTAAAGAAAATCTAGATTTAAAATTATACACTTGGCACTTCCACAACGCAGAGGAACATGTGATTCCCCTCAACAAGAGAGTTATGGCTTATCCCAAGGGAAAAAAAATGTTCACAGATGAACCCATGCAATCATAGAGATGTCATGACCTGCTAGAACCAACAACATGAGAGCTATGGCCTAGACCCTATTCTAGGAGCAACAAAAACCCAAGACATCAACTCAAAGAAGCAGTAACCCTAGCTCGTTTCGAAAAATTCTAATGCAGACAAATATTCAGATCTAAAATTCTCTCATGTCAAGAAGCACACAAAGAATAAAGTTTGAACTTAATTTATAATCTTGACAATCCTTCTAGAAGGGTCACTTAGACACTCCTAGTTTTTGGGATAGTTATGGTCTTCCTCTTAATCTAGTCGAGGAAAACAAACTATTATGAGATACCTAAACTTCATTATGCCATCTCCCTTTGACATAATAATTATTTTCTAATTACTGAGGATCCTCCTATAAGCCAATAATCTCTCATGAAGAGGCTATACATATTACGCTATGTTTTCTAAATTAACTGTATAGAAAATTACAATTCATATTTAACCATTTTTTACATCTTAAACTTGCTTCAATATTTTATTTTTTTATCGCCTTCAAACTATAATCAATATGCCAACTAAGAAATCCAAGTTAAAAAAAATTGTAGATTCTTGTCAATAACATAACTCAACATCTAACCCATCTCAGTCATCACATAATATGTATAGCCTCTCAATGCAAGAAAATTGGCTTATAGAATTTTACAGTTCAGATTTAACCATTTTTAGCATCTTAAACTTTCTTCACTCTTTTGTTTTGTTCTTTGGAAATTGGCATGTGATTGAGAGTCGATATTGGCTCTTTTATATCCATTGAATATTTTTTCTTTGCATATAAATAGAAAAACAAATTTCATCATTTATCATCCCAATTTACCCTCTAGATAGTTGAATGAGTTTCTTGTATCTCCTTCAAAATCTAATCAGTTTTCCAACTAAGAAAGCCAGGTTGAGCAAGATTACAAATTCTTGTCAAGAACATAACACAACATCTAGCCCATCTGAGTCATCTAACAGGAGAAAAGGTAGTCGAGCAAGCAACCCCTGGTGGAAATCTGAGGGAGACGATGAGAGTGATGGAGATGAAAAAATATGGAAAGAGAGAGTAAGTCTTCCCCTCCACTTGAAAAGGAGAAGAGAAAGAGTAAGGATGCAGGAGATGAATATGGAAAGCTAACTTCTCTCCACTCTATATTTATCACTGTAATCCTACATCATTCCAGCTTCTAAAAGGAGGACCATAGAAGAGGAAATAAATTAGAATTAACAACTGAGTAGCCAGAGGAGTTGAAGGATATCAAGATTATTGAAGACACCAAAGGCCAAACCTCCAGGGGAAACTCCCAAGTGAGAGTACCTTGGATTATCATGAGCTTATCATTGAAATTAGAGTGGGAAAGAAAGAGAAACAATTTGTCGATGAATTCAGGCAACACATTCTTTCCAAATTTTATGATCACATGGATCTTAGGCCTTATTGCTTACCTAGAGACCTAAGGGTTGAAGGTCATTTTCTGACCTTTGAAAACTCTTACTTTTTTCCAATTTGTACCCCTTACTATGGTTTACAAGTCTCTAATTGTTAATTTTTTGGTTAGTTTCATCATTTGGGTTTGATATAAAGAAAATAAAAAAAAAATATACTTTCATGCATGAGACAGAACTAAAGCAAATCTAGATTTAAAACTGTACAATTGGTGCTTCCAAAATGCGGAGGCACACGTAAGTCCCCTTAGCAGGAGAGTTATGGCCTATCCTAGGAGCATAAAAATGGCCATATATGAGCCCTTTCAAGCATAGAGAGGTCATATCCTTCTAGAATCAACAGCAGGTGTCATTTCCCCATCCTAATGAGTCTACTAGTTAACAATGTTTCACCCACCTACTAGTTCCCTAGGTTGGGGAGGAGGCATTAAAACTTGAAATAAGGGAGCTATGGGACCCAAACAAAACTTATTTTGTCATTTACACATTAATTTGGGTCATACAAATAATAAATATGGAGAAAATAAAGTGGCATTGCTTCATAAGGACATCTGGAGGTTCATGGAGACCTTGGGTGGCTAGATTCTTCCTTACACATGGCATGACTTAACCCCGAATTCGAAATAATGAATGGTGGAACATTATTGGAAGGTGAAGAGGTTTCAAATAACATATCATGATCCCAAGGATTCAAATGGGTGAGGAGGAGTAACTCCCCACAGAAGAGGAAGATCCTAGGAAGAAACTAGGTGCCATTTGGAGAGAGATTCCTTGTGTTTTATGACAACAATGATGGAATATTATATGACAAGTTAGACCTGATTGTAGACCTATGACAATATGACATTTCAAGGCTAAAAATATCCTCCAAGAGGGTGCATTTCGGGCTAGGTGGAAACAATTCAAATTTGGAGGAAGATGAAGGGTTGAAGAGAAGGACAAGTGTCATGGAGGTTACTAAATATCAAGGATGAGTTGGAGGAAGCCTATGGGAGTTAAATTGACCTTGTATTACTTTAGGAGGGTTATAAAAATATGTCACGAGGAATGAGAATGTATTTTTATTATTTTTATATTTTCCTTTGGCATTTTGGAAAGAACTAGCTTGTGCATTGCACGGTGAGTAATCACTTACCCTGCTAGTGAGACAATTTCAAGAGAGTGAGATTCTCATCCAAGTTAGATGTGGGAGAGTCCAGCCTGATCTCTCATGTGGAGATTAATGGAGTGTTTTTACTGCATATAGGGGGCTTTAAATGTTCGTGACCCATCTTTCTTCCCATTCTCTCAATCCCCACTTCAATATTTCCATATATCTCTATGATGGATCACTTGTGCAAATGGTGGTTGCGCCCTATTAGGTCATGACTTTGTCTTCCTTAGTTTTATGCTTTTATTTATGTTTTTGAACCTTGCTAGTACTTTTGCTTCTAGGAAATTTTGTTTATAAAGGTTAATTTTAAATTCAAGCTTTTGATTTTCATGATTTTGATTTTTCTTATTTTTTAGCCTGCTTTTATAAATTTTGCTTAGATTTCATTCTTGAAGGGTTTTACAAGGCATATATGGATTAAATGGTTTATAAATAACACTAAGGTCGAGATTAAGCATATAAACCAAGTCTTAAACTTTATTATTGGTCTAATGATGTAAAATCATGTGATTAGACTTTCTTGTAGCGCAAGAGAAAAATTAATACACTAGAGTGCTACAAGAAAGTCGTGAATTCCTAAATCATTATTTTTCAGTCCGATTTTTTTGGGTGTCTTGTCCCTAAGGCATTAATCACTTCATTTGTTGCATTTGATACATGTCTTGCAAAGTTTATCATTGAAACAGGTGGATGATCATCATATGAGGTAGATCGTGGCAATTGCATGCAGTCCATGGTGAATGGTGATAGCGAGTTGAACAAGGTAGAGTTTTCAGGAATATGTTCCTGATTTGAAGGATACGAAGGTATTGAAAGTCATGGTGAGAACATACTACTGAGAAATTGGGGTTTTTACAACTGAAAGAGGAATTAGGGCTTTCCAGCAGCGACAGTTTGAAGTGTTTTGAACAGTTAGAGACAGCTGGAACATGAAATTCGACACCTAACCCTTGAAGAGATTGCATTCTAGCGCTCGTATTGAGTTTTTGAGCAGGTACACCGCATGTCATTTGCTAGGGCTTGTTTAATTTGGGGTTTTTCTGATAAAATCCTTAATATTGAAATTCAAAGGAAGGATATGAGTTTGCTCACCTAATAGACTATGAATGATGAATTATTAATAATATATCCAAGTATTCATCGTTTAAAATAGTAAACTTCAGAGCAGAATTGTTGGAGGTCCTTGAATTCTGTGATTAGGTCAAATAGTTTAAATTTGGTACAGAAGATTCCCTGAACTGTGTGTTAGGGCAGACTGTTATGAGGTGAGGGTAGATAGACTGTGGAGATTGACAGGTGCTGTTAAACCATAGTAAACATGAAGAAAAGTGAAAAAACAAATAGAGCCGAGCCTACTTACCTAACTTGGATAGATAAATTTCCAGAATGTGCAGAGTTATTTTCTAATGCAGGATGGTTGACATTTTTCAAAAAGATTGATGGATATCATGCAGAGGTTTCCCATAAATTTGCTCAGTGCTATGATAAAGACACTGTGTCTTTTGATACTTTAAAATTCAAATTGACCAAGGAGTTGGTAGCTGAGGCAACAGGCATCAAGAATGAGGGAGAATTATGGTTTAAGAAGGTGTCATTTACCTTCAATGCACAAAAGTACTTATTTCCTGGAGTAATTGCAGATTGGGGTAAAGGTGTACCCATTCATAACTTCAAGCCTGAATGGATAGAACCCATTAAAGTTTTATAGAGTTATATTACTTGTGACGGAAGATATGCCTTCGTTTTCAAATACCACTTCAAATTTCTTCAGCATCTCAGTAATGAGTCCAAGATGAACTTGCCCTTCTTCTTTCTAAAGAGTCTACAGAAGATGTCTTGCAGAATTAAGGAGCACCAAAACCATACTAAACAGTCCATTTTCCACCATGGACTTATCAAACTCATTATAAACACTATTTTGCAAAGTAGGGGAAAGAGTTGGGAGTATTTCCTTTTCTGGTCAGGTTTTCAAAATGGTCAAGAAGGACAGTCTCACAGAAGACAAGCTGATAAAGGACAGACCTTGATCAGAAAGCTCAGGAAAAAGGTAAAGGTCAAAGATGAAGACATGATTAAATTAGAGGAAGTTTCAGATCATGCAAATGAGGATTTTGAATCTAAACAGCACCTTAATGACATTGAGAGAAAATATTTACAGTCTGATAATAAGGAGACCGAGCCTATTGAAAATGATGTACCGACAGAGACAATTGTTGCTGAAAAGATTGTACCTGCAGAGAAAATTTCAGATGAGAAAGAGGATATTGAAGTTCAAAGACAAAATCCAATCACAGTTCTGTCAGAAGATGAGAAATGCCTGTTTGAGGATGATAAAGTCCCTGTTATTGATGCAACTAGGGTTTGTACTAAAAAGGAATTTCATAGCCATGGTGATGAGGTAGCATTACCAAAGAGAAAGAAACTAAAAGTTGTTGAATTTTCCTCAGTTACCCATTAGGGTAAAACTTTCAAAATGTTGGGGGAAATTGCTCCTGTGTGGAGACCAAAAACCAGACCTAGAAACAAGCTCGGAATGAATATGAAGAAGTTGTTGAACCCTAAATTGAACAAAGAAAGAGTAACAGTGATAGATGACTCCTCATCTGATGAAAAATTGAATGATGATAAGGGTGATAGTAAAGGTAAATGGCCAATGGAATCAGAAAGAGAGTCTGTCTTTACTCATACTAAATTGTCTGATATATTTCTAGAGGTACGAAGTCAAATGTTGCAGGAACAACAAGAAGGTGAGATAAAGGCTTCTCACTCAGTAAAGAAGGTGATGGTTGAGGAAAAGGTTCCATGTGAAGCTGAGATTGAAGAAAACCTAAGTTTTCTTGAAACTCCTATAGAATTGTTGCCAGAAGATGAAGAAATTTATAAGAGATTAAACATTCCATGGCTTCCAAATGAGATGCAAACCACAGCAGGAAATAAAGCCTTTGATTCAGAAAAAGAGAATTTACAGAGAAGTGTAAAACAATATAAGTATCAGGTGGAATATATGCAGAAGACAAATGATGGCTTGGTCATGGCAAATAGAAGACTCAGAGAGGATATGGATGAGGTTAATAGCCACTATCAGGAGCTGGTTGCAGTTTCAAGAGAGGCATTGAAAAGGAAGAGGAATACAGAAGGTCAATTTACAATGTTGAAACAAACCGTCAAGGATCTGCAGCAGCAAAATGAAGAACTCACTAGAAAGGTTGCAGATATGGAAGCAGATCAACTGAAGGCTAGAAGAAAATCCCAAGCCCTAGAAGGGATAGCCTTGTTAGCTAAAGCAGCTAAATATCTGTAAAAATTGTTAACACGATCAGTTATTAGTTAGGTTTTGAAGGTTATTTCATTTTTGTAATTATTATTTAGATAAAAATATTTCGATGAATAGACTGAAAAGCAGCTAGGGTTTAGTCCTTAACCAATTTTGAAGGATAGTATTAATGTATGTCATGTGGAAATTGAACCCAGGTGTTAGAACAATTATACTCACAAAAATTGCCAATTACACATGCAAATTACACACAAAGGAGACTGAATATGGAGCAGAACACTAATCTATATTGAATAAGTGTACAATAGCCAAACCTGTGAAGTCATAGGCTGCCAAAATAAATAATTACATGAGAGATTCAAATGCATAAGGATGCCATTCAAATTTGGTCAAAAGCAGGT
>LPNX011155226.1:174611-225762 GCA_001517045.1 Pseudotsuga menziesii | reverse complement strand
GTGGGAAAAATCCTCCCTTAAACATGGACAGTAAAACAAAATTTGAAAATATTGTCATCACTCATGCTTCACAGCATGATCAACAATCCCCAGTAGTGATTTGAGATTAATGAATGTCTTCTCACAAAAAACTATGGTGAAGATATCTCCTACTTGTTCTGAAGATAAACATAAGTGTAGGTGAATGGTGCCATCATGCACAAGCTGTCTGATGTAGTGCATATGGATATCAATGTGTTTGGTTCTCTGTCTCTGAACTAGATCATTGCATATTCGAATGGTACTCTAATTATCACAATAGATAGTAGTTGATTATTCTGATTCGAATCCACACTCACCAAGTAACCCCTGCAACCATAAACATTGAGTTGTTGCATTTACAACTCCTCTATACTCTGCTTCTGTAGATGAGAGTGCAATGGCACTCTGTTTCTTGCTTGACCAGCTGATTGGTCCTTCAGCAAGCATGAACACATATCCTGATGTTGACTTTTGATGTGTGTTGTCACCTGCCCAATCACTGTCAGTAAACCCAATCAAATCAAGATCAGATTTAGCTTTGTAGAAGATCCCATGAGTCCTTGTTCCCTGAACAAAGTTAAGGATCCTTTTGGCTGCTCTCCAATGGATCTCATGAGGCTGATCCATGTATCTTGAAGCCACACTTACTACATAAGAAATATCAGTTCGAGTATGTGTAAGATACAGCAAACATCCAATCAATTGCCTATACATTGTATTGTTTACCATAGGTGAAGAATCAGCTTCTTCAAGCTTAACTCCTGAGAGGAAGGGAGTCTTGCTTGGCTTGCAATCCTTCATGTTGAATTTGTTTAGCAAATCCAAGGCATACTTGGACTGATGTACTTTTATTCCTTGTTTGTTTTGGGCAATCTCGACCCCAAGAATTGGCTCAATAAGCCCAAATCAGTCATTGAGAATACATGGTTCATTGCATCCTTCAAGGAGGCAATTTCATCCTTTGAGTTTCGTGTAATGAGAAGGTCATCAACATACAAAACAATAATCATTAATGAACCATGAATTAGCTTCAAATAGACATTTGGACCTGACTTGCATCGAACAAAATTCAGTGATAGCAGAAAGCTATCAATCTTGGCATACCAAGCCTTGGGGGCTTGCTTAAGCCCATACAATGACTTCTTTAGCATGCACACAAGAGATGGATTAGTAGCAAATCCTTGAGTCTGCTGCATGTAAATATCTTCAGTGAGATCTCCATTCAGGAAAGCACACTTCACATCCATGTGATGTACCTCCCACTACTTCGAAGCTGCAATGGCTAAGGCTAGCCTGATGGAGTCCATCTTTGCCACTGGTGCAAAGGTCTCATTGTAGTCTATGCCATGTACCTATGAGTAGCCCTTGGCTACCAATCTGGCCTTGTATTTCAAAGGTGAACCATCAGTAGCAAATTTGGTTTTGTAAACCCACTTACACTGAACTAGCTTCCTCCCTGGGGGAAGATCAACCAGCTCCCAAGTGTTGTTCTTCTGGAGTGAGATGAACTCTTCTTTCATGGCTGTTTTCCATCTTGGATCATTTGCTGCATATGAAATGTCTATGGTTCTGATTCAACCATCAGATAGCATTTCTCTACAAACATAGGATCTTTCATGCATAGAGCACTCTCAAACTGAGATCTA
Source organism: Pseudotsuga menziesii (assembly GCA_001517045.1). NCBI lineage: Eukaryota > Viridiplantae > Streptophyta > Pinopsida > Pinales > Pinaceae > Pseudotsuga > Pseudotsuga menziesii. The sequence goes on along the minus strand of LPNX011155226.1, from coordinate 224,095 downwards.
GTCCTCCTAGGATCATTAGGATTTCCAGCTAGTTCTCCAGCTAAATGAATGGTCTTTCCTTCCCATTTTGGTCTTATAGGAATGCTAGGATCTGCAATTAAATCATCATTATCAGACATATCAGAATCAACAAGTTCAACTATCCATTCACTTACATTCAATGGTTCTGGTGGTGAAAAGGATTCTCCAACTTCCACTGCTGCTAAAGGCTTTTCTTGGAACTAAACACTCCTTTCAATGAAGGCTTTGTTTGTGCTCAAATTGATCAGCTTGTACCTATTTGAATCTTCAAAGTACCCAACAAATAGACACTCTTGGCTTTGGGGCTGCAAGGCCTTCCTCTTTTCTGTTGGAATTCTAGCCCAAGCCCTTGAGCCAAAAATCCTAAAATGGGTCACATCTGGCTTGTGCCCACTCCATGCTTCGAAAGGAGTCATACCATCAAGCTGTTTATGAGGCACCCTATTCTGGATATAGGTTGCACAGTTTATAGCTTCGGCCCAAAACTTTGGTGGTGAAGTCTTAGCCTCCATCATGCATGTTGCCATCTCTTTCAGTGATCTGTTCTTCCTCTCAGTAACACCATTTTGCTGTGGTGTGTAAGGGATAGAATGCTGCATTTGAATACCTGCATCTGCACAATATTGAATGAACTTAGACTTGACATACTCACCACCATTGTCAGATCTGAGGACCTTGAGTTTCCTCCTAGACTGGTTTTCAACCAAAGCCTTAAAGACTTTGAAGAGGCCATAAACTTCAGACTTGTGTTTCATGAATTAAACCTAGAAATACCTGGAAAAGTCATCTATGAATGTCAATGCATATTTGGCCTGACTCATTGACATATGAGGAAATGGGCCAGCAACATCACTGTGGATCAAATCAAGAGGTGCAGAGGTTCTCTTATGACTAGCTTTCTCAAATTTATGCTCTGGGTGTTTTCCTAAGATGCAACCTTGACAGACTCCTTTGGAAAACTTAATCTTTGGTAACCCTATGACCATTTATTTTTCACTAAGATCAGAAAGATACTTGTAATTGAGGTGGCCAAATATTTCATGCCAAAGCTTGCTCACCTCATTAGCATGAATCAGAAGAGCAGAGGGGTTTGAGTAGGGTAGAAAGTGTGAGAACATGTATACCTTCGAAGTGTGATTTGGAACTCCTTTTGCAATGACTTTACCACTTGAGATCTCTATGATCTCAACTTCATCAGGGGAGAATATGACCTTCTTTGGAGACCCTGTTTGGGTCATCTGATACACTGATAAGAGGTTAGAGGCAAGACCTGGAACATACAATACAATGATGAACTTACCATGGTCAAGATCAATCCTCCCTTTACCCAAACTTTTAGTGAGAGAGTTGTCTCCCAATACAATTGGTGGACCTTTCGACATGTCAAGTGAGGTGAATGCCTCCTTGGTAGAAACCATATGTCTTGAAGCTCCAGAATCAATGATGAAACTAGGTGAGCTTGATGTGCCAGCAACCAATGCATGAACTCTCTCTCTGTCTTCTGAATTTGATCCTCCTTCCCTCTTCTTTGAGCTATCAGGAAGGGAGATGCCATTCTTCTCCAGGATTTGGGTCAGCATGTCATTTTGCTTCTTCATGCAGGAGCTTTCAGGTTGATTGCCCTTACTGCAGTATGCGCACTTGCTCATTTCTCCTTTGTTCTTCTTCTTCTGGGGGTTCTTCTTGGAGCTTTGGGGCTCCTCTGGAGACTTGTTCTTGTCTCTCTTTTGCTCAGGTGGCTTCTTAGCTTTCTTCTTTCTTTTTGAATCCACAATTGAATATCCAGCAACAAGAGCTTGGTCTTTGGAAGGTTTGATGGTGCCCATCATCACCAATTTATCTTGTTCTTGTGTGAGAGATTCCATGAAATATGCAAGGCTAGGCATTTTCCAGGCTCGAGCTGTCAACTTTGTGGCATGGAAGTTCGATACAAACACTGAATACTCAGGGCCAAGCTTCGAGAGTATGGCCAAAACCAGTTGCTCATCCTTCTTTTCGATCCCACACTATTTTAGCTGCAAAACAAGGGCTTTGAACTTGGAAAAATAGAGTTGCACGGATTCAAAGCTATTGGGACTCAGGGAGATCAATTCATTTTCAATTTGATGTCCCCTCATCTCATATTTCTTACCAAAAATCTCAACAAGATTCTCCCATACTTCATTTGGTGATGTCAATCCATCAAGATGGAAAAGGAGGTCTCTGGATATGCTCAGAACAGGAGACCATAGGCCTCATCCCTCCTGTTGTGCCATTTAATTTTCTCTGCAGCTGCATTGGGCTCTGCTTCTGTTTCCATAGTCACTCTGTAAAGGCCTTTCACTCTCAACAGTATCTCCATATCTTCTTTCCTTTCAAATAAGTTAAATGGAGTCAAGATGATCTTCTGAGATTGATCCATAGCTCAGAAATTGTCCCTTCAGTCAGCAGAATGCTCCCAGTCAATGATGTTGAACCTGTAATAACAAATTGAAAGGAGAGAAATCAATATACAAAGGCTCTGATACCATGTGGAAATTGAACCCAGGTGTTAGAACAATTACACTCACAAAAATTGTCAATTACACATGCAAATTACACACAAAGGAGATTGAATATGGAGCAAAACACTAATCTGTATTAAATAAATGTACAATAGCCAACCCTGTGAATTCATAGGCTACCACAATAAATAATTACATGAGAGATTCGAATGCATAAGGATGCCATTCGAATTTGGTCAAAAGCAGGCTTACTAAATCTAAGCAAATCGCCCATAGGTGCATAAAGAAATTTCCAAATCTGTCTAGGAGCTCACGAATTGACAAAATAAATTAGGCAAGCTAATAGATGATGGAAGTACAACTCATACATGATTTTCTTAGGATAAAGGAGTGGAGGATGATGAGGACAAAAAACAAGTTAACTTCACCTAGTTAAACTTTCCCAATTGCCTTAAAACTCAAAAAAAGCAGGCAATAAAGCAGAAAAAGTAGACATGCGCTAGGAAGGCCAGGAATAAAGCAGATTTGATTCCAAGTGGTTTCCCAAGTGCTCCATGACTCAAATTTAGCAAGTTTGACCACTTTGGATGTGTGGAGGACAACTTGCATAAGGTGGAATATGGAAACTAGGAAAATAAGAAAAAATTAGATTAATTAATGTCTAAGGTAGCTAACTATGGGTTGATTATTCTAACATGTCACAAAGAGGACTGATGGTTCAATTTTTTTGGCTGGAAAGAGGAGGTCTTCAGACTTGTTCATAAGCTAAGTAAATGACTCTTATGTGTATTTGAAAGACTGATTATGAAATATATGTAGACACTGAGAGGGGGGGGTGAATCAGTGTGTGCAGTCTTTATTACCTTTCCAACTTTTATAATCAACAACTTATTCAATATTATGCATCGTCACATTATCATTATATGATCATCAGCATTGTTATCATCATCATATCATCATCATCACATAGAAATCATAGCAACACAATACACAAGATTTTTATGTGGAAACCCAAGTCCTGGGGGGAAAACCACGGAAGCCTTTTTAAAATAGTTTTCCAGAAATAACTGGAAGGAGGCAACTACCCCCTTATTACAAAGACTTCAATTTTTCAGCTTCAACTGAAAGGAGGCTACGACCCCCTGTTTTACAGGCTGCAACCTGAAGGAAGCTACCACTCCTTAGTTTTTCGGCTTCTACCGGAAGGAGGCTACGACCTCCTTTCCTTGCCCCATCTTGCCACCCTGATAAGAAGATAGAAATAGCTGAACCACAACCGCACTGATCCTGTGGACCTGTTATTCAATACTTGTGCTACACTGCACAATCTGTACCACACCGCACAACCTGTACCACACTGCACAACCTGCACCACACTGCACAACCACTGCCACCACCAGCCACTACTCATTACTTGATCACTATTCATCAACCGATCACTGTCCACTGTATCACATTGCTCATCATTTGATCATTATTCATAAACTCATCACCTGCTCATTACTGCACTAGAACTAAACCAATAACCTGTCCAATTACGCTGTACCAATCAATCATCCAACTGAGTCAATCTGAGTCTGCACACCAAAATCTATCCACCTGAATCAAACCAACTGCTCATACAACTTAGCCAATCTGAGTCAAACCAATTGCTCATAAGGCAACCTGTGTCAATTCAATCTCTGAATCTGCTGCAGATATCACTACCACATACTACTCATGTACCTCTCATCATATACAATTACTGAACAAGTAACTATGCTCTGCTTATGCTAAACACAAGGCATGCATCATCATAGACTGTCACATTTGTCACGTTCACCACAGTTCAGCATTAACTGAGACTTGGACTGTTATCATGAAACTTGCACAAACTTCACACTTTGTCAATCACTGTCAACACTTTAATCTTTAACTGTCTAGATACTTCAAGAAAGCAATCATAGTACATCAATTTCTGTCTTGACTGTGTATTTCAATCATCATCCTAGGGCAGTCATCATCATACCATTATAGTGTATATGGTGTCAACAATCACTGTGTAAATATCACTGAGCTGAGCGTATCATTGTGTAAACATCACTGAGCTGAGCATAACACTATGTAAACACAATTGACCTGAGCATATCACTGTTTAAACATCACTGAGCTATGCATAACACTATAACTGAGCTGAGCATATCACTGTGTAAATTCATAAATACTGCTATAACATCACTGTCAAATCATCACATATCAATATACCCTCATAGTTCATTACTGTTGAACTTTACACAATCATGTACATCACTATACCAATGCATAACATTGTTCACATACTGCTGTGTTTATTTGCAAATTTCATACACTGTGACCACTCTTGTACATACTTGATTGTACACATATTATTGTACTCTACTTGTTTACATGTACACATCCCACTTCATACATCATTTGCACCTATAGTCCACACATTACTGCAAACATGCATATGCTGCTGTACAAATCATATCGCACTAGTATATTCTCACGAATTTCTTACGCAAGGACACATCACAGCTCACTCACCAGACTTGTACACAATACATACTCTTTATGTCACTAAGTATTTTACCTACCTGTACATGAACATTCATACTGTAATTTATATTTATGTGCATACTAACATACCTTGTTCATTCATGAACTGTGGAGACTTCATCAGGATAAGAATTTAGTGATCTTCAGATCTGTCCATAAGATTACAACTCCGAGTCAAAGCTCCAGCAGAAGCTCGTCCAATGCCCATCACAAAATCATTGAATATTGAACACCGCAACTCTCAGATCGAACCCGAAGCCTGAAGAATCAATTATTCTAACAGAGACAGGAAGCCACGACGATCGAACACTTGACCTTCACGAATATAGGAATTTTCGGCTCTATCACAGAGACAATCGTGAACAAGAAATTGCTGAGGATAAGCCCGTGAACAAAACCAGCAGAGAGTAGAGATCACGGATGGTGAAATCGCTGAGGATAAACCACAGAGTGTAAGCATGTGACTGAAAACCAGCCAGTTACATAACCGTGAAGAAAAACCACAGGGGGAAGCACGTGAAAGAACCGAAGGTCATATCATTCAGCGGCAATAGATTTCCACGCCAAACAAAAAATTGATGCCACTAATGTAATAATAGATCACTCCCCATTTTTTATAAATCGAAAATTATAGCTATATTTGTATGGAAAAATAAAATGATCGGTTTCCTTAATTTAATGAATATATTTGTCATATTTTATTTTTGAATGAACCTTTTCCTTGTTTTAATGAATTATTTTTAATATTGAATAAAAAGTTATTTTTAATATAAAAAAAAATTTAATTATTTTTTTTATTTATTAAACTATTTTAATAAATAATTGTTTTATTTATTAAAACTTGTTAATATTTGATTTTAATATTAATTTTAAATCTTTTACTAATGATTTAAGGGTTTATCATTTAATCTTGTGAATGTTTTGAATAAACCAACTTAGGGGTACTTGACCATTCTCCAAGAAGTTCAGGGCTTTTGCCATTGTCCCAAGGGCTCCAAGGGCTTCAGACTTGGGCTTGGGAAAATTCAAAAGGTCTCCTTTGACGCTGACACTAACTCAACCCATAGAGGCTCCTCAAGGGGCACCAAGACACATTAACACACACATGTTGGCATCAATGACAATTTAGTCAACAATCTCCCCCTTTGTCATTGATGACAACTCCAAAGATCCCCCTTCGAATGAGCTTCCTTTGTCCACACAACTCCCCCTTAGATCATGCTTCGTTTACCTACCTTGTTCAACTTTTTCTCCCCCTTTTGCATCAATGGCAAAGGGAACATCCTTTGATCATACTACTCCCCCTCAGGGAATGCTCCCCCTTAGGCCATGCTCCCCCTGTCATCAACTTCTCTTTCTTTTCAACTTTTCTTCCTTAGCATCAAGAACTTCTTTTGGCACTACTTCTTCCCTTATCAATGAGCATTGATGCTTCTTTGATGGACTTGTATTCTGTCCCACGAATACTGCTAGAACCAACTACTATACAATACTCAAATCTGATAATTAGGTACATATCTCCTTTTACACATTCTTTGTACACTTTATATCACTAGTCAATAGTCTTCAGAATGGCATTGGGTCTTTCCCAAGATTTTCATCATTTCTATTTTGATCTACTAACTTTATTCTCCATACTTTGGTAGGATGATGGTTGTTCATGTCATTCGATTGAACTTTCTTTCTTCTCCAAACTTTAACCTTCCCCTGCACTCTGCAATGTTTTGCGAGATGACCATAATGATAACAATTGTAGCACTGGACCGAAAATGTACTTTTATTTCTTTCTGGAGTGATTCTGTCATGAGCTCTGCAATGAATGGCTTTGTGACCATAGTTGTAACACTTGTAGCAGTGACCATGGAACCTTATAGGATATCTCTGAGCAGTAACTTCTCTTAATTCTTGTTGAACATGTGATCTTCTAAGAATACATGTATTATTGTTAGCCTTTTCTTCTTTGACTATAGACATTTTACTTTCTTCAATGTTCTTCTCAATCTTCAAATTTGTCTTTAACTGAGTAGTTGTTTTGTCCAGGTCTTCCCTCAAGGAGAGGATCTTCAATTCTTGCTTTTGACAAATTTCTATCTTTTCTTGGAGTTATCTTGTTAGATATTCTTCTATCTTCTTGACTTCTTCTACCTGTTTGTTGAGAGCAAAGATATTGTCCTCCATCTTTCCTTTTGAATTCGGATCATCGTTATGGAATTTTTGCGGTTGAATTTGTAGTATATGATTCTCCTTTCTCAGTTCTGAGAGGTCCTTTTCAAATTCAAAGTTTGTCAGACATACCTTCCGTAACTCTACCTTCAAGGATTTGATTTCAAGTTCTTGTTTTCTTCTTAAATTCTCTTCCAATATTTCTTTAGCCTTATAGGAACTTATCTCATTGTCTTTGTCTTGTAGCTTGCAGATCAATTCTTTTTACTTATCTTCCAGTAGTCTTTTGAGCTTGACAATTCCTTCTGAGTGCTTTTCAATTTCTGTAGCTGACTTCTCAAGTTTGTCTTTCAAAGATTTGGATATGGATTCTTTGATTCTGGTCGCTTCTTCAATTTGGAGTTTCAGATTAATTATGGTCTGTGTGGCCTTTTCATATTCTTCTTGATTCTTCTTCTCGGCTTTGTCCAATTGCTCTTTCAATACCTGTTTCTGTTCACATAGATTTTTCACTTCTTGCGAAACATTCGTAATTTCATTGTCTATCATAATATCAGCTAAATTTCTATTACTCATCGAAGAGCAAGGATTTTCATCATAATCTGAAGTGTTTCATTCAATTAATTCAGAATAGCTCTTATTTTCTATACCTGATAAACATATATCTTTAAAAGAATTACAAACAGAGTGTTCAAGGAACATACCTTCATACTTACCTGGATGTTGTATTGACTCGTCTTCTGCTTCTTTTTCTTCACTTAGCTGATTTATTTTGAACGACAATTCTTCAGCTGAGTTGCACTTTCCTATTTTCTCCTTTTGGAGATCTGTTAGATCTTCAAGCATTAATTCCATAACCTCTGCTTCCTCTTCTTTATTGGAGTAGTATTGCTCTAATTTGAGCCATAGTTCCTTAGCTGACATGCACTTCCCTATCTTCTTCTTTTGGATATCTGCTAGGCCTTCAAGATGGCTTCCATAGCCATAGAATTATTTTTCTTTGCTTCCTTTTGAGCTGATGTTTTCACTTTCTTTGGAGCTGTATATCCAGTAACAACTGACTTCCATACACCAATTGCCTCAAGATATGCCTGCATTCTCATTTTCCAGATCAAGTAATAATTTGACTCACATGACAATGGTACTCCATTCACCGAGAACCCCATGGTGTGTGAAAGATCTCCTTCAAGCTGATAAGGATTTCTGTAAAGGACCCGCTCTGATACCAATTGTAGACACTGAGAAGGGGGGGTGAATCAGTGTGTGCAGTCTTTATTACTTTTCCAACTTTTATAATCAACAACTTATTAAATATTATGCATCGTCACATTATCATTATATGATCATCAGCATTGTTATCATCATCATATCATCATCATCACATAGAAAGCATAGCAACACAGTACACAAGATTTTTACGTGGAAACCCAAGTCCAGGGGGGAAAACCACGGAAGCCTTTTTAAAATAGTTTTCCAGAAATAACTAGAAGGAGGCAACTACCCCCTTATTACAAATACTTCAATTTTTCAGCTTCAACTGAAAGGAGGCTACGACCCCCTGTTTTACAGGCTGCGACCTGAAGGAAGCTACGACTCCCTAGTTTTTCGGCTTCTACCGGAAGGAGGCTACGACCTCCTTTCCTTTCCCCGTCCTGCCACCCTGATAAGAAGATAGAAATAGCTGAACCACAACCGCACTGATCCTGCGGATCTGTTAATCAACACTTGTGCTACACTGCACAATCTGTACCACACCGCACAACTTGTACCACACTGCACAACCTGCACCACACTGCACAACCACTGCCACCACTAGCCACTACTCATTACTTGATCACTATTCATCAACCGATCGCTGTCCACTGTATCACATTGCTCATCATCTGATCATTATTCATAAACTCATCACCTGCTCATTACTGCACTAGAACTAAACTAGTAACCTGTCCAATTACGCTGTACTAATCAATCATCCAACCGAGTCAATCTGAGTCTGCACACCAAACTCTATCCACCTGAATCAAACCAACTGCTCATACAACGTAGCCAATCTGATTCAAACCAATTGCTCATAAGGCAACCTGTGCCAATTCAATCTCTGAATCTGCTGCAGATATCATTGCCACATACTGCTCATGTACCTCTCATCATATACAATTACTGAACAAGTAACTCTGCTCTGCTTATGCTAAACATAAGGCATGCATCATCATAGTGCATAGAAGAATACCATGGCATATAGGTATATGATAACGTATAGTAGAGCATCACCGCATCATATCATAGCACGTGTCAAGGAGAGTGTGCATCATCACATTAAGTCAAGACATGTATCAAGGAGAGTGTGCATCATCATGCCAAAGCAAGCATCATACCATGAATTGTACTGGACTTATTACTGAGAATGAGTGAGAATCATCAAGCATATCTCAGGAAACATATCACTCCATATCATTGTATAATCATGTCACTGTGAGCATTTTATCATTTGTCACGTTCACCACAGTTCAACATTAACTGAGACTTGGACTGTTATCATGAAACTTGCACAAACTTCACACTTTGTCAATCATTGTCAACACTTCAATATTGAACTGTCTAGATACTTCAAGAAAGCAATCACAGTACATCAATTTCTGTCTTGACTGTGTATTTCAATCATCATCCTAGGGAAGTCATCATCATACCATTACAGTGTATATGGTGTCAACAATCACTGCGTAAATATCACTGAGCTGAGCGTATCATTGTGTAAACATCACTAAGCTGAGCATAACACTATGTAAACACAACTGACCTGAGCATATCACTGTGTAAACATCACTGAGCTGTGCATAACACTATAACTGAGCTGAGCATATCACTGTGTAAACATCACTGAGCTGAGAATAACACTATGTAAACATAACTGAGCTGAGCATATCACTGTGTAAATTCATAAATACTGCTATAACATCACTGTCAAATCATCACATATCAATATACCCTCATAGTTCATTACTGCTGAACTTTACACAATCATGTACATCACTATACCAATGCATAACATTGTTCACATACTGCTGTGTTTATTTGCAAATTTCATACACTGTGACCACTCTTGTACATACTTGATTGTAGACATATTATTGTACTCTACTTGTTTACATGTACACATCCCACTTCATACATCATTTGCACCTATAGTCCACACATTACTGCAAACATGCATATGCTGCTGTATAAATCATATCGCACTAGTATATTCTCACGAATTTCTTACGCAAGGACACATCACAGCTCACTCACCAGACTTGTACACAATACATACTCTTCATGTCACTAAGTATTTTACCTACCTGTACATGAACATTCATACTGTAATTTATATTTATGTGCATACTAACATACCTTGTTCATTCATGAACTGTGGAGACTTCATCAGGATAAGCATTTAGTGATCTTCAGATCTGTCCATATGATTACAACTCCGAGTCAAAGCTCCAGCAGAAGCTCGTCCAATGCCCATCACAAAATCATCGAATATTGAACACCGCAACTCTCAGATCGAACCCGAAGCCTGAAGAATCAATTATTCTAACAGAGACAGGAAGCCACGAGGATCGAACACTTGACCTTCACGAATACAGGAATTTTCGGCTCTATCACAGAGACAATCGTGAACAAGAAATTGCTGAGGATAAGCCCGTGAACAAAACCAGCAGAGAACAGAGATCACGAATGGTGAAATCACTGAGGATAAACCACAGAGTGTAAGCACGTGACTGAAAACCAGCCGGTTACATAACCGTGAAGAAAAACCACAGGGGGAAGCACGAGAAAGAACCGAAGGTCATATCATTCAGCCGCAATAGATTTCCATGCCAAACAAAAAATTGATGCCACTAATGTAATAATAGATCACTCCCCATTTTTTATAAACTGAAAATTATAGCTATATTTGTATGGAAAAATAAAATGATCGGTTTCCTTAATTTAATGAATATATTTGTCATATTTTATTTTTGAATGAACCTTTTCCTTGTTTTAATGAATTATTTTTAATATTGAATAAAAATTTATTTTTAATATAAAAAAAAATTTAAATTTATTTATTTATTTATTAAACTATTTTAATAAATAATTGTTTTATTTATTAAAACTTTTTAATATTAATTTTAAATCTTTTACTAATGATTTAAGGCTTTATCATTTAATCTTGTGAATGTTTTGAATAAACCAACTTAGGGGTACTTGACCATTCTCCAAGAAGTTCAGGGCTTTTGCCATTGTCCCAAGGGCTCCAAGGGCTTCAGACTTGGGCTTGGGCAAAGTCAAAAGGTCTCCTTTGACGCTGACACTTACTCAACCCACAGAGGCTCCTCAAGGGGCACCAAGACACATTAACACACACCTGTTGGCATCAATGACAATTTAGTCAACAATATATGCCCTATTTACCCTTCAGTTTGTTCTCTGGCTTCATTTATAGCTTGTTTTAGCTACTCAGTTCGTAATTTCATTGCTAGTTTAAAGTTTTTATACTTGTAGTGCTTGCCATTTGTAGATGAACCTCAGTGTTTTTTTCTGTTGGATAATGGTTATTATTTTATGCATCTCAGTTTTTCTATGCTTATGATTTAGTGTTTATTTGGTTTTATGAATGCATTCCCTCTTGTCATCAAACTTCTCAACCAAAAAACTTTGAAAACCCTAAAAACCTTGTTTTGTTTTATTGAAATTCTTGAGATTATGTTGGCTTGTTCTCTTGTAGTCTGGGAACAATTTCTGGCATAAACATCTTTGGCACCGTTGCCGGGGAACAACGTTGAAAACATATTTTTCCCTGGGATACTTATCATTTCACTGGTTGTAAGAGGTGAACTTAAACCAGCATATCTTAAAGACTACTTTTCACTAGCTTGTCACAGTGGCTACTAGGGGAATTGAAACTAGAAACAGACCTATTTCACCTTTGCAGTGGGGTGTTTCAGACCCAGAACAGATACTAAAAACAGCAAGAAAGATTAGAAGGTCTCAGTCATTACCAGCCCTATGTGACCCTGATCAGTTGGATAGTTCATCACCTTTACCTGTTTTGAGAAAAGAAGAAGAAACTTCACCTTGGTTAAAGCCTATAATTCCTCTCAGTAACTTTCAAGTTTTCACTGATCCTCAATTCTTCAAAAAGGCAAAAAAAGTATCTCCTGGTAAAATTCCTCTATTTCATTTGAAAGTTGGTAAAACCCCCTTTTCAGCCAAGTTCCAGTCAAATCTCTCCATCACCAAAGTCAGTCAACCTTAAAATGGAAGCCCAAAATCAGCCTATAGATATGATGGACCGAATGGTTGCAGCCAGGTATGCACCATTAGTTTTGCCTCACCCTTTGAATGCACTTCTTGAAGGTGATTATCAGAAATACTTGCCTAGGTTTAATGGACAGGGTGAAACTACAGCTGAAGAGCACTGGGAAGCATTTCTCAGTTATGTTGATAATCAGAATATTGAAGCTAAGGACGTATGGATGAGGATGTTTATGCAGAGCCTTGATGGAGATGTCAGAAAATGGTTTAGGGAGCTGCCTGCAAATTCTATCACCATCATAGAAGAGCTTCAGGACCTCTTCATGAGACAATGGGGTGACACCAAAGATCATACTTATTATATAACTGAATTTGGAGGCCTTAGGAGAAAAAAGGATGAAACCATTGCATACTTTTCAAAAATATTCAATAAAATGTATAGCAGAACTTCTACAGAAATAAAACCTTCAGAAACATCTGCAAAACTCACATATGCAAATGCTTTCGACCATGAATTTTCCTTAATAATAAGAGAAAGAAGACATTTTTCTTTACTGAACACGCAGGATGCAGCGTTAGAGGTTGATTCTAATATATTGGCTTCCAATATATTGAAGAAGGAAACAGCTCAGCAGATGTATGACAGGAAAGGTAAGAAGGAAGCAGCTTCAGGGGTTTCAACATCCCATTCTTCAGAAGGTAAAATTGATGAGATGGCCAAGTTAGTGAATATTTTGACTGCAAAATTAAACAAGTTAGAACTAGAAATAAATTCAAGTAAGCATGTTCAAGAAGGTGAAAGAAACCCTAACAATAAAAACCAATTCAGAAGACAATTTGCTCATCGCTTCATACCTAGAGAACGAAGAAATAATGATATTCATCAAGAAAGGAGAGAGACTGAGGATCAAAGGGTACCACCACCTCTTCAGAACAATGTTGTTGATGAAGAAGAGATTGAAGAAGAAGTGTTATTTGAAGACACAGATCAGGATATGAACTATTTTGGAGAACAGTTGACTGAGGGTTTTGTCACTGAAGAAGAATTTTTAAATGCAGAATATTATGATGCTGATATGTTTGAAATAGAAGATGATTTGAATCTGAACATGACTGCTATAACTATTGATTTCTATCAAAATGAACCAAAGAAGACTTTCAATTTGAGGTCAAGCCCAAAACAAGTAGTACATAACCCAAAGAAGAAGGTAGTTGTACCTACTAAACAGCAATCTGATCCTGTGTCAAAGAAAGAAAAAAATTCAGGATAAGCAAAAGAAGAGTATGGAGGTTGAAGAGGTAAATAAAACTGTGCAAAATTTTAATCTGGAAAATGAATTAGGCAAAATAAAGATTCATATGCCTTTTACTGAATTAATGAAAAATCCTTCTTACAAAGAATCAGTTCTTAAAATGATTGGTTCAGCAAATAATCAACCTCTTTCTGATACAGTGAATCTGCAAGAAGAAAATCTTAAGATCTTTATTGAATTAGCTTTGGCTGAAAAAACTGAGAATGAAGCAGGTGCTTCACCTCCATTTTACATTACCCTAATTGTCCATGAACAAATGATACATAACTGTATTTTAGATTCAGGAGCATCACACAACCTGATGCCAAAGGATGTCATGGAGGCTTTAGGTCTGAGTATAACCAAACCTCATCATGATCTGTATGCATTTGATTCACGAGTTGTAAAGTGTTTGGGTGTGATTAAAGACATGGTTGTCAGTTTGGCTCAGTTACCAATGAAAAGTGTAATCATGGATGTGGTAGTACCAGATATTACACCTAAATTTGGGTTACTCCTCTCTAGGTCTTGGCTAAAGAAAGTTGGTGGAACTTTACAAATGGATTTATCATATGCTACTATTCATGTGTTAGGAGGAGAAAACAGAAGGATGTACAGAGAGCTTCAATTTGCCTATATTGTGACAATTGACAAGAACCCTACAAACCATCCTCTGTATGCTGTTGATAAAGATTTGGGTACTTGCATGTTACATTTTAGTGATGATGACAATACTGTTGGTTTGTTATAGGTTGAAAAGGAATAGCCAATTAAATGCAGTAAGGAACAAGAAGATAAGCTTTGGAAATTATACTTTGATGGATCATCTTGCAAAGAAGGTACTGGAACAGGGGTTCTTCTCATATCCCCTGGTGGTGAAACAGTAAAGCTAATGTATAAATTAGAATGTATTACTACAAACAATACTGCTGAATATGAAGCTTTGCTGTTAGGATTGAAGGCTACTAAAGATTTGGGCATTCAGCAGATTTCTGCATATGGCAACTCCGAGTGAGTTGTTCAGCAGATGAAGAACAACTATCAAGTGAAACAAGATTTGCTGAAAGTCTACCGAAATGAGGTATGGGACATGATTGACAATTATTTTGTAGATTTTAACATCACCTATATTCCAAGGGATCATAATCAGACTGCTGATTCATTGGCTTTAGTTGCTACACATTTTAGAATTCCCAAAACCACATAGTTGAGGTATCCCATTGAGGTTAGGTACAGACCTTCTGTACCTGATAATGTAAAGCAATGGAGAGTATTTGAAGATGACATTGAAATTAAAAGATTTTTGGAGCTTACACATGAGTTTTCTAATTCCCTGATTGATCAAGAAGAAGAAGATGAGGATGAAGATGTTGAAGAGATTGCTGAAAATGAAATTGTTGGCCACAAGATTATTGAACTAAAAGGTAATTTCATCCCAAAAGGTTCGGTACCTTTATAAATGATATTTTTGAAAGATGATACACCTCTAAAACCTGTTGTACAGTCTTCAGAAGAGAATGTGGTGGATTGTAACATTGGTACTGTAGAACATCCTAAAATGGTGAAAATTTCGAAAGCACTCACAGCAGAACAGAGAAACAAGTACATTAAATTGTTAAAGGAACATGTTGATGTATTTGCATGGTCTTATGAAGAATTGAGAACATATGATAGTAGGATTATACAACAGAAATTACCTTTAAAACCGAATGTTAAACCCTTTCGTCAGAAATTGAGGAGGATTAATCCAGCCTTGTTTCCTATTATTGAAAAAGAAGTTAAGAAGTTATTATATGCCAAGATCATTGTTCCTCTCAGGTAATCTTCATGGGTGGCTAATCTAGTTCCTATTAGAAAAAAGAACAGATAAATCAGACTGTGTGTTGACTTTAGAAACTTGAATAGATCTTCACTAAAGGATAATTATCCGCTGCCTAAAATTGAGCAAATATTGCAGAAGGTTGTTGGGGCACAGAGGATTTCTATGGTTGATGGCTTCTCAGGATACAATCAAATTTCTATGCATCCTGATGATAAAGAGAAAACAGCTTTTACTACTCCCTCGGGAGCTTTCATGTATGATAAGATGCCTTTTGGTTTAATGAACGCTGGATCAACTTTTCAGAGGGCTATGGATATAGCCTTTGTTGGGGAAAAGGACAAGTTTGTGGTAATTTACTTAGATGATATTACTGTATTTTCACAATCAAATGATGAACATCTAAAACATTTGAAACAAACTTTCCTAAAATGCAGAAAATTTGGTTTGTCCTTGAATCCAAAGAATTCACACTTTGTTGTATAGGAAGGAAAATTACTGGGTCATTTAGTTTATGCTGATGGTATAAGGATTGACCCAGAAAGGGTGAAAGCAATATTGAAGATAAGTCTGCCAAGGAGTAAAAAATATGTCCAATCTTTCATTGGTAAAATCAACTTTCAGCGTTGGTTTATACCAAACTTTGTTGAGACTATCAAGTAGATTACAGCCACGCTAAAGAAGGATCAAGAAGTCAAGTGGACCACTGAAGCAAATAACTCATTTGAAAAAATCAATATGGCTCTTACCGAAGCTCCTGTATTAGTAAGTCCAGATTTTACCAGATAATTTCTAACATTTTCCTTTGCATCTGAAGATACACTAGCAGCTGTTTTGTTGCAGAAGAATAAGGATGGTCTTGAGCAACCTATTGCATTATTCAGCAAAACTCTCAGAGATTCTGAATTAAAATACAGCATCTTGGAAAAGCAGGCTTATTCTTAGGTAAAAGATTTGAAATTTTTCAGAATCTATGTTTTGCATTCCAAAGTTATTTCATATGTGCCTAATGCTACTGTAAAACATATTTTGACACAACCTGACAGCGAGGAAAAAAGAGAAAAGTGGATTGCTAAAATCATGGAGTATGATGTAGATATCAGACCTACCAAACTAGTGAAGGGACAAGGTTTGGCCAAGCTGTTGGATGAATCAAATTGCCAAGCTTTAGGATTGCATTTGATGGCAGAAGAGCCAGCTCAGGAAGAAAATCAAGCAAAGCTAGAGAAAGAAAAGATTATGGATTTCTATTCAGCATCTACATGGTATGCAGACATTGTGTATTTTCTGTTGTATCTACAATGTCCTGAACACTTAGATATAAAAGTTGCTAGATATTTGAAGCTAAGAACTACTAAGTACTGTTTGGTAGAACAACAGTTATTTTGAAAGGATCTAGGGGGTATTCTACTTAGATGCTTAGATAAACCTGAAATTGAATGAGTGATTTCTGAATCTCATGAGGGTGCTTATGGAGGTCACAAGTATTGGAAGGAAATAGCATAAAAAATCTTAAGAGTTGGGTACTATTGGCCCTCTTTATTTGTTGATGTATATCAGCAGGTAAGAGCTTGCATCCCTTGTCAGAAGTTTGCTGGTAAACAAAAATTGTTATCATTACCTTTAAAACCAATTGCAGTAAGTGCCGCTTTCCAGCAGTGGGGTCTGGACTTTATAGGAGAGATAAGTCCATCTTCCTCAGGACAACACAGATGGATTTTGACTGCAACAGACTTCTTTACCAAATGGGTGGAAGCTATCCCCACCAGGAATGCCACAGATAAGGTGATTATGGAATTTATTGAAGAAAACATCCTCAGTATGTTTGGTTGTCCTCAGAGAATAGTAACAGATAATGCAAAAGCTTTTAAGTCTAAGGCAATGGGAACATTTTGTGAAAAGAATGGCATCTTGTTGAAACATTCAACTCCTTACTATCCCCAAGGTAATGGTTTTGCTGAGTCCTCCAATAAAAATATCATTCAGAGTATCAGGAAACTATTGAAGCATAATAAGAGATCACGGGATTCTATGCTGAAATATGCATTATGGGCTGATAGAATAACAGTCAAGCAAGTAATTGGAACTTCTCCTTTCCAATTAGTGTATGGTACAGATGCAGTTTTTCCTGTTTAGTTGGGCATCCGAGTGATGAAGTTTTTTCAGGATTGTCAGGAAGAACCTAATGATATGCAGAGAAGGATTTATGCAATGATAGAGTTGCAGTAGAATAGAGAAAAAGTGGAAGAAAATGCATAGCTATATAGATTGAAGATAAAAGACAGATTTGACAGGAAAATCAAAGATAATACTTTCTCAATAGGTGACATGGTTCTAAGGTGTGATGCTAGGAAAAAGGAAAAAGGGAAACATGGCGAATTTGATAACCTCTGGTTTGGCCCTTTCCTAGTATCTAAGTTTTTGGAAAATAACACTTTTGTTCTATAGACTTTGGAGGGTGAGGAATTGTCAAGTCCAGTTAATGGACGATTCCTCAAGCATTTCTACAGTTTTTGAGGGGAATTTTATTTTTCATCGTATATACTGGCGTGAGTAAAACACAATAAGGACTTCATAACCCAATGGAAATTTTGCAGATTAGCAAGTAGCAGTAAAGAGGGCACTGGTCTACAGGGTCTTAAAGCCTCACAAGGAGGACTTCATCCCGCAGCAGGAGCCAGATGTTAGGTCATGATTTTGTCTTCCTTAGTTTTATGTTTTTATTTATGTTTTTGAACCTTGCTCGTACTTTTGATTGTAGGAAATTTTGTTTATAAAGGTTAATTTTGAATTCAAGCTTTTGATTTTCATTATTTTGATTTTTCTTATTTTTTAGCCTACTTTTATAAATTTTGCTTAGATTTCATTCTTGAAGGGTTTTACAAGGCATATATGGATTAAATGGTTTATAAATAACACTCAGGTCAAGATTAAGCATATAAACCATGTCTTAAACTTTATTATTGGCCTAATGATGTAAAATCATGTAATTAGACTTTCTTGTAGCGCAAGAGCAAAATTAATACACTAGAGAGCTACAAGAAAGTTGCGAATGCCTAAATCATTATTTTTCAGTCCGATTTTTTCGGGTGTCTTGTCCCTAAGGAGTTAATCACTTCATTTGTTTCATTTGATACGTGTCTTGCAAATTTTATCATTGAAACAGGTGGATGATCATCATATGAGGTAGATCGTGGCAATTGCATGCAGTCCATGGTGAATGATGACAGTGAGTTGAACGAGGCAGAGTTTTCGGGAATATGTTCTTGATCTGAAGGATACGAAGGTATTGAAAGTCATGGTGAGAACATACTGCTGAGAAATCGTGGTTTTTACAATTGAAAGAGGAATTAAGGCTTTCCAGCAGCGAGAGTTTGAAGTGTTCTAAACAGTTAGAGACAGGTGGAACGTGAAATTCGACACCTAACCCTTGAAGAGATTGCAATCTAGCGCTCGTATTGAGTTTCTGATTAGGTACCCCGCGTGTCATTTGCTAGGGTTTGTTTAATTTAGGGTTTTTCAGATAAAATCCTTAATGTTGAAATTCGAAGGAAGGATATGAGTTTGCTCACCTGATAGACTATGAATGATGAATTATTAATAATATATCCAAGTATTCATCGTTTAAAATAGTAAACTTCAAAGCAGAACTGTTGGAGGTCCCTAAATTCTGTGATTAGGTCAAACTGTTGAAATTTGGTACAAAAGATTACTTGAATTGTATGTTAGGGTATATTGTTATGAGGTGATGATAGACAGACTATGGAGATTGACAGGTGCTGTTAAAACCATAGTAAACATGAAGAAAAGTGGAAAAACAAATAGAGCTGAGCCTACTGACCTAACTTGGATAGATAAATTTCCAGAATGTGCAGAGTTATTTTCTAATGCAGGATGGTTGACATTTTTGAAAAAGATTGATGGATATCATGCAGAGGTTTCCCATAAATTTGCTCAGTGCTATGATAAAGACACTGTGTCTTTTGATACTTTACAATTCAAATTGACCAAGGAGTTGGTAGCTGAGGCAACAAGCATCAAGAATGAGGGAGAATTATGGTTTAAGAAGGTGCCATTTACCTTCAATGCACAAAAGTACTCATTGCCTAGTGTAATTGCAGATTGGGGTAAAGGTGTACCCATTCATAACTTCAAGCCTGAATGGATAGAACCCATTAAAGTTTTACAGAGTTATATTACGTGTGAAGGAAGATATGCCTTTGTTTTCAAATACCACTTCAAATTTATTCAGCATCTCAGTAATGAGTCCAAGATGAACTTGTACTTCTTCTTTCTAAAGAGTCTGCAGGAGATGTCTTGCAGAATTAAGGAGCACCAAAACCATACTAAACAGTCCATTTTCCACCATGGACTTATCAAACTAATTATAGACACTATTTTGTAGAGTAGGGGAAAGACTTGGGAGTATTTCCTTTTCTGGTCAGGTTTTCAAAATGGTCAAGAAGGACAGTCTCACAGAAGACAAGCTGATAAATGACAGACCTTGATCAGAAAGCTCAGGCAAAAGGTAAAGGTCAAAGATGAAGACAGGATTAGATTAGAGGAAGTTTCAAATCATGCAAATGAATATTTTGAATCTAAACAGCACCTTAATGACATTGAGAGCAAATATTTACAGTCTGATAATAAGGAGACTGAGCCTGTTGAAAATTATGTACTAGAAGAGACAATTGTTGCTAAAAAGATTGTACCTACAGAGAAAATTTCAAATGAGAAAGAGGATATTGAAGTTCAAAGACAAAGTCCAATCACAGTTCTGTCAGAAGATGAGAAATGCCTGTTTGAGGATGATAAAGTCCATGTTATTGATGCAACTAGGGTTTGTACTAAAAAGGAATTTCACATCCAAGGTGATGAGGTAGCATTACCAAAGAGAAAGAAACTAAAAGTTGTTGAATCTGCCTCAGTTATCCATCAGGGTAAAACTTTCAAAATGTTGGAGGAAATTGCTCTTGTGTGGAGACGAAAAACTAGACCTAGAAACAAGCTCAAACTGAATATGAAGAAGTTGTTGAACCCTAAATTGAACAAAGAAAGAGTAGCAGTGACAGATGATTCCTCATCTGATGAAAAATTGAATGATGATAAGGGTGACAGTAAAGGTAAAAGGCCAATGGAATCAGAAAGAGAGTCTGTCCTTACTGATATTAAACTGTCTGATATATTTCTAGAGGTACGAAATCAAATGTTGCAGGAACAGCAAGAAGGTGAGATAAAGGCTTCTCACCCAGTAAAGAAGGTGATGGTTGAGGAAAATGTTCCATGTGAAGCTGAGACTAAAGAAAACCTAAGTTTTCTTAAAACTCCTACAGAATTGTTTCCAGAAGATGAAGAAATTTATAAGAGATTAAACATTACATGGCTTCCAAATGAGATGCAAACCACAGCAGGAAATAAAGCTTTTGATTCAGAAAAAGAGAATTTACAGAGAAGTGTAAAAAAATATAAGTATCAAGTGGAATATATGCAGGAGACAAATGATGGCTTGGTCATGGAAAATAGAAGAATCAGAGAGGATCTAGATGAGGTGAATAGCCACTATCAGGAGCCGGTTGCAGTTTCAAGAGACGCATTGAAAAGGAAGAGGAATACAGAAGGTCAATTTACAATGTTGAAACAAACCATCAAGGATCTGCAGCAGCAAAATGAAGAACTCACTAGAAAGATTGCAGATATGGAAGCAGATCAACTGAAGGCCAAAAGAAAAGCCCAAGCCCTAGAAGGGATATCCTTGTTAACTGAAGCAGCTAAAGATCTGTAAAACTTGTTAACACAACTAGTTATTAGTTAGGTTTTGAAGGTTATTTCATTTTTGTAATTATTATTTAGATAAAACTATTTTGATGAGTAGGCTGGAAAGAAGTTAGGGTTTAGTCCTTAACCAATTTTGAAGGATAGTATTAATGTATGTCACAAAGAGGACTGATGGTTCGATTTTTTTGGTTGGCAAGAGGAGGTCTTCAGACTTGTTCATAAGATAGGTAAATGGCTCTTATTTGTATTTGAAAGACTGATTATGAAATATATGCTCTATTTATCCTTCAGTTTGTTCTCTGGCTTCATTTATAGCTTGTTTTAGCTTCTCAGTTGGTAATTTCATTGCTGGTTTAAAGTTTTTATACTTGTAGTGCTTGCCATTTGTGGATGAACCTCAGTGTTGTTTTCTATTGGATAATGGTTATTATGTTATGCATCTCAGTTTTTCTATGCTTATGATTTAGTGTTTATTTGGTTTTATGAATGCATTCCCTCTTTTCATAAAACTTCTCAACCAAAAAACTTTGAAAACCTTGTTTTGTTTTATTGAAATTCTTGAGATTATGTTGGCTTGTTCTCTTGTAGTCTGGGAACAATTTCTAGCATAAACACGCCCCATTGAGTCCATTTGATTCCCAAGCATGGGTGAATCATTTATGGCTCTGTAATATGTATTACATCCTCTTTGTAAGTCAAAATCGGCAAAAATACATATGAAAATGTCCACATTTCCAACCTTTGTTGTGACTAGTTTCCATGTGTTGATTTCCCATTTCAATGGAGTTTTATATCTGATGTATGTTGTGACTTAGATCTGATTTTTTATGCTTTTAGTGATCTATTAATATGTTTTTAATGGAACATATTCATTATTCACTGTTCTGAACCATTATATATAGCATTTGTGAGTCGAAGTTGAGATTTTACGTGACATTTCCCTTAAGTAAATATCATTGAATTTATGCATTCGAATATGAATATTTACACCTATGTTGTGGAACTATTAACCACACCAAATTACATTAAATTAATCCTAATAAAAATCCCCATACCTTTTTTGACAAGTTGGGAGGTTTGCATACGAGTTGGAGAGCGATTTCTGCTCACACCCTAGGGGAATTGCATCACAAATTACTAGTAATTTTACCATTTTTGTCAATGTTCCCAAGTCAAGTTGCAGATGCCTATAACCTATCATAAATTTATAATTGAATCAATTTAGTGGTCCTATGACTCCCCATATCAGTCCCTACCAAATTCAAGACCCTCTTATGCCATTCAACTAGTCAAGGCATTTTTCCCCAAATTATGAATTTGTTGGGAATTTTCGAATTGGGTCATTATAGTGGTATCAGAGCATGATCTTAGCACATTTTAGAGTTTTAAATTCATGTTTCCTAATGATTATGACCTCCCTCAATTAGAAATTGAGACTGGATACTTTAGCAGTGAAAGGGGAGGAAGTGGAGAAGTTAGTTCTTTTTACAAGGAGATTGAGGCAAAACTAGGACTGGGAGATATGGATGAAAAATAAAATAACGAGGACCTTAAAACATTCATTAAGACAACTCTTGAAGGCATGACCAAAATTTTTATGCAAGGTTTTGAATTTTTTCCTATCCAACTTCGGGGAAAGTCATCACCCGTGAGTAGTAATAGTTCACCCCATGATGAGAGCAAGACCCATGGAGAAACCATTTTTTCGAAAACTGGACCTCATAACCAATCTCATGAGTTCAAAAATCAAAATGAACCTTCAATACCTAAGTTTTTAGATTCCAAATAAATTTCTTACACTACTTATGATGTGAGAGAAGTAACAAATGATTGGCATCAACTAAGTGATGAATGTAGGAATGTCCTACCTTTCGATCAAATCATTAGAACCTCTCTTCAATTTAAGCAAGGAGGAAATGGGAATAGGACACCTCCTATTAATCATGAATTAAATTACACCATGGAAAAAGTAACTATTCCTTCCTTTTATGGTTCCTCACAAATGTATGCTAGTGCTTGGTTGAAAAAATTAAGTGTATATTTTCAGTTAAATCCTATAGTTGAAGAAGATCCATTGAAAATGACCATTTTGCATATTGAAGGGGAATATAGTGATTGGTGGGTCCATGGTATTAGAACCTTGGTACATTATCATATTTTATCTTATGAGGGTTTCTCCAATGCACTAATGGAGATATTTGAGAGGAAATACCTCAAACTTCCTTTCAAAGAATTAGCACAACTAAAGCAAGTAGGAACTCCTGAAGCATATATGTTAGAGTTTGAAAATATTTCAGTAACGGTTCCTAATGTATCTATGGATAGGTTGGATTTATTATTTACTGAATTATTTACAGAACCTTTGAGAGGGATCATGAAATCCCACAAGCCAGCTACATTGAAGGATGCCATGAATTTGACAAGAGATTTGCAGAATGTATTTCCAAGAACCAAATATCCCCCCAAGTCAAATTTCCCTTCTAAGTTCAAGGAAGGTAAAAAACCATGGAAAAATGATTCCTCTCCCAAAGAAAATAAATGAGGACCAATATAAGAAGAACTTAGAAGAAAGAAGCTATGTTTTATATGCCAACAACCTTGGGTTCTGGGACATAGATGTGTCAAGGGGAAGGTACACTACATTGAAGTTTTTTCTAAAGATGATGAAGAGGGGGAGGAGGAGGAGGAAGCACAACTTGCAGCCCAAGAATAGGGGTATGAAACAATCGAATCAGAAGAACCCACTCCTGATATAGGAAAAATTGCAACACTCTCAAGTGTACCTAGATTCCACACCTTGAGGCTCAAAGGTAACATACCAGGCCAAAAGGTCACGATTCTAGTGGATGGAGGAGCCACTCATAACTTCATAGATCCAGCCTTGGTGGAGAGGATAAAGTTATACGATGAAACTTTTGATTGTTTCACCATCATAATTCCAGGTAACATTTATATGACTACACTAAATGGATTCCAAAGCTTCAAGTTACTCTAGGAAATCATGTCACTGAATATTTATATGTAGTGAATGTGGTTGATACAAATGTTGTTATGGGAGTACAATGGTTGTATTATTTAGGGGATCATACAGTAAATTATCAAGTCCCTAAACTAAGGTTCAAAAATTCAGAAGGGAAACCCATCTTGTTAAGGGGAATGCACACTTGCCCAAATCAAGTGGTATCCTCTCACAGCATGAGGTCTATCTTGAGGCATGGAGACATAAAATGGGTTGTTGAATGTTTAATTACATATCCTAAACCTAATTTAAAGGTTTTCAAGCATCCTAAGGAGATAGAACCATTATTGAGTAAGTATTAGATGGTTTTTGGACACCTTCCCCCAGGAAGACCACTAGATAGAGGGGTGGATCATATCATTGAGTTAGAGATAGGAACACAACCTATCAAAATGAGTCCCTATAGACATCCCAAAAGGATTCGATATGAGATTGAGGAGGCCATTAAAGATCTCTTGGAGTTGGATATCATAAGGCCTAGTTCCAACCCATATGCTTCTTCAGTTGTTATGGTAAAGAAAAAGGATTGAACTTTGAGGATGTGCATTGATTTTAAAGAATTGCATAAGCAGAAAGTGAATAATAGATATCCCATCCCAATGATTTAGCTCATCGATGAGATCCATGGAGCCAAATTCTTCTCAAATATTGACCTTATATTTGGTTATCATCAAATTTGAAAGAGGAAAGAAGACATACCAAATACTTCTTCCAGATTCCACTATGGTCACTTTGAGTTTGTTGCCATGCCCTTTGGCTTGAAAAATGCACCTATCGCATTCCAATCATGCATGAACAATATATTCCACATGCAAATTCGTAATTTTGTACTAGTTTTCTTTGATGACATTATTTTTTATAGTAAAACTTGGAAGGAACATTTGCATCATCTAAAAGAGGTAATAAAAATTCTGCATGATCAATCTTTGTGTGCTAAGATGTCAAAATGTGAGTTTGGTTTAACAGAGCTCTTGTATTTTGGACACATCATTGTTCAAGATGGTGTGAAGGTGGCTATGGAGAAAATAAGAGCCATTATAGAATGGCCTCGTCCCAAAAATCTCACTGAATTGAGAGGATTCATTGGAATTTGCACCTACTATAGAAATTTTGTGAAGAGGTTCTCCCAACTCATTTCACCTCTCACTGATTTGACAAAGAAATATGCTTTCCAATGGCATGAAGGGGCTGAAAAATATTTCCAAAGAATGAAAGAGGTAGTAAGCAACTACCATATTCTATCCTTTCCTGGTGTTTCTAAACCATTTGTGATGCATCAGGAGAGGGCATTGGAGCAGTCCTAAAACAAGGACAACACCCAATAGTGTTTGAGAGTAGGAAGCTACAACCACATGAGAAGCTTTAATCCATTTCTGATAAAGAAATTCTAGCCATCATGCATGCTTTGATCAAGTTTATACAGTACTTGGTGGGAAACAAATTTGTGGTCAAAACTGACCATAACAACTTAAAGTACTTCCTCACTCAAAAGGATCTAAATGAAAGGAAAAAAAAGTGGGTGAGTAAGATTCAATCATTTGACTTTGATATTGAATATGTGAAGGGAAAAAATAATGTGGTAGTTGATTCCTTATCTATAAGACCTTCTATTTTTCTAATGGGTGTAGCAGAAAATTGGAAAGTCACATTAGATGTAGAATATGCCAAGGATAAGTTTTCTTGTGAAATTTTTTATGGGACTAACCATGATGATAGGTATAATGTGTTGGAAGGAATCATCTACTATAAAGATAGAATTTATTTGGTCCCTAGTTCAAGTTTGAAGGAAAAAAATTTAAAGAAATCTCATGATTCTCTTCTAGTTGGTCACCCCGGTTTCTTCAAAACATACCAAATGTTGAGAAAAATATTCTCATGGAAAGGGTTGCAGGCTGATGTTCTAAACTATGTTAATGAATGCCTCACATGTCAGCAAAATAAAGTGGAACGCACTCATCCTGCAAATCTCTTACATCCCTTTCCTATTCCAAAACAAAAATGGGAGAGCATTTCCATGGACTTCATCACTGGTTTTCCCAAAGTATTCGGTAAGGATTGCATATTTGTGGTGGTGGATAGGATCACTAAATTTTTTCATCCCTTTGTTGTTACTACCACTTTCACAGTTGCACGAGTGGCTGAACTATTTTTTAAAGAAGTTTTCAGATTACATGGGCTTCCTAAGAGCATTGTTAGTGACATAAATAGCATATTTTTTAGTGCATTTTGGCAAGAACTCTTCAAAATGGTGGGGACAAATTGACACCTAGAACAAGATATCATCCACAAACTGATGGCCAAACAGAGAGGGTGATTCAATGTTTGTAAGGCTACTTAAGGAACTATGTTAGTGGGCAGCAAAAAGCATGGATAAAATGGTTGCATTTGGATGAGTTCCGTTACAATACTACTTTTCATATGTCCATTGGCATGTATCATTTTAAAGCACTTTATGGTTATGATGCATCCACTTTTATTGACCATATGTTTGGTGATAGTAGAGCTCCAAAGGCTAAGAATTGGATTGAAGAAAGTCAAGAAATTTTGAAGGTTTTGAAAGATCATTTGCAGGTTGCTCAAAATCAGCAAAACCAATATGCAGACCAACATAGAGTGGAGAGGCATTTCCAAGTGAGTGACTTGGTGTATTTGAGTTTGCATCCCTACAAACAAACCACCATAAAGGGTAAAGGTTTATAAAATCTCAAACCAAGGTTTTATGGTCCCTACAAAGTGATTCGAAAGGTTGGAGAAGTGGCATATGACTTGGAGCTTCCCATGGGAAGCAAACTTCATAATGTATTTCATGTTTCATGTCTAAAGAAGGTTATAGGGCAACATATTTCAATTTCATATATTTTACCTCCTTTGGATGATAAAGGACAACTTGTTATCATTCTAGACAAAATCTTGACAACAAAGGATAGAAGGTTAATAAGAAGAACAATAAAAGAATATTTGGTACAATGGAAGGATTTTCCTAGTGGGGAAGCCACTTGGGAAGATGAACAAATTTTGCAGCATCCAAACCTAACATTGCTCGAGGACAAGCAATATTGGGTGGGGAGGATTGTCATGTCTCCATCCCAATGAGTCTACTAGTTGACAATGTTTCACCCACCTATTAGTTCCCTATGTTGGGGAGGAGGCATTAAATCTTGCAATAAGAGAGCTATGGGACCCAAGATGTAATACCTCGGTTTTGACCCCAATTGCATTAAATTATAAATGATGTAAATAGCATTATTAAATCATGGTGTGGAGATCAAGGAGAAGGCCCCACCATAGATTTATTGTTTTATGTTCAACGATTAAAATCGATGCCAATGGTTCACGTGCTAGCTAAGCACAATATAATTTTCTACATCATGTAACTATGCAATTAATAAAAATACCCACAACTAGCTCTGTCAATGCAACATTAAAGAGATGGGGGCATGATTTCACAAGGAATAGAAGGGGAATATTCAAACCCTTGAGCCAATAGTGTTGAGGAAATGTCAAAGGGAAAACCCATAAAGCTTTCAACTACCCATTTTGTCTTTTGTGCCCAGTCATTAGAAATTGGTTGAGAAAGTTAATGCCTGGGGATGGGAAGAGTATGGGAGTCAAATTCAAATTTGGGAAGACACCCATTTTTGAAAAACGTGTTTTGACTTATGGGGCAATTTATTTCCCGTGAATGCTGCCCAACCCATTATGCATTGGCGTCCTCCATTTCCTCACACAGGGGAAGGTTTTTGGGCTCTCTCCTTCACAATTTTCCTGTCGTTTCTTCATTTCTCCATGCCCAAAATTCGTTTTCTGTGTTGCTGAGTGAATGTGTAGCAGAGATCCACATTTTGGGGGTTTTAAGAGGTCGATTTTTTCTTCCTGACGCAGCTATATATTGTTGTGCATTTTCCCTCACGTTTTCTGCATTTCCCCATCTTGCCATGGCTGGTAAAACCTGTTTTTGTGTTGCTTAGTGAATGGCTAGCAGAGATTCACGTTTTGGGTGTTCAGGGAGGTCGGTTTTGCCCCTGTAATGCTCAAGAACATTTGTTGAAATCGTTTTTGGTTCCCAACGTGTTTTTCCCCATTTTACCCATCCATTTTTTGTTGAAGAATGTCTTTCCTTCATGCCCAGCAATTGTATTTTGTTGTGAAGTGCATCCTTGTGTTGGCTTGGCTAAGTAAGTCTAAGGAACCCATCTGTTAGTGGGTTGACTGTGTTTGATGTGAGGTTGGCTTGGCTGAGCAGGCTGATGTTTATAATACAATTTCTGAATCAAAAAATCATGATGATGAGTACAATCAAGGGTTCAAAACATGTCATGAAGAAGTTGAAGTTTCAGAATTTGTTGAAGATGAAGAGGTAACATTTTCAGATACTGCTGTCAAGGAAGAATTTCATGATCATTACACCAATCAAGTTGTTGTTTTAGGTCAGGTTGAGGATTATTCAAGTGATGAGATCAGTAGAAATAGTTTGGAATATTCTCATAATGATTTCAACAATCTTAATAACCATTTGAGTGCTAATCCTTTTGAAGATCAATCTCTAGTTCAACAAACTATTGGAAATCATTGTTGTGTTAAAGATCGGCTTTGTATTGAAGGAAAAGATGAACCCTTAGCGTCATCATTTGAAATTTCTCAGAATGCTCCTTGTTATGATGAAGAGATTAGGGTTCCAAGACAAAAATGTTGTGATGAATTAGATTCTATCCCTTTTGGTTTTGATACTAAAATCGATGAAGGCCAGGCTATTCACATTTTTTCAGAAGTTGCTTATATTCATGGTTATGATAAATCTGTTGTTCAAAATCATTATGAAGATGCTCTAATTTTTAATAAATATGATGATGAAATTGAAAAGAAAGACCCAGAAATCTGTGAGGTGTGTGATATGTCACAATATGATTAGCAGATTCAAGAATGTATTTAGTCTATTATCCTTGAACAGCAAAAGCCAATGCATGATAGTCATTCATTTAAAGACAGTGTGGAAAAGGAGGTTCAAAGTGTTGACATTATTGATGATACTATCCAAAAAATTATGGAGAAAATTCAGGTTGATCCTGATGTCCTTTTTCGCCAATGCCTGCTTGATATTCATGGAACAAAATATTCTTATGGACAGCCTATCTTTTTCATAGAATAGGAAGAGGTAACTTATGGAAATTTTTATGATCCAGTAGCAGATTATTTAGAGTCAATACTAAGTTATAAATCTATTATTTTAGAGACACCATTTAATGAAAGTGAGTATAACTTGTTAGATCTTTGCTCTTCATGTTTTCCAATATTTCTGATTATATATATATTTGGAGTTGGAAACAAGTTTTGGTGGGTTGATGAAATTTTTTCTTGGTTACATTGGAAATGAGATTATAATTTGATTCAGTAAATGGAAGGTACCTCAAAGAAAGAGATTATATTTTCATTGTATATATTAGTGTGTGAAGGATTGAATAAAGACTCCATAGCCCAATGGATGTTTTGCAGAAAAGCAGACAGTTTTGGTTTCAGAAGGCACTAGTCTACAGGTTCTTGAAGCCTCATAGGGAGGACTTCATCCCGCAGTAGGAGCCAGATGTTATAGCCTGTTTTTGTTTTCTATTTTTGAAACATTCGCTTATCTTAAAAATATGATTCTTCTTGTTGTTTTTAAGTTTTGACCTTGGTTTCTTTTAAAATATTTTGATTTTAGCCTTAGGTTTATAGTTGATTTTACAGGTTTTCTTTTTAATTTTTGCTTGATTTAATTAATTTCATAGTTTTTATGGGCTTATCGAATGCATATATTTCTAAAAAGTTCTAAAGAAATATCATAAGACCTTACTTAAAGTTATTTACCAAAAAAACAGCACTTTGTTTGGAGTTTTGGTTAAAAAATCATAAAACAGGGATTCCTGTAGCGCTGGCTAGAAAAAGTTACACTAGCGCGCTACAAGAAAATCGTTTTTACCAAAATAGTCATTTTTTAGTCCGATTTTTTTGGGGGTTTCGTCCCTAAGGTATTAACTACATCAATTATCACATTTGATACGTGTTTTGCCAAGTTTACCATTGAAACAGGCGTCTGGTCATCATGTGAAGGAGATCGTGGCAACTGTATGCAAATTAATGGCAAATCATGACAGGCAGTGGAATGAGGCGAGATTGACGGGAAAGAGGTTCTTGAATTAAGCATTACGAAGCTGGTGGAGATGTTGGAATGAAGACACATTGCTAGGGAATCGGAATTGGTAGTTGAAGAAGGAGATTAGGGTTTCGCAGCGTGACAGTTGGAGGTGAACTGAAGACTTGAAGACACCTGGAGCGTTCAATTCAACATTCAGCTAGTCCAAGAATCAATTTTTAACACCTGCAGCATGCTGGGAGTGAGGTATCCCGCGTGACCTTGGTCATGGAATGTTAAATTGGGGATTTTTCTGTTAAGCCATATAATATCAAATTGTTAAAGGAAAACGTAAATTCATGTATTCAACAAACTCTCAACGATGAGATGAGTCAGTCCAAAAAGGTCTAAATAAGTAGCATTTGATGTTGGTAAAGTTCAGCTACAGACCTGTTAAATATTTTTGGTGCTCTATTGACCTAAATTATTCAAATTGGGCATAAAGCATTTCATGAACCGATGATAGAATAGACTGTATAAAATTGAGGAGGACAAGCAGCTTGTGAAAGTTCAAACGATAATCTGAGAGTAAAACATTGCCACGATATGCTTTTTCCTATATCTGACTCGAGGAAAAAAACTAGAAGGCATGGCTGATATGATTCGAGTGAAAAGTCTCAATGAGAAACCAAAGAAAAAGGACGGCCTCCTCCTATCTGCACAGTCAATTAGTGAAGCAAATGATGACAGGATGTCCACTCTGTCATCTAGCCTTGCTTATGAGAATGATATCTCTGATGTGTTTGGCCTAAAAAGTGAGAGTGATGGGTTCAATGAGAACTTCAGGAAAAATGGTTGCCATCTTCAATCTGCACAACAGAGTCCTATTTGTGAAGGAAATGATTTGATCTTGTCTACGCCATCATGTAAACCTTCATTTCAGAATGAAGACATAGAAAGATTGCCTGATCTGATCAACATAGAAAGCTCAAATGACAATCTCAGAGAAAAATATTGCTACCTTCAAAATGTGAAGCAAATTTCTAGTAGTGAAGGAGATGCTGCACATTTCCCTTCCCTAGGAAACCCTACATTTGATAGTCATTTGGAAAATAACCAAAGCATGATAGATTTTGCTAGTATAGATGAGTTCAATCAGAGACTCAAGGTAAAAGTATCCCTTCAATGTTCCCAAAAGGTTTCTGTCAATGGCATTTGGGATACAAAACAATGTGTAAAACCATCTCTATTGCAAAACAAAGTACAAGAGTCTGAGAGTACGCTTCAAAAAGATGATCGTGATTCTCTCTCTGTTTAATTAAAAAACGAAGAGAAGCAGGTAATACCCAAGATTAGTGTGAAAAGTCAGATTGACAGGTACAATGACAACCTCGGCGAAAAATATTTCAGCCTCCAATCCCCAAAACAAACAGATATTGCTGAAGGAAATGATAGAGTCTTCTCCATGGTTTCATGTACATCTCCATTTGAGAACACAGACATCGAAAGATTGTTTGCTTCAATGACTGCTGCAAGGTTCAAGGAGAATCTCACAGAAAAGGAGTGTCATCTTCCATCTACATTGCAGCTTTGTAGTTATGAAGTAGATGATGAAGACTTGTCTTCCTCTCCAGGCAGTTCTGCTCTTGAGAATGATTTCGATCCTGATTTTTCTAGTGTGGATAAGCTCAATGAGGAACTCAAGGTAAGATATTTCTTGCATGCTTTGCAGAAGAATTCTAATGCTTCAGATCAGGACAGACATGATAAAGATTACTGGCATGTAATTGAAAGGCAGTTATCATAATACAAACAACAACAAGCCAGTTTGATGGAAATGCTGCAGGAATTGATAAGGAGACCGAGCTTGTTCAGGATGATGCACTAGCAGAGACATTTGTTGCCAAAAATATTGTACCTGCAGAATAAATGTCAGATGAAAAAGAGGATATTGAAATGTAAAGATTATTGAGAATTCTGCTCTATTTTTCCTGTTTTGGGTTATTGAAATTGAATGCAGACCACGCGCTGATGGAGATGAATTTTAGAAAACAAAAAGGGGTTTTTGTTCATAAGATACCCATTCACAAAAACCTCTCTCAGTTTTGCAACAGCTATCAATATTTGAAAGATTCAGTTTAATCTTTACAGCCTATTTTTCAGGGTCTTAAAAATATTTAATATTTTCCTGTTTTAGTGTTCATCTTGCAAGGCATATTCTGATTGATTGGAGATGAATTTTTAAAATCCAAGAGAGGTTTTTGTCCATCACGGACCCATTCACAAAAACCTCTCTCATTGTTTACACAGGTGTCAGGGATTGAGAGATATGGAAGATTCTTTGACACCTATTTTTCAGAAATTCGTCATATTTACCAAGAATCCGATTTTGCTATTTTTAGTAAATTAATTGAAAGTTAATTAATGTAACTGTTGGGTAGTTTCAATTTCGACCTAATGAAGAGAAGATAGAACTAATTCTTTGTAAATATAAAAGAGGGAGAAGGGTACAGAAGAGAGGTTCGATTTTTTGATGGCTAGAGGAGGTCTCTGGACTTCCTGATAAGCTAAGTACTTGACTCTCATGTGTATTTGATGAACATATTATGAGATATATGCTCCATTTTACCTTTCAGTCTGTGTTTTGGCTTCATTTCTAGCTTGTTTAGCTACACAATTGATAATTTCATTGCTGTTTTATAGTCTTTATGCTTGTAGTGCTTGTCAGTTGTGGATGAACTTCAATGTTATGTTATGTTGGATACATGGTTATTATATTATGATTGAGAGATATGGAAGATTCTTTGACACCTACTTTTCAGAAATTCGCCATATTTACCAGGAATCCGATTTTGCTATTTTTAGTAAATTAGTTGAAAGTTAGTTAATGTAATTGTTGGGTAGTTTCAATTTCGATAACTGTTGGGTAGTTTCAATTTCGACCTAATGAAGGGAAGATAGAACTACTTCTTTGTAAATATAAAAGAGGGAGAAGGGTACAGAAGAGAGGTTCGATTTTTTGATGGCTAGAGGAGGTCTCTGGACTTATTGATAAGCTAAGTACTTGACTCTCATGTGTATTTGATGAACAGATTATGAGATATATGCTCCATTTTACCCTTCAGTCTGTTTTTTGGCTTCATTTCTAGCTTGTTTAGCTACACAATTGATAATTTCATTGTTGGTTTATAGTCTTTATGCTTGTAGTGCTTGTCAGTTGTGGATGAACTCCAATGTTATGTTCTGTTGGATACATGGTTATTATATTATGCATCTTTGTTTTTCTTTACTTGTGATTTAGTTCCTATTTGGCTTATGAATGTATTCCCTTTTGTCACCAAACTTCACAACCAGAAAAACCTTTCAAAAACCCTAAAAACCTAGTTTTGTTTGATTGAATATTTGAGATTGTGTTGGCTTGTTTCTTTGTAGTCTGGAAACAATTTCTGGCACAAACATGCCCCATTGAGTCTAGTTGATTCCAAATCATGGGTGAATGATTTATGTATATGTACTATGTATTTCATCATCTCTGTAATTCGAAATCAGCAGAAATACATATGAAAATTTTCACAATTCCAAGCTTTGTTGTGACTAGTTTCCATGTGTTGATTTACCATTTCAATGGAGTTGTATATCTGATGTATGTTGCGACCTTGCTCTGGTGTTTTATGATTTTAGTGAGATATTAATATATTTTTAATGGTCCATATTCATTATGCTTTGTTCTGAACCATTATATACACCATTTGTGAGTTGATGTTGAGCTTTTACATACCATTTCCCTTCAACAAATATCATTGAATTTATGCATTCCAATATGAAGCTTTAAACCTTTGTTTCATAAATATTAACCATACCAAATGACATTAAATGAATCCTAATAAAAGTCCCCATAGTATTTTTGACATGTTGGGAGGGTGACATAGGAGTTGGAGAGCCATTTCTGCTCACACCCTATGGGGAATTGCATCACAAATTACTAGTAATTTTACCATTTTTGTCAATGTTCCCAAATCAAGTTGTAGATGCATGTAACCTATCATAAAGTTACAGAGATTTAATTGAGTGGTCCTAAGACTCCCCATATAAGTCCCTACCAAATTCGAGACCCTCTTGTGCCATTCGAATCCCCCAGAGTTAAAACTAGTCAAGGAAATTTCCCCCAAATTATGACCTCGTTGGGAATTTTCGAAATGGGTCATTACATCGGGAGAGTTATGGTCTAGGCCATTTTCAAGGAGTAGAAAAAACCCAAGACATCAACTCAAAGAAACAGTAACCCTATCTCGTTAAGCAAAATTCTAACGCATGAATATATTCATATCTAAATTTCTCTCATGTCAAGATGCACACAAAGAATGAAATTTGAACTTAATTTATAATATTGACAAGCCTTATAGAAGGGTCACTTAGACACTCCTAGGTTTTGGGATAGTTATGGTCTTCCTCTTAACTTCAGTTGAGGCAAACAAATTGTTTTGAGTTCCCTAAACTTCATTAAGTCATCTCCCTTCGATATAATAATTATTTCATAATTACTGAGGATCCTCCTCTAAGCCAATCTTCTCGCATGAATAGGCTATACATATTATGTTATGTTTTCCAAATTAACTATATAGAAATTTATAATGCAAATTTAACAATTTTTTGCATCTTAAACTTGCTTCACTCTTTTGTTGTGTTCTCTCCTTCAAACTATAATTAGGTTGCCAACTAAGCAAACCAAGTTGAAAAAGATTGTAGATTCTTGTCAAGAACATAACACAGCGTCTAACCCATCTGAGTCATCACGTAATATGCATATCTTCTCCATGTGAGAATATTGGTTTATAGAAATTTACAATTCATATTTACCCATTTTTTTGCATCTTAAACTTGTTTCACTCTTTTGTTTTCTTCTTTGGAAATTGGCATGTGCTTGAGAGTAGAGATTGTCTCATTTATATCTGCTCAATATTTTTTCTTAGCACATATGTTATATTTTTAACATTAAACTAGCATTATATTAGGATCTTTAACTAAGAGAATAACAAGCACAGCAATCAAACACAGGAGACAATGAACACAGTGTTTTTCCTAGGGGAAACCATAAATGGAGAAAACCCCGCAACTTCCTCAGAGATAGAATCAACACCAAAAGTAAAACCCCAAAACAGTAAGATGATATCCCGACAACAGTAACCTCTTTCTTCCTAGCCCCAGTGTCTTCTTCTTTCTCAGCTATGCGCTACAACAGAGTGTGAGTAAGTGTGTGATAAATAGAGAGGATAGCTCTCTATTTATACTAATTCTCGACTTGACTAAACCCTACTAGGGCCAACTTCTCTAGGAGAGTCTAATAACCCTGGTGCCCCGAAACTGCGGGGACTTTAACCCTTGATCAATAGGAGGGTTACCCACAATGACTTGACATGACTTTTTTACATTATAGAACCTCCCAATAGGAACATTGGGGCATGACATGACTCAAATACATTACAAACAAATCCCAGAATAAACATTGGGGTACAATACATAAGATATACAAGTGAATACATTCCGGAGTTACAATTACATCAACACTCCCTCTTAAATAGGAAGGTATTCTCTCGACACAATTTATCAGCACAAGTCTTCTTATATGTATCATCTGGATCATCATCAAGTCCTCGTCATCTTCATCTTCGGATCTGGATCATCACTCGATCTAGATCATCACTGGAATATCATCACTGGAGCATCATCTCAGGATCTAGATCATCACTCGATCTGGATCATCACTGCTGGATCATCATCATGGGTGCTTTCTCATGATTCATCTCGTCACAGGAAGTTCTACAGAGCCAGCCCTTTTTCATGTTGGTTGTAGGCCTAGCCTCCATGTAGGTCTTCTTCAGCGCTTATATCTGACACCAAGTCAGAATGGCCCGTCCAGCACTTACATCTGACCATGAGAGGAACACATCCAACACCATGTCAGAAAGGCACGCCCAGCACTCACATCTGATCATGCGGGAAAACATCCCACAACCCTGTCATAAAGGCCCAGCACTCACATTCGATCATGCAAGAACACATCCCACAACCATGCTAGAAAGGATTTGCACTTACGTCTAACCATACAGGAACACATCCTGCAACCTTGCTCGAAAGGATCTACACTTACATCCAACCATGCGGGAACACATCCTGCAACCTTGCTGGAAGGGCTCTGCACTTACATCCAACCATGCGGGAACACATCCTACAACCTTGCTGGAAGGGCTCTGTACTTACGTCCAACCATGCGGGAACACATCTTGCAACCTTGTTGGAAATTCTCTGCACTTACATCCAACCATGCGGGAACACATCCTACAACTTTGTTGGAAAGGCACTCAAACCCAGGTTGAGGGTTCCTGGTAACTGACCAGGTGCCTACATTCTCCAAGAGAATGGCATCAGCCCTTATATCTAATCAATTGGGAACACATCCCTCAATCACATCATAATGGCCATGCACTCATATCTGATCATGTAGGAACACATCCCACAGTCATATCAGAATGGCCCTCAGTCCTAGACGAGTATTCCTGGTAACTGACCAGGCACCTCCATTCCAAGAATGTAAATAGCCCTTATATATGATCTTGTAGGAACCAACCCTACAGTCATATCATAATGGCTTAGCACTCATATTTGACATGGAAGGAACCAATCCTCTCACCATGACAAAATGGCTCAGCCCTTACATCTGACCATGGAAGGAATCAATCCTCTCACCATGTCAGAATGGCTCACGGACTCATCACTTCCCCTTGGAAGGAACCTCGATCTAGAGAACACCAAGATTCTCCCTGAAGTACTCAAACTTCACTCTGGATAATGGTTTCGACAACACATCAGCTATATGTTCGTCTGTCGCAACATACTGGAGCTTCACTGCTCCCCTCTACACCATATCCCTGATATAGTGATATTTGATCTCGATATGCTTCGACTTGTCATGGAACACCGGGTTCTCTGACAACTTCACACAACTCTGGTTGTCGCAATATATACAAGTAGCATCTAACTAGATATCAAATAAATCAGATAGTAGATTCCTCAGCCATACTGCCTCACAACTAGTTGAACAAGTTGTGACATACTCTGCTTCAGCTGTACTCAGTTCCACACAAGATTGCTTCCTGCTAAACCAAGAGATCACACCTGATCCCATACTGAAGCAACACTGAAGTGCTCTTCCTATCGATGGCACTGCCTACCCAATCTGAATCAACATAACCCTCCAGGTTAATCTTCTGATTCGCCTCATACTTGAGCCCATAATCAACTGTACCCCTCAGGTACCTCAGAATATGCTTTGAAGCAATCAAGTGAACATGTCTCGGATCTGTCAAGAACTGGTTCAAGGTGTTCACATCAAAGCAAATGTCGGGTCTCGTGTTTGTCAGGTACATCAAGGACCCAATCATCTGACAATACATCATAGCATCAACCACTTCTGATGAAGCATCACTCAATAGCTTCAAGTTCGATGCCATAGGTGTGGTCATGGCCTTGCAATCCATCATCCCAAATCTCTTCAGGATCTCTATTGTATATTTCCCTTGTCCCAGGGAAATTCCATCTACATTCTACCACACCTCCATGCCTAGAAAATAATGCATCATACCCAAGTCCTTCATTTCTAATTCGGAAGCAAGCTTCCTCTTCGTATCAGCAATCAACCCATCCATAGCTATTACAAACAGATCATTTACATATAGTAGGAGCATCACTGGATTTCCATCTTCAACCTTGTAGTAAAGGTTGGAATCTGCTTTACTATTGGTAAAGCCTAAACTGGATAGAAAGCTGTCAATTCTGTCGTACCATGTCCTGGGTGCCTGTTTCAAACCGTATAGGGCTTTGTTCAATCTACATACATGAAACTCCCTGTCATGTGTCTCAAAACGGAGTGGTTGTTCCACATATACTTCCTCTTCCACTACACCATTCAAGAAAGTAGTCTTGACATTCATCTGGTGTATCTTCCATTTCATCACTACAGCCACAGCAAGTACTGTTCTGATAGAAGTGTATCTGGCTACAGGTGCAAAAGTTTCTTCATAGTCTATTCCTTCTTTCTGGGAGAAACCACGGGCAACAAATCTTGCTTTATATTTTTCAATACTACCATCTGCAGCATGCTTGATCTTGTAGATCCATTTGGAAGTTACAACTGACTTCCCTTCTGGTCTTGGGACAACATCCCAAACATCATTCTTCATGATTTATTAATACTCTTCGATCATAGCATCTTTCCATTCTTTTCGTTCTGCCGCTTCTTCATAATTGGAAGGTTCTTTATCGATAAAATCACATAATAATGTACATACCCGGAGCAGGATCTGGTTCTCTTTCTTTCTCTGTGATTCTCTTCTGGAGCCCCATATCTTTCTGGATCCACCTTGGATAGCTTCCTGTACCCAAGCAGGTTTCCTCTTATGAGGATTCTTCTCCTGAGGTGGATCTACAGGTTCTTGTGGTTCTTCAAATTCTCGATCTTCTTCTTGAGTTTCTTCGTTCATGGTTGTATCATGAATTTTGGGTGCTTCTACTTCTTCAGGTTCTTCAGCAGGTCTCTTTCTAGATTTGTTGTAAGATGAGTCTTCATCAAATCATCACAGCCCTGTTGATGTCGATCTTCTTGAATCCTGGGACGTATATTCTGTAAGCCTTCGAGCTTTCAAAGTATCCCACAAATATACCCTTCTTTCCTGAAGGATCTAATTTAGTCCTCTTCTCTTTTGGAATGTGTATGTACACTAAACAGCCGAATATTCTGAGATGGTTGACTTCTGGTTTCTTGCCGGAAAAGACTTCTTCAGATGTCTTGTTCTCGAGAACTCTGTGTGGAGTACGGTTCTGTACATACACTGTTGTTCTGGCAACTTCTGCCCATAGATGCATAGGAAGATCTTGATCATGAAGCATTGCTCTTGCAACTTCCATGATAGCTCTATTATTCTTTTATGCAATCCTATTCTATTGTGGATTATATGGAGTGGAGAACTCCCTCTTAATCCCTGAGTCTTTGCATAACTCTTTGAATTCATTTGATGTGAATTCTCCGCCATTATCTGATCGAAAAGTCTTGATCTTCTTTTCAGTGTGGTTCTCGATCAAGGCTTTGAATTCCGTGAACTTCCTGAATAGTTCATCTTTGTTCTTCATGAAGTAAATCCATGTCTTCCTAGAAAAGTCATCAATAAAAGAAACTTAGTATACATACCCGCTTAGTGAACTTGATGACATTGTACTGCATACATCGAAGTGGATGATTTCAAAGATTCATTTTTCCTTGCTCTCGCTACTTGGAAATGTCTTCTTTGTGTTCTTTCCTTTCGCACATCCTTTGCATACTCCGTCATGTTTTGCTTGAATTTCTGGAAGACCTTCAACAGCTTTGCTTGCAAGTGGTAGTGCTATGTAATGTACATGTGTAAGCCTTCTATGCCAAAGTTCATTTGGCTCTATTGTGTCATGGACCAAGGCTTGTTCTGGATGGCCCTTCAATTTGTATAGACCTCCTTCTTGTTCCCCAATCACTACTGCATCATTAATAGTCTTTCCCTTTGGCCACATGATGACTTGGTCATCTATAAATGCAACCCTCATTCATTTTGCATCTAATGCACATATGGAGATGAGGTTCTTCTTTAGTCCTGGTACAAACAATACCTCCTTCATTGTCATAGACTTTCCAGAGTCTAGCTTATAGGAGGATTCCCCACTACCTTTTATTGGATACTGGTAGTCATCTTCGAGCTTCACCTTGTGAGGTGATTCATGTTCTTATAGTTTCACAAAGGATTCCTTGAATCCTGTCATATGCTTGGAAGCCCCACTGTATATAAGCCAATCATTGCTTCCATGAGTAATTTTTCCCGTAATAGTGGAAATCAAAACATATTCTTCATCACTTGAAGAATCTTCACTTTCATATTTGGTTCTCTTTGTGGAAGGTTCATCATCCTCTGCAGCATGAGCATGATGTCTTCTCTTGTTTCCCTTCTTCTTATGGGAGTTAATCTTGTTTCTGGGACAGTCTTTGGCAAAGTGTCCTCTTTCATCACATGTATAGCATCTTAATTTAGATAATTCTTTTCTAATGTTATCTTTTTGGTGAAAGGTCTTACCTCTGGAGTGATGAGAGTTTCTTCTGCTTTTCTTGGAGTGAACTGTGAGAGCTTGATCTTCACTTCCCATCTTCTTTTCTCAAGCTGCTATCCGAGCTTCTTCTTGAGAGAATTCTTCCCATAGTTTCTTGAACTTGACTAACTTATTTCTGGCACAGATTCCTTGAATAAAGGAGTCCCGTGATCTAGGGAGACCATTTAAGGTGGTCATTACAATCTCTGCATTTTCCACTTCTTCATCTACTGCTTCCAGTTGTTCCTTGATCTGAGAAACCCTTGTAAAGTAAGACTAGATGGTTTCTGCATTCTGGATCTTTACATTCTTCAGTTGGTTTCTCAGAGTCATCTTCTAGTTTATGTTCTTCCCTTCAAACAATTTGGTTAGGGCATCAAACATAGATTTAGGTGTCTTTAGGGAGGACACCTATGGTATGAGGTGATCCTTGATTGAATCAACAATAATCCTCTTTGTCATAACCAACTTAATCTTGTGTAAGGCCTTAGCCTCATCTCCCTCTGGAACTAGAACCTCCTCACTGATATAGGAGTCCAACTCATTTTCTTCCAAGACCAAGGAGATCCTATACTTCCAGGCTCGGAAGTTACCAGCTCCCTCAAGCTTTTCATCAAGCTTGGTATGATGAGACATCTTAACTGAGAACCTCAAATGGAAATAAAAAAGATTTAGATCTTACCAGGTCAAGATGTTGGATTTGGATTTGGAGCTGAATATCTGTAGTGCTGGTTCAGGAGCAGATTAGGGTTTTGCTTTTCCAGAGTTCTGTCCAACCAAATGCTTTGATCTTGATCTCTAAACTTTGATTTTGAGGAGGAGATCAATCTAGGCTTGGGATCACTGAAAAATTCCACTTCTGTGGAAAGCTCTAATTTCTGACAGCAGTGTCGGGTCCAAAACTGAAAAACCTCATAATTGGATTCTGCTTCGACAGAAAGATGAGCCCTAGGGAGGAGAGTTAGTCCAACCTTCTTTTGCTGAAAATCTGTGGAGAGAGATCCACAAAGTAGGAAGCCCTAGTTTCCACAGCTGCACAGTGTCTTCTTCTCAGGTTAGCTCTGAAACCATGTTATATTTTTAACATTAAGCTAGCATTATATTAGGATATTTAACTGAGAGAATAACAAGCACAACAATCACAAACAAGAGACAATGAACACAGTGTTTTTCCTCGGGGAAACCATGAATGGAGAAAACCCCGAAACTTCCTCAGAGATAGAATCAACACCAAAAGTAAAACACCAAAACAGTAAGATGATCTCCCGATAGCAGTGACCTCTTTCTTCCTAGCCCTAGCGTCTTCTTCTTCCTCAGCTATGCGCTACAACTGAGTGTGAGTGAGTGTGTGATAAATAGAGAGGCTAGCTCTTTATTTATACTAATTCCCGACTTGACTAAACCCTACTAGAGTTGACTTCTCTAGGAGAGTCTAATAACCTTAATGCCCCGGAACTGCGGGGACTTTAACCCTTGATCAATAGGAGGGTTACCTACAATAACTTGACATGACTTGTTTACATTATAGAACCTCCCAATTGGAACATCGGGGCATGACATGACTCAAGCACATTACAGACACATCCCGGAATAAACATCAGGGTACAATACATAAGATATACAAGTGAATACATTCCGAAGTTACAATTACATCAACAACATAAACATAAAAACAAATTTCATCGTTTATAATCCCAATTTACTCTCCAAATAGTTGAATGAGTTTATTATCTCTCCTTCAAACTCTAATCACTCTACCAACTAAGAAATCCAGGTCGAACAAGATTACAGATTCTTGTCAAGAACATAACACGACAACTAACCCATCTAAGTCATCTAACATGAGAAAAGGTAGTCGAGCAAGCAACCCCTGGTGGAAATGTGAGGGAGAAGGTAAGAGTGATGGGAGTAAGTCTTCCCCTCTACTTGAAAAGGAGAAGAGAAAGACTAAGGATGCAGGAGATGAATATGGAAAGATAACTACTCTCCACTCTAGATTTATCATTGTAATCCTACATCATTCCAGCTTCTAAAAAGAGGGCCATAGAAAAGGAAATAAAATATAATTAACAACTGAGTAGCTAGAGGATTTGAAGGATATCAATATTATTGAGGACATCTAAGGCCAAAACTTGCAAGGCAAGCTCCCAAGTGAGAGGCCTTGGATTATCATGAACTTATTTCCAAAAGCAAAGTGTGAAAGAAAGAGACTCAAAATTTGTCGATGAATTCAAGTAGCACATTATTTCCAACTTTGATGATCACATGGATCTTAGGCCTTATCGCTTACCTAGAGACCTAAGTTTTGAAGGTCATTTTCTGACCTTTGAAACCTCTTACTATTTTCAAATCCGGACCCCTTACTATGGTTTGCAAGGCTCTAATTGCTAAATTTTTTGTTAGGTTCACCATTCGGGTTTGATATAAAAAAAATCAAAATTTGTATACTTTCATGCATGAGACGGAACTAAAGCAAAGCTAGATTTAAAACTGTACAATTGGCACTTCCACAATGCGAAGGCACATGTGACTACCCTCAGCAGGAGAGTTATGGCCTATCCCAGGAGCAACAAAATGGTCATAAATGAGCCCAATCAAGCATAGAGAGGTCACGGCCTGCTAGAACCAGCAGCAGGGGAGTTATGTCCTAGGACCTATTCCCGGGAGCAGCAAAAACCCAAGAGATCCACTCAAAGCAATAAACCTATTTCGTTAAGAAAACTCCTAACACAGACAAACATTCAGATCTGAACTTCTCTCATGTCAATATGCACACAAAGAATGAAGTTTGAACTTAATTTATAACCTTGACAAGCCTTCAAGAAGGGTCACTGAGACACTCTTAGGTTTTGGGATAGTTATGGTCTTCCTCTTAATGTAGTTGAGGCAAACAAACTATTCTGATCTCCCTAAACTTCATTATGTCATCTCTCTTCGACATAATAATTATTTCCTAATTACTAAGGATCCTCCTATAAGACAATCTTCTCGCATGAAGATGCTATACATATTACCTGATGTTTTCCAAATTAATTGTATATAAATTTATAGTGCATATTTAACCATTTTTTACATCTTAAACTTGCTTCACTCTTTTGTTTTGTGATCTCCTTCAAATTATAATCAATATGCCAACTAAGAAAGCCAGGTTGAACAAGATTGTAGATTCTTGTCAAGAACATAACACAACATCTAACACATATGATTCATCACGTAATATGTATAGCCTCTCCGTGTGAGAAGATTGACTTAGAGAAATTTATAGTTCAGATTTAACCATATTTTGCATCTTAAACTTTCTCCACTCTTTTGTTTTGTTCTTTGGAAATTGGCATGTGATTGAGAGTCGAGATTGGATCCTTTATATCTTCTCAATCTTTTTTCTTTGCACATTGTTATCTCCCAAATAAATAAATTTATTTTTATTTTTAGTTCACACAAAATAATTCATTTCGATAGTATGAAGGATATGAAGGTCACTGACAAATTTTAAAGCCTCTGTTTTTTATTTGGAAGAAAATTTCACAAGTGTAGCTTTCGGTGGCTTGGGCAAGGACAAGAACATCTCATTAGCCACTGAAAGATGGAAGATAATTAGCAGGTGGAAGACCCCTTCGATAGGTATGCATATTGCTGAAACTTTTACACCATTGGAGCATTTTTCAAACAGTAATCGAAAGTGGTGAAGACTACAGATCGGCGAGACAGTCCTATGCGGAGTCGCAACTACGGAAGGAAGAAAGACTTAGTTCATGATTGGAAAACTTTAACAGATCGGCGAGCTAGTTCGCAAGGGCGCCGAAACTACGGAAAATGCAGTGACTAGAAGTTTCGCAACTGTGGAGAATAGAATGATTAAAGGCAGCTGATAAATCAAAATCACCGATTAAAGAGAATGGAAACTTCGGCGTCGGAGAGGCTAAAGACTAAACCGGCGGCGAAACAGTTCAATGCGGAGCCGCAATGGCGGATGAAAGACTTATTGCGGGTTCTAAAATAACAAAAAGACATCACCGAGCGGAGGCACTAAAGACTACGCGCCAGATGCTTGAAAACATAAAACCAGCAGCGAATTAGTCCTCTAAGTAGTCGCAACGACGGAAGAAATATAAACTATGGGGTTCGCAAGA
The DNA here is from genome assembly GCA_001517045.1 of Pseudotsuga menziesii. Lineage (NCBI taxonomy): Eukaryota > Viridiplantae > Streptophyta > Pinopsida > Pinales > Pinaceae > Pseudotsuga > Pseudotsuga menziesii. The sequence continues at coordinate 179,284 of LPNX011155226.1, read as the reverse complement.
AGATGAAACTTTGGCGTCGGAATTCAATATCACTAGCCATCGGCAAGATAGTGAAATTGGAAGCCGCAATGGCGGAAGAAAGAAGACGAACAGCTTCGGTACTGTAGTTATTACCGCTCCCGATCACCGATGTGTTAGTTATGGAGAACGCCGATTAGGAGAGCAGATGAGATAAAAGAAGAAACCTCTGACCATCGATGAAGAAGTCGTCGCAACACTGATGATCTAAGGAGCGCCGATACTATGGTAACAAAGAGACTTGGAGCGCCGAAATGGTGGAAGAAAGAAGATTAAAGAAGACAAATCTTTCAATCAGCGACTGCGGCAGCAAAGTAAAAAGGGGTTTCGAGCGGATTGAATGAGACGAGGCACTTCAGTTAAACGCCGATACACTGCCTGTTAGCGGCAATTTCACAGCAAACCAGCAGTAGTGGTTATCAGCTACCACTTCAGTCATTAAAAGATCGCCCAGTGAACTAGATATTCACAATGAATAAACAAATCATTAGCAAGGGTTTGAAGCCCTAATCGGGAAAAAACTATGACTTTCATTTATTTTTGATGTAAACAAATCGGATTTAGAGGATCTGTGAATTTTGTAAAAAGCTATAAAGCCCATGATTATTTCATTAATAAAGGTTCGACTCTGGGGATTTATGAGCCTGTTCCATTATCAAGCGTCTCATCTGGTTTATTCTAAGTATAAGCTCTATTGTTGTGATTTGTTCAGCCATCTCTTTCTTTACTGTGTTTATTGCCTGAATGTGCATTTAGGTAATTTTCAGATTTATTAAAGGGCTGATCGCTGTTATCCTATTGGTTATTTAGTGATATTTGATTTATAAACACCATCCTCAGCAGGATTTATCCATTTATATGCATGTGTTATGTGTGTAAGTCTTCCATCCTGGTGAGTTCTCCATCTCTACACCTTTTTGTCAAACTATTGAACAAGTTGTAACTAAAAGCCTTGTGATTGAGTGAGCTTAATGCATGTCTTGAGAGTGAGAGGTTATATAGGTTATCCGGCTCGATCCAATTCAGAAAAAAAACCCAAAAAACAGTTTAAGTTACCAGGCACCCTCAAGCTACAACCTAGAGGAGTTTCCTGGAGTGCTAACAAAGTGGTGCCGTTGCCGGGGACAGGAGATTGAAGCTCAGCTTCCCTGGGATATGACATAGATCCATGCTTTGATGATAGACAAGGCTTGGACATATTTACGATTGTAATCATCTATCTGGCAACTCCATTGATATAAGGTGGCTTCAAGAAGACCAAGTACCAGAGCAAACCTGAAGGGGACACCAACAACACCCGTTTTAGATCCAGAAGAAATCTTGAGGAAATCTAGGGCTTTACTAAGACAGACCAGTAGTGCTGCACAAAACGCTACATCAGGTATTTCAAGAAATCTTTTTGCTAATATTTCTTCTGCTAAAACTTTTAATTCCCAGAAATTTTTAGATACATCAGAAAAATCTAGGGTTTGGGCATCTTCAAGCACTGCTGCTTGTGAAGATCCAATCCCTGGTGACTCCACTAGGATAATTATACCACCACCTTCTCAGCAAATATTTTCATCAGTGCCACCTTCCACATCCCTGTCCATACCCATTTCCAATATGGCTACCCCTCAATTGACCAAGATGGAAAGGATCTTGGTAGCTAGGTATGCGCCCCTAATTTTTCCAAATCCTCTACCAGCCATGCCTACCGAGGACTACCTCAAGTATATGCCTAAGTTTACAGGGGAAGGGGATTTCACTGCTGAGGAACATATAGAGGCTTTTTATAGCTATGCTGAAAATATAAATATAGAACAAGAAGATGTATGGACCAGAGTTTTTGTACAAAGCCTGGATGGCCAGGGTAGGAAGTGGTTTAAAGAACTACCTGTTGGGTCAGTGGCAGGCATAGAGGCCTTAGATGATGTTTTCTTAAAGCATTGGGGAGAGAGGAGAGACCACCTCTACTATATCACAGAATTCACCAACCTGAAAAGAGAAAATGGTGAGTCTGTCTCCAAATTTACCAAGAGATTCAACAACATGTACAGCAAGATCCCCACTGAGATTAAGCCCACTGGTACCTCAGCTATGATAACTTATGCGAAAGCCTTTGACTCTGACTTCTGCCTACTTCTCAGAGAAAGGAGGTCTGCCTCCTTATCACTCATGCAGGATGCTGCCCTAGAGGTAGAGTCAAACATTATGGCATCTCATAAGGTCAAAGGGAAGGTAGACAGGAGAAAGCAGCCAGTAGACTACAATGGGGCTTCGGCATCAGAGAGCAAGATTGAAAAAATGACCAAACTTTTAGATAACCTAACTACTGAAATGTCTAAATTGAAGGACCAAGGACATCTGCCAGTGAGGAGTAAAGGGCCAAGTGACTTTGCTCCTCGAAACCCAAATTTTGTCCCTTATAGAAGAGGAAGCCCCCCTGTTCAGATTCTCAGAAGGGAGAGAAATCAAGGGGAAGACCAGAGGATAAGAGCTCCATTTCAAAACGTTGTATTAGAAGAAGAGCCGGAATTCATTGAAGACTAAGGAGAAGCTGAAGACAATATCCACTGCATGGAGGATGAGGTGGACTATTCTTTTCTGACCCAGGCAGAGTACGAAGAAGCCCTGATTGATGAGCAGATCACTGAAGAGGCCGTCTATCAGGCTGATGGTCAGGGAGGTTACCAACTGAGGTCTAGGTTGGTTTCTCCACTCAAAAAGAATGTTGTACCTGTCCAGCAACCTGCTGCACTTGCTAGAAAGGTTGTTGTTTCACCAAAGAAAGTAGTTGTTCCATCCAAAGCATTGCATAAACCAGCACCTTCAGCCACACCTAATCAAATCCAACTCAAACCTACAGCTCATGAGGTAAGGTTTCTAGAGAGGCTGCATCATTCCTTCAACCTTGAGTCTGAAATTCAAAAATTGAAAATCCCTTTCCCTTTAATTGAGTTGAGGAAGAATGATGCATTTAAAACCTCCATTCTGAATTCCCTTCAGCCCAAGGTGCACATTGACACCAACTTTGTGAACTTGCAATATGAAAAGCCTGTGGTAACCCTGGGCCCCATGATCGAAGACCTAAAGGACTCTTTCCCACCATTCTATATATCCTTGAACATCCATGATAAAATCCTCCATAACTGTTTGCTGGATTCAGGAGCCTCTCATAACTTAATGCCAAAGGCTGTGATGGATGAGATCGGCCTCAACATTACCAAGCCCTACCACGATTTATTCTCCTTTGACTCTAGGAAGGTCAAGTGCTTGGGCCTCATCAAAGACCTTGTTGTAAACTTAATTCAACTTCCTTCGAAAAGCGTAATGATGGACATCGTAGTGGCTGATATTCCTCCAAAATTCGGCCTTTTGTTGTCCCGGTCATGGAGCAAAAGATTGGGAGACACCCTTCAGATGGATCTCACATACGCCACCATTCCCATGCTTGGAGGAGAAACTAAGAGACTGTACAGGGAAAATCAGCTAGTGTACATTATAAGCAAGGAGAGTCGCTCAGTAAATCACCCTATCTACGCTATGGACACTGATGGATCTTGCATCTTGCAAATAGATGATAATCAGCAGACATCAGTTCAGCTCACCAAGCCCACACGTTCGCAGCCCGAAGAAGTCGCAACAGCGATCTGGACCATGTATTTCGATGGGGCAAGTGCTCAAAACTCAGCAGGCGCAGGGGTCATGTTGATCTCCCCATCTAAGGAGAACATTCACCTATCGTATAAGCTCGATTTCAAAACCACGAATAACGTAGCAGAATATGAAGCCTTGCTGCTGGGAGTTAAAGCGGCCAAAAAGATGGGGATCATGTGCATGAAGATTTTTGGGGACGCAGACCTCATCATACAGCAGGTCAACAACACTTTTCAGACGAAAAATATCAGATTAAAGGCCTACAGAGACGAGGTATGGAAACTCAGAGACTCATTTATGTTTTTTGAACTATCATATATTCCTAGAGATTTGAATCACCTGGCTGATTCCCTGGCTGTCTCTGCAAGTCTGTTTGTTCCTCCTTTACCCCCTAGGCTCAACTATGATGTTCAGGTCAAGTACAGACCCTCTCTGCCAGATAATGTAAAATTTTGGAGGGTGTTTGAAAACAATGGGGAGCTTAGTAAATTCCTTCAGTTGGTGGATGAATTCTCTGACATACACATAGACCAAGAAAACCTTAACCTGGAGGAATCCAAGAAGCTCAAGCTAAAAGATAAAGTGACTGAGCACGATATCGTCCAATTGACGAACAACCACATACCTTGAGGTCTAGTACCACTGGAAGAACTGTTTGATCACAATGATGTCCCTTTCAAGCCTGCTAAAAAGGAGCTAGATCCTGCTATCCAAGAACACAACATCGGTAGCCAGAGCCATCCAAAACTGATAAATCTATCCACTGGGTTGGCTGCTGAACAGAAGTCTGAATATTGCAGCTTAATAAAAGAGTTTGCTGATGTCTTTGCATGGGAGTATAGTGACCTAAAAACTTATCATTAGAGAGAATTTGAGGTCAAAAATGGGCCTCCTAAGAGATGTACTACAAAAATATAAGATATATTAAAATATTATGAGTTAGGGGTTTTATGGGGTAGGTATATATGACAACTCACCTCCTACACTACTTTTTATACACAATATAAATAACCATA